>BPLQ01006336.1:121369-406477 GCA_021605075.1 Caerostris darwini
TATGGGCTCGTGGGCTTGGCCAGCCAAGTGGGATAAGAAACAACAACAACAACAGAAACAAACATTAAAACTAAGAAGTAAAGGTAAAGGTTATAATAATTAATTAATTTAAACATACGAATTATAAAAAATATAATTTAAAATGAAAAAGGGGGACAGTTTAGAGAATAGCACTTTGCTCATGAAATTAAAATAAAAATTATCAAGAAAAAAAGTGTAAGCAAAGAGAAAAATATTAAAGTCCAGACAAAAAACGAGTTTACCTCGTGAACTAATTACAGTAAAAAATATCTTTACGCGGTTCTTTCATGTGCGATGTCTTTTTTGTTCAGTATATGAAAAAAATTTCATCAAATGCATATTATGAATAAGAATTAGTTAAAAAATGTAATTAAAAAAGAAAACAATAGATGGCGGTCAAAATAACACGCACATTAAAAAAAGTCTTACAGATGGCCTACTTGATATTATATCGTCCCATTACCACGAATGTTATCAGATGGTCCCTATTTACCACATAAAAAAATTAATGTGTTGCAAACAATATATTTTATAGCTATTGATGAAGTTTTAAAATATTTTGTATGCAATTTTTTTATGCTGTCCCTATCTCCAGCCCAAAAAAAGGTTGACCTGTATAAACTTGTTTGACAAAATCCACCGACAGAATCATGTATCTCGACCCCGTTCCGACCAGTGTCGGTTATTTCCACACATCAAAAGGATTCTCTCGGACCCCATTTACGTCCACCTGTTAATCGCAGCCAGAGATAACATGGGCTGTTTTTCGCTGTCACAGAAACAGGAGCAAGATCGCCTCATGTTTGAACTCTACTGGACTGGTACTCCCGTGTGGACACCGCTTAAGCTGAGCTATTGAGGATATAGCAGGATCGTTTGAGTCGTTTCTGAGGATGTGTTTAACAACTGGGAGGTTAATGAAAATGTTTTCTTCAATGACTGTGGGACTTTGCTGGGAGTTTTTTGAGTGTGGATCGTAATTTGGAAGATTAAGAAGGAAGGAATTATTATCTCTAACCGATTAATTACTTCTGTTGTTGTAGTCGTTTCTTATCCCACTTGGTAGACAGCAACATCTAAACTAAACCCACGAAACCGTGTGGTCTCATGGAAGGTGGGAAATGAGAGGGGGGCTGCTTCTGTTGGGATGCAGCACCCGTAAGTAAAAGTCTGACTTAGTTCCGAATAGCTGAAGTAGGAGGGTAGTGCCTTTCGGGAGGAATTTTATGAGGATCCCGTATTCGTGTATCATATGATAGAAAACGCAGGAAACTCCCACCAGGTAGTCCGACAAGATGCTGAATTTCACAAATGCCATGAATTTTTTTTTTTTTTTCGAAGTAGTTCCTACAACAAAGCCGCCAGGGGATTGAACTTTCGCCCTAATGCTCACCAGCGGCGCGCGTTGCCACGAGTCGGGCTGAATTGCTTCTAAAATTTTTTAACGAAGAAAGAATAAGACTGCAAACAATTGCTTTTTAAATGGTATTAGTAATTTGTGTGCTACAAGAAAGCGTTTTGTCATGTGTGACACCGAAATATTTATATTCGAGAACAAATGGGACTGCTACATAAAAACTTTTGAGTGTTGGTAGGGATGACCACAGACTAAGAAGTATACAAAAAATAAATAAATAAAGATTTAATTTCTTAAAAAAAGTTACTCAAAACAATTAGAAATTAAATTTTATTTTTTTTTCTCTTGTACTAGTTCATTGATCACTGCGTTTATAGCAACTTCATTTCGATGAACATTTACTAACACTAAACCAGGAAAAAAGCTGGCGCAATCAACACATTCAGGTACTATAATAAAGTTGATGTATTGAAATACTAAATATTTAACAGAAAACAATTAAAACTTACATGAAAAACGGCCATATATATGGTCCCAATGCACACATTTCCCTTATGGACTTGGGGGGCTCAAACCCGCAAGCCACTCGTCTGGGTGTGCCCTTCTTGGTAGATAGTAGATAAGAAAAAAATGTTTTCAAAATGCGACAAAAAAAATTGTGTAGCTATCCCTCTTCACCAAACGAGAGATAGCCCTCCGTGATATTTTTTTATATTTGTTTAGTTGTTATCGATATAAAATAAACAAATATACGATCATGTAACTTGTTGTTGTTGTCGTCGTATCCCTCATGGAAGGAGGGAAGAGGGGTGCAGCTTCTTTTTTAATTCTTTTTTCACGATAAAAAATAAAAAAATGAAAGTCATCGTATTTATTTAATTGTTATATTGAAAATTGGTGCTTGATGGCCCAGTGTCTGGCGCTCGATGCTACAGGTTTCGAATTCTAGTCCCGGCGTGTCTTGAATGTTTGTAGTGGTTCTGAATCCACTTTAAACCGTAGATCCCGGTCTAATAGGACTTTAGAGAGTTGGGAGTAGGGCTAACAGCCCTACTTCGTAAAAAGAAAACATCTGTCGTCTCGAAATCAGCCAGTAGGCAGACGGCCTTGGACCACCATGGGGTTGTTGCGCCACTGATGATGATGATTGGAAATTGATTTTAAATTTAAAAAAGTATTAACTCCTCAAATAATAATAATTATTATTATGCAGCTTGTAACCTGCAAAAACATTTTTAATTTAATAATTAAAATTTTTAAATGGATAATTTTAATTTTTTTAATACACTCATGTCCATAAATTAAGGATAATTCAGAATCACACAGAAATTGAACTCTAAAATAAAAATTTCATTCTAGAATTATCACACACATCTTGAAGAAGAATATGCAAATTACAGGAAACCACCAGATGGCGCTGATAGTACGTCACAATGACGAGAGCGTAAGAGAGGGGTATATAAGGAATGGTGGCAAAGAAGTAAAATTGTTCACAAGCGCTTTAAAAGCCTTTCAGTGCAATAACCGCATAGTTATGGCACAAAGGAAGCATTTGGATGATTTTTTACGTGGTAGAATTATCGGACGACTGGAATGTGGACGTACCCAGCTGGAAGTATCCGAGGAACTTGGAATCGCCCAGTGTGTCCTCTTCAGGCTTTGGCAACCATTCCAAGATGATGGTAATGTGAGTAGATGTTACAGCACAGGTCGCCCCCGAGTTACAACGCCGAATGAGGACCGGTATTTAGCAGTTACTGCCAAAAGAAACAGACGGAGCACAGCATCAGACCTGTCTCGTCAGCTCTCTTCAACTACCGGTACGACAGTTTCAAGGCAGACCGTGTACAGACGCTTAGGGCACATTGGTCTATATGCTCGTAGGCCTGTCAGATGTGTTCCACTTACCGCAACTCACTGTCGCCTGCGATTAACCTGGAGTAGAGAGCATGCATTGTGGACACCGCGACAGTGGTCTGGTGTGATGTTTTCCGACGAGTCCAGGTTTAGTTTGCAGTCTGATTCTTGCCGAACTTTCATATGGAGAGCGCCAGGTACCCGTTACCACCAAGAGAACACCATTGAACGACACCGTTATGGTGGTGCAGGATGGCTCGTTCGGGGAGGAATTATTCTTGGTTCCAGAACTGACCTGCATGTTCAGAGTGTAACGATGACAGGCCACATCTATCGGGATATCATTCTGGAACAACATGTACGTTTGTTTCGGAGCGCCATGGGTGCTGAATTTCTGTCTATGGATGACAACGCCCGTCCTCACCGTGCAAACATTGTAGACGAATGCCTTCAATTGGAGGATATCACCCGTATGGATTGGCCAGCATACTCACCGGTCTTGAATCCAATATAGCATGTGTGGGATATGCTTGGCCGACGAATTGCAGCCCGTCAACCCCCTCCCACTTGTCAACTGGAACTTCGGAGGGCATTGCTTGATGAGTGGTGTAATATTCCCCAAGATCAGATTGATAATTTGATACTCAGCATGCCTAGGCGTTGTAAGGCCTGTATTGCATCGTCCGGAAGACATAATCCATATTAACCATCATACTAACCATGTTATACTGTTTTTTGTCAATAGGTTCTTTTTTGAAATTTGCTCCAGGGAGTAAAAATCGCCATTTTTATTAATTATGTCAAACATACAGCATCTTTTTTGCTCTTTACCTTTTGTTTAATAAATAGACTTTACAAATAAGTCAAATTTGTTTTGCTTCTGTCTCTTTCTTTGCCTGAACTTCATTATCCTTAATTTATGGACGTGAGTGTATTTTGAGTTTATTAATCAGTATGAGATTCGAAAATTAAAAATGTTTATACATGAAAACGATCATACAGCATATTTAATATGAAACAAATCATATAGATCCTGGTAAAATTAAATGCTCTACTTTAGTTTCTGTTTTTTAATCTTTCTTTTATATTCAAGGGCTGCCTTTTTTTATTATTTTATTAATACTTTTTATTTTTTTATTATCCATTTTTGGTAACAACTAACTAGCTTTTAGAATTAATAATCACTGTGAATCAAACGGAAACGTAAATTCAATCAAAGGTCAAAAGGTCCCCAAAAAAAATAAAGATCAAGTTTGTGAAAATGATAAAAACAAAATCATCACCTCATTGATTGACGATTAATCTTTATGTATTATGAAGTTATCCCTATTGCAACGCATTTTTCTGATAATTTTCATTGATCTTTTCTCTATCTTCCTAAATTTGAAATCCAAGGTTATAAGGTCATGCCACTAGAATAGCTTCGTTTATATATATATATATATATATATATATATATATATATATATATATATGTATGTATATATATATATACACTGAAGTGACAAAAGTCATGGGATAGCAATATGCAAATTTTCAGATGGCAGTAGCATCGCGTAGAACAGGTATAAATGCGCAGTGCTTTCGCAGAGCTTTCATTTCTGTTCAAGTTATTCATGTGAAGAGGTTTTGACGTGATGATGACCGCACGACGGGAATTAACAGACTTTGAACGCGGAATGTTAGTTGGAGCTAGACGCATGGGTCATGCCATTTCGGAAATCGTTAGGGAATTCAACATTCCCAGATCCAGTGTGTCAAGAGTGTGCCGAGAGTATGAAATTTCAGGCATAACATCCCACCATGGACAGCGCAGTGGTCGACCGCCTGCACTTAACGACCGAGACCGGCGACGTCTGCAAAGAGTCGTAAATTCTAACAGACAAGCAACACTGCGTCAAATAACCGCAGAAATCAATGTGGGACGTACAAGGGACTTGTCTGTTAGAACTGTGCGGAGAAATTTGGCTTTCTTGGGCTATTCCAGCAGAAGACCGACTCGAGTGCCTTTACTGACAGAACGACATCGCTTGCAACGACTCTCGTGGGCACGTGAGCATATGAACATTGACTGGAAATGCTTATGTTCAGCTACTTGGAGATCACTTGCAGCCATTCGTGGACTTCATGTACCTAAACAACGATGGGAATTTTATGGATGACAATGCGCCATGTCACCGGGCCACAACTGTTCGCGATTGGTTTGAAGAACATTCTGGACAATTCCAACGAATGATCTGGCCACCTAGATCGCCCGACATGAATCCCATCGAGCATTTATGGGACATCATCGAGAAGTCTGTTCGTGCCCAAAATCCTGCACCATCAACGCTTTCACAATTATGGACGTCTATCGAGACAGCAGGGCTCAATATTCCTGCAGAAGACTTCCAACGACTTGTTGAGTCCATGCCACGTCGAGTTGCTGCACTTCGCCGGGCGAAAGGAGGGCCGACACGATAATTAGAGGTATCCCATGACTTTTGTCACTTCAGTGTATATATATTACTTTCCTCTGTGTTACCAAAACAAAAAGTTTGAAGTCAATTCGCTATCGAGATAGCTAAATATCGTCTGTTGTCGGGTTCTTTATTTATTATTTTTTTTTTAAATACTATCATTCGAATATGTCCTTCAGATAAAACATTCTGGAAGCAGAAGATTTTGTTAAAGATTTCATCAAGGCCATCTTAATATCCCACTGGAACTCTGAACAATACTACTCTAATGGCCTCTAAAGTACTTTTAAAGTTAAGATTTAAAATTTATTTATAGTTCTATTAGATGCGCTCTGGTGGATAGAGCGTTGGATTTCCAAGATGAGGTAGATTCGAAACTTGACGAAAGATTTTATGTATACACCGGGGATAAGCAGGACAAATCTTTAGTCTAGTGGCTCTCAAATGTTGCTCCTTGTGGTATTCCAGAGAAATATGTGTTCAGATGTAAAAATAAATATAATAATTTTTTTCTATCAATTTTCCCGTTCAAAAACAGCTTTCATTAAAAACAACTAACCTTTCTGATTCCTCCTTCTTCTTTTATTCACGTAAAAATTATCAAACAGTGATAATGCGCCAAAGAATGTGTCCAAAAAATAGAAACGGCATCTTCCATGGTTGGCTATTAGAATTATGATTAGCTATTGGTAGTTAGAAGTGCGTCTATGTGATTTTCCATGTTAAAAATTTTTCATTGCATCCTATGAGACTCTGCCGTCTGTAAGTTGTTGAGTCGATTATTTAAAAACAGCTGAAGAATGAAAAACTGGTAGTTATATCCACTGGATTGAGATTTAAACACAAAGTGGAAGGAGACAACCAAAAATTTCTGACTCCTGGGTCGGATTTTATATACCGACTCCTAACTCCCTAGCCGAATTTTATACACCAACTTCTAAATATCGACTCTTTTCCGTAATTCTATGAACTGCGATATTTATTGACGGATTTAGAAAATACGTGAAATAAATTTAATGATTTTTATTCGACTAATCTTTAAAAAGGCGCCTGATGGCCAAGTGACTGGTGCTCGGTACTTCAGGTTTTGGGTTCGAGTCCCGGCGGTGAAGTTTTAAAATGCTATATTCGTAATACATTAAACCTTATTTTTTTCTCCATAATAGAATAGCCTTTATAATTTCTTTTTTTCATTGTGAATCTTTTGATAGGCCTCAATGTTGAGAAGTCTTTAAGCTCTTATATATATATATATATATATATATATATGAAAATAGTGTTGAAAAATTATTATTATAAAAACTAAATTATAGCTATGAACTAAAAATAATAAAATACAAAATTAGACCTGTAACAAACAGCTAACTTAACATCACACCAAATGTGAAATTCCAACAGGATATCATGGGATGGCAGAAGATTTTGCAGTGATCCAACCAAGTGATTTTTACTGACAGAAGACATTTCTGACGACTCTTGCTGATAATACAGAGAGTTTTAAAAAAAAATGTAAAACACAAAAAATATCTGTCTATAGTGTTCGTATGATCTAAGCCATTCCACCTTTATTGTTAATTCTAATTCTAAATATTATTATTATAGTAATATTACTAAATATTATTATTATGCTGGACGAGAGATTTTTCTGGATTATCAAGCTTCAATATAGTTTTAAAGCGGATATCAAAGATAAAGCATTCGAAATAAAAATTTAAGCGATTAAATTATGTACATATATAATGTGCAACACATCATTGAAACCAAAACTGATAATTATAATATATACTGGGCGAAAAAAAGGAGCAGCCTGGTGTCGCCATCTGGTGATTAAGGTTTAAAAAAAAGCTTATGGAAAAAGCTAAAAAAATTAGGTAAAAAAAATTATGAAAGTGAAGGTTCGATTGGTGCCGGATTATAGAATGCGTAGAACTATCGAGAGCCGGATTAAAGAGAGGTTATTGTATTATATAAATAAAATTATTTTAAATTTTCCTGGAAATGAGCTTGTTCAATGCCATTATTTTATAATCCTTATTAGTCCTCTTATCCTCGACTTTGTGCGGCCTGATGGCCAATTGGCTGGCACTGTGGTCTATGGTACCACGGACTTCAGGTTCGAAACCTGGCGGTGGCATGGATGTTTGAGAGTGGTTCGGAATCCACGGTAAACTGTGGGTCCTGTCTAATTAGTCTAAAATGTGCACAAAATGACCGTAGACTGTCTTACATTTTTAACGTATAATCTACGGAATATAGGCAGGAAATTATGGTAAGTACATAGACCGTATCGTTGGGAAGTATTGGAGAACTTCTTATCTAATGGTCCATGGCCTGACATTTGCTTAATAGTAAAGCATATCATTTTATCGGAGGATAAGTGTTTTATATATATATATATATAAACCTTTGCACAGGAATATTATTTAAAATTTCAATAATAATAATAATAATAATTATATTTAAATAAAGATTAAAAAATGATTTGGCCCATACTCGGAAAATCACCAAAGATAAAAATTAACCTCATTATTATTATTTATCTAGAGAAAATGTCTTTAAAGATTGCGCATTTTCAGAAAAGCTTGGCAATTCCTCTTCAAAATCATGTCATCTTCCTCTAATATATATATATATATATATATAACTATTAGTATGTGAGTTATAGCCTTTTTAATTTTTTTTGTAAGTTATATCATTTTTAGTGTTCATCACGTGCAGTCCACTCGGCTGACTGTCGATTGGACTCCGATGTGAAATGATGGAGCCATGTTTCACCCATTGTCACATATCGACGCAAAAATTCGGGTTTATTACGATTGATCAGCTCCAAACACTGCTTAGAATCATCAATTCGTTGTTGTTTTGGGTCGATTGTGAGCTGTGCGCGCCACCCACTTTGAACAGAGCTTTCGCATATCCAAATATTCATTCACGATATGTCCGACACTTTCCTTTGATATCTTTAGGGTCTCAGATATCCCAATCAACTTCACTTTACGGTTATCAGAAATTATTTTGTTTATTTTTTTGATGTTTTCGTCGGTAACAGCCTCTTTGGGGCGTGCATCATCCTCGGTGCTCATTTCGCCTTAACATATAATTATTAACATAAGAATAAAATGACTGACGAGAAAATGAATGTCACTGTTCTAAAAGCGTGGGTTGCTTTGTATGACATTTTTAAACTAACTCTGCATTTCGGAATGAAACTAGTGAAAAATTATAACAATTGATATCGAGCACCCCACACTTTTAGAACAGTGACATTCCTTTTCTCGTCAGTCATTTTATTCTTATGTTAACAATTTTTTTTACTTTTTAGTTTGATTAACTCTAAAAGCGTGTTTTGTAGTTTTTTTAAACTATTAATTTATTTTTCCAAGTTACTCATTTGTATGAAAGAATCTTTCCTTATTAATACGCTTTTATTAGCTTCACCTGTATGTTTGTATGTATGTATGTAACTGACTTTTTCCCCTGGAGATCTGTTTCTCCTCATATACACTATTTAAGCTGCAAAGAAACATTTACAGGCATCTTTCAGAAAAAAAAAACTGTTGTTTCACCTGAATGTTTGTTTGTCTGTTAAATTAAAAAGTAAAAAAATAAATTAATAGTTTAAAAAAGCTAAAAAACACGCTTTTAGAGTTTAAAAAAACTAAAAAAATCACGCTTTTAGAGTTAATCAAACTAAAAAGTAAAAAATTAATTAATAGTTTAAAAAAACTAAAAAAGCACGCTTTTAGAGTTAAACTGAAAAGTAAAAAATAAATTAATAGTTTAAAAAAACTAAAAAATCACGCTTTTAGAGTGAATCAAATTAAAAAGTAAAAAATAATTGTTAACTTAAGAATAAAATGACTGACGAACAAATGAATTTCACTGTTCTAAAAGCGTGGGGAGCTTTGTATGACATTTTTAAACTAACTCTGCATTTCGGAAAGAAACTAGTGAAAAATTATAACGATTGATATCGAGCACCCCACGCTTTTAGAACAGGGACATTCATTTGTTCGTCAGTCATTTTATTCTTAAGTTAACAATTATTTTTTACTTTTTAATTTGATTCACTCTAAAAGCGTGATTTTTTAGTTTTTTTAAACTATTAATTTATTTTTTACTTTTTAATTTGATTCACTCTAAAAGCGTGTTTTTTAGTTTTTTTAAACCATTAATTTATTTTTGAAGTCAAATACGGAAGCCGTTTGGATTCGTGGACCAGTGGCGATGTGCGTCGCTGGTGAGCATTAGGGTTGAGGTTCTCTCTGAGGCTCACCCAGGAGGAGAGGGGGCTGAACACCCAAACCAAATGAAATGTGTGTACGCGTTCAAACTTATAGCCACTTCCCACTTGGGTCCAATGTTAAATATGTAGTATTTCAAAGAACCCGTGTTTTTCTTAACAGCATGAATTTTATTATCCAGCCCAAGTTTATTGATTGTGCCTACGTTTTTCCTGGTTTAGTTATATTAAATATTTAACGAAATATTTAAATTGATATAAACGACGTAATCAATAAACTGGCATAAGAGAAATGAAATTTTAATTTTAATTTATTATTGATTTATGTAATATTATTTAGAAATTTAATTTTTGTATGTTGTATTATACTTCTTGGGATCTGATGGCCGAGTGACTACCTCTCTGGTGCTCGGTGCCACAAGATGAATGTTTCGCGTTATGGCACACGGCCTCTTTATTCAATTTAGTAGTAGTAGAAATATTGTTAAATGTGCTTATTCTCAAACGGTATTTTTTGAATGAAAAAATAATAGTTACAATTAAAATGGAACTTGTATTTCGTGATTCCAGTTCTAAAGGGATATGGATCTGTAGCTTATTTTCAAGATCCTGATTTATGATCTTTTTTATGTGTGTGTGCTTATCCCCACTTAAGAAACTAACTTTGGCTCGTTTAGAAATAATGGGAATTGTAATTGCCGCAAGAATTATAAATCATTTTTAAAAAAATTGGCAACATAGAAGAAAATATATTTTGTTTTAATGACATTCAAATCATACTGTATGGAATAAAAGATTCAATAAACAATTGAAAATTATTTAATACTAACCATATATGGGAAATTCAAAACCTAATTTCACCATCTCAATAGAGATATTGCCAAGAAACTGAAAACACAACCTGAAGCGGTATCTTAATGTAACTGTTTTTTTATTTATTATTATTATTATTATTATTATTATTTTTATTTATTTATTTATTTATTTTTTTTTTTATCCTTCCACTCCTTTTTAAACAAATACAAATTGGAGAGCTTGGTAACAGGAAGAAAAAAGAACAACCTTTTTATTTTCCTTTTTACAAAAGAGAAGATAATGAAGTTGAAATTTCACAAAAGATGAATAATTTTTAGAAACAATATGGGAGACGCTGCACACTCCCCTCTCTGTGAAAACGATTAGGAGACATAATCTTTTAAATGAGGTGGAAATCTGATAATTCTTCGCCTACGTGTAGTAGCTTGGGGATCGTTAGTAAGCGAGATTTCCTCTGGAGGAGACGAAGTCGTGCCTGCTTCGTCCTTGGACATGGGAGTTTTCGATGGTTGCTTTGTGTTATCATTTAGAACAGGGGTCTGCAAACTTTCCAGCCTTAGGGCCATACTGTTTACTCCAGTAAGTACCAAGGGCCAAAACCGTTTAAATTTTTCTGCCATTATCTGGACTTTATAGACTTCTGAATAATGTTTACAGATCTAAGTTAACCGATGAGCATCTTAAATCTTTTTTAATAATTGGTACAAGTTAAATTGATCCACAACTACAAACTATTGTCTGTGAAAAATCACAATTACATAAATCTCATTAGTATTTTTTTACAAGTGGATACCCTGCGGTTTCATTCGCGTTAATTTAGCTTTTCCATTCCTGAGGGATTTTCAGGATAAAAATCAGATCTTTGATTCAGGATTTATACATTCCAAACATCGATATACATATATATGCGATACTCTTTACCCCAACATAACTACCGTGGGGTGTTCACTAGTTTATAATGTTAGTGGGATTCATTTCAATTATTTGTTAGTTATTATGCTTATGTTAAATTTTCTGCGCATTATGCTTGTCATTAAGCTTTACCTAGCGAGTAAATAAAACCGAGTTATTATCATTCTGTGTTTTTTATACAACTTATTACAGCAACAATAAGCTATTTGCTGTCGCTGGGCGGATTGATGACAATGACAGGCCGGATTTGGCCCGCGGGCAGTAGTTTGGAGACCCCTGATTTAGAATAAAATATGGTTTTAGTCTATCAACTGATATTATTTTGAAAGTTTCATTAATGTCTAAATCGAAGTATTTTGATGCCCAGTGTTTGAAGAAATAAGGACTAAGATAAACTGATTGCAACGATGATGTGACAACATACAAAAACATGTGATCAATTCGAAAGTTGTTTTGGAACGAAGACGGTCTTATTGCTCATGGGTAGTCGTTTCAGAAGATTTCATGCAACGTGTAATATTTTGTAACCTCTGAACGAATTTTATATGTAAGACATTAGGAATATTGGTAAAAAGCTCTCCAGTAAACAAAAGGGACTTACATAAAGAAGCTCTGCTGAAGAGTAGCTTATATCTTCCTTCAAAGCAGAGTGTAATCCATGAAGAACAAATGGTAAAGCGTCTACCCAAGATTTATTTTGCTGTAAATGGCACTTCAAGCTAGCTTTTATAGTTCTGTGCCGCCTCTTAATCAATCCATTCGATTGTAATTTTAGAAGTTTGAAAGCCAAAATATTTCCTCAAAGATAAGAAAAGTGGACTTTCACACTATCGTCTTTGGTTCGACGTAATACATCTTTGTTAATCGTCTTTGGTTCGACGTAATACATCTTTGTTAATCGTCTTTGGTTCGACGTTAGGAGAACATTTCAAAACGACATATCCAGGTTGAAATCATACCTTATCCGCCGATTCAGCTGTAATAGAACATGCTTCAATCCGTTCTGTAAAACGATCAATCATCGTTAGTCAAATAAATTAAATTTAAATTTCATATTTTTAAAAACTATATATAAATGTACATAGTTTCTTCTGGAGAAGCAATCAGTATGTCATCCAAATAGTACAATGTAAGATCTAATCCTGACAATGCCACATTCATGAATCGTTGGATTGTTTGGGCGGTTATGGAAGGGAATTCAAATAGTCTAAAAGGATTTGTAATGGTTGTTTCTAGAATGTCGGCTTCACAGTCACTGAAAAATGGTAGGGGAAAGAGATCTGGAATGGTAAAATTAAGGTCTCTGTAATCTCTACATGGTCTCTAGTCACCTGTTTTTTTTAAATGAGATGCGATGCAGAGGGCTGGTCCAACAACTTTTCAAAAGTCTACAAAGACCTTGTTGCAACATAAAATTGAATTTCCGTTTCGTCATTTAGAATTTTTCAGATGAATCTTCTGGCTTTAGAGTGGTGGGAACCCCTTTGGTTTCTATAAAATGTTGTGATTCTTAATTTTGTTATTGACGAGTGTTCATCGTAATAGATCAGAAAAGTTTTTAAGAATAGCTTCAAATTGATTTTGCACTGCATTTAATATAGGTGTGTCGATACGAAAGCAGGGAATATCAATAGTAGGTCCATAAATTTTAATTTCGGCTCCATTTGCCGCGAAGAGGTCCAGTTTGGCACCAAATCTTTTTTCTTGTGGCAATGATGGAGTCACAGAAATTTCTGCACCCATATCAATTAAACATTGTGTGGCAGTTTCTTTGTCACGATTAAAAAGACATAGCTCTGCTTCTCTCTAGTCTGCGACTGCCGGGAATCTAGTTTCCCTGCGGCTGAGTGTCGGTCTTATTAGGCCAATTGCCAGATTTGTTATATTTGAAAGCCTTGTCTCCGAACCTCGAATGACAATAACATATGCTATATTCTCTGTTACTATGCTTATTTGTAGAGTTGCTTCTAGAGCGGAGTTAAATTGTTGGTGTAAGATGAACTACCTTATATTCAGTTCGTTAACTTATAATGATAACTTTGAAATTTGTTCTTGCAGTTTAACTAAAGCATTGTCATTCCTGGAACATGCAACAGCAGCATTGCGGTATATTTATTTTCCATATTTTATGATGACCCAATTTAATTTCAGTTAATAGAGAGTTTTTGCATACCGTACTTTAAAAATACGGTATTTTTTTCTCCCTAGCGAGCATGCTCATAGGAAACATTATTACAGATACACATGCGCAATTTCCTGAGTATGCGCACTAGGGAGAAAAAAAATACCGTATTTTTAAAGTACGGTATGCAAAAACTCTCTAATATCTTTCAAGTCTTGTGAGTTTGAGGGTCAACGAAAATAGGAATAAGCCTGTTTTTAATTGTAACCTATTTCTTGTGTTTTGATGGATTAATCAAAATATCCAACACTTGCGATAATGTTTCAGAATTCAATGAAGTTCATGGCGTAATCATATTTCATTTGATCTGCCGTTATTGCAGAATTTGGAAACTGTGTCTCCAATTGCAGAAACCATATTTTTTGGATTCGATTTCCAAATGGTGGAATTTTAATGCTAACTCTAGTATCACTTTTGTTTTCGTCATGGCTTTTCATTTACGTCCGGTTGTCACCAATGACGCTGTATCCTAATGTAAATGTTTTGTATACCTTTCACGACCTAACAGTTTAAATGAATGAAAATTGGAAATAGAAAGAAAAAGAACAACTTTTTTTCAAGAGAAAAGATAATGGAGTTTTTTATTTTTCACAAAAGATAAATAGTTTTTAGAAACAATATGGAAGGCGCTACAAGTCGATTTGGTATCGAGTGGTTCTAGGGCAACTGATCTTATAATGAACCACTTTTGATTTTGTTCAGTATGGCTGAAGGAAAACAACCTAATAATTTCTGTTTATAAACAAAAGCAAAAATAGAAGAGTTCATTGCATCGCTGAGAAAGTTTACTGCACACAGTGGAAAACTTACAATCTTTCTAGACAGAGGTATTAATTTTGTTGGAGCTGCAAATTATGACACCTTTTCTTCTGATGAAAAGATCCAAAATTATCTCACTGGAGAAAATACTCAGCTGATTTTTAACTCTCCTGCAGCATCTTACTTTGATGACCTCTAAGAAGTAAATTAAATTACACTTAGAACTGTTGGAACACCAGTTCTAATGCATGAAAATTCTACCCTTAGCATCACAAATCGAAGCTAGTCTAAATTCAAGACAATTAGTGTACATCTCTTAGAAATTCTAATAATTTAAATTTCCTCACACTTTGGGACTGCCTTGAATGTAATTTACTGCTGACTAGACTTCATATAAAATAACCATTACAGAAAGATGGAAGCTGACCTAACATCTTTTCCAAAGCTGAAAGAAACTTTGCTCGATTATCTCATAGCTGCAAGGACAAACCAAGTGGTTGAACGATAAATCCAATTTGAACGTTGCCATTTAATTTAGATAGAAGACAATTTACCTTCACTAAAGAGGTTTGGTTTGTCATGCTACGATCATTTTGTGCTAATTAGACTGGGACCTACAGTTTAACGTGGATTCTGAACCACTCACAAACATCCATGCTTGGAACCTGTGATACCAAAGGTCAGAGCACTAGCCAATTGTCCATCAGGCCACTCCACTCAAGACTTTGGAAAAAGTTAAAAATGTATCCTGGTGCATATAGAAGCATGTTGTAAAATTAACAATTTCATCATAACCGAAATACTATATACATGAACATTTATCATTGTCTAACTAGAGTCTAACTTGCCACTTTAAGTCGAACATTGTATTTTTCAGCTTTAAGCTGGTAAAATATCAAATTTGTGAAATTTAAGAAGTATTTCTTGGTATTTGTACCAGCGGTTAAAAAAATTTTTTTTTGTATTATTTTAAAAGATTTAGAACTGTAATATTGTTTTGTAAGATTTTAAATGTCACACAAATTTGTAAGATTTTAATAAGTGTTTAATTGAGAACTATTGTTTATTGTGGCCGAGTAGGTTCTGTTGTCACAATGGTGATCTTGTACCACACATGGAACCCAGTTGAAAGGATGCATCTCTTAGTCACTTAGAAAAACAAGAAACGGAAAATCCCTGGCTGCTAGGAAATCAGAATATTTTGATTTGATTATATAATCTTCAAAAATTCATTAAATCCAAGATCTTGAAATGGCAGAATTATTTTTGATTTCACAACCTGAAGTATCATCAATTAGAATAAATCAATAAAACTGCTGTCTATATCATTTAAGTCAAGTAGTTTTATAATGAACAATTTTCCCAATTTGGGGGAAAAAAAAAAAAACTATATTTGCCGTTATCTACAAAACTGCTTAAAATTAGAAAATTTGAATTTTTTTTTAAAATTAATTATTTTAACAACTTAAGTTAAAATAACTGATTCATGAAATTCTATTACATTTGTAATACTTTTATAGTAAATTTTAAAATGTTTTTTCTTGGTTTTAAAAATGAATATATTTATTCTATGTAAAATACACATATAAAAATAAAATGCCTTTTCTACAATATATATAAATTTTAATTAAGAGTCATAAAAGTAACTCGATTCACTATAAAATTTATTAGAACTCTTATCAAATATTGCACAAGTCGTAAGAAAAGCACGATTTTAGAATCCAAAACAAACTTATATTTACTAACAGTGATATGATTCATCTTATGTAAATGTCAAATCCACATTAAGTTACTGTGTCTTATTTTTCTTTTAGATTTCCTAATTAAATATGTGCATTTTGTTTGCTTTAGTCTTAGATCATCCAAAACAATGCTCTTTTATTGAATCAGTTGATGAAGTCAAGAAGCTTTTGATTAAACAGGTGTACAGAATGTTATGGAAAAAAACACGACAGACAGAAAAACACGACAAATAAGGAAAAAGGCAAATAAATCCATTTTGATGTGTTGATAATCCTAGATACCTAAAGAGTAAAATAGATGAAAACGAATGACATTTAATTTCTTTTTAAAGTAAAATGGGCTTTAGCTCACGTAATTAAATATAATGAATAAATGCTATTGAAGTTTAGAGGGAAATATATATTAAAGTCAGTTAAAATGTTTTTATGCAAGTATACCACAGTGCTTGATTTATTTTTCCGTTCCTTTAAACCATTTTAAAGTATTAACACCCAATTATCCTTTAAAAATATCAAATAAGTGAAATATTTAATGTGATAGAGACATGCACATAAATTTAATAGGTTAAAAATATTCTTGCATATTTATTACACATAAAAAAAAGAAAAAAATGCATACTTTTTCATTACATAAGTGCATCATAACATTCAGATGATCAATTTCTAATGAATTAAAATAAGAATTTTTACAATTTTAAACTAAAATTTATCTAATTTTTTTTTCAAAAAGACAATTTTTTTTCAAGTATAAAAACACATGCATAATAAATTGAAGTGCATAGTCAGGTAGAAAAATTTACTGAGAACATAATACAGAAAAATCACATTTCACAGATGCATTTGAATAACAATTCCTTCTTAAAATGTAATCATCAGCTGTGCATGATCAGAATCCATCGACATTAAGTCTAAGCTTGCTCCTGTTTCTTCTCTAAAGCTTTTTGCTGCTTTAACCTCATCTGATCAGCATCTCTAAAGAAAAAAAATATATATATTATATACTTACAACATAATAAAAAAGGATTCAGTTTTAAAAGCAATATTTAAATAACATCTTAGATAAATTAAAAATAAATTCATAAAAAAAATTAAATATTCCCCCCCCCTCCCCCCATTTTACAAGCAAATATTATATTCCGGCATATAATAAGCACCTATAATTTCAGACTACATTTTTTAATGTTTAGGTATATTCTGTATATAATGTACAGAATATAATCTTTATCCGGCATATAATCTTTAACTGTAGATAGGAGCTGTTGATGCTCTCCTCTTTTGAAGTCCTTCATTAAAAAAGTTTTCCCAGGCTTTCGGACAATGGTATATTGAATCGACAAGTGTTAAGGGGAACAAAATGTTTGACGGAAATACTTGAGAGAATAAATGATTGTGGGTTGTGTTCAATGTTCAGATTTTTGAGGAGCTTTTTGGGAGGTAATTTTAAACACATTTTTATGTAAGTAAATGGAAAGGGGGAGGGGGGATATGAGGGTATTTTTTAGGTCACTTTTTAATAAGTGAAAAAGACTTCAAAAGATAGCCAAATGAACCATGCCAGTCTTGGAAGAGTGATAAAGTATATAATAAAAGCATGGAAATGAAGTTAAAACCTCACACAATTCAAATGTCATTTAAAAAATGTAGTACATCTAAAAAATCTAGATAGAATGGAAGTTAATTATTAATTTATTGATTAGTGATGAAGATGAAACGGAAATCCATGACATGCCTGAAGATATAAGGAGAAAAATATGACGAACTTCTTGCATTTTCCGCTAATTAAAAAATATATCCATATTCTAATTGATAATACATAAATATTATCTTGCATATAACAAGCATGCATAAATATTGGAATATATAATACTTCTACAGTCTTTTAGAATACAAAATAACTATTTTATACAGAAAATTATCAAGTAACTTATTTGTTGACATGATCAGACATATTTTCAAAACCATTTCCCTTGATTTTTTACCATTGTAAATAACATTATGCAATTATTTATTGCAACTATATTTAAAACCATACCTTTTTTATTTATACAGATAATTGAAATATTTGTTAAACATTAAAAAGTACAATTTAATAAAAAAATTTCATACATTATTTAAAGTTTGGGGAAGCAGCATTTTTTGGGTTTGGCTACAGAAGCAAAACATGAAATTATTATGCAAAATTGAAGTTTGGATAATGTCACTGTGACATGGATTTCGTGGATGAAATCCTTGTCATTTAAGGTGAATGAGTTGAAGGACAAAATACAAATAACAAGGAAACATTTTTAAATGTTATGCATTAATAACAATCAAAAATAATACCAGGCAAATCAAATTAAAATATCTTTTATATTATAAAAACAATTAGAATGAAAAAAAAAAAGTAGTAAAGTCTCACAGTTACTAAATCTCTTAGAAATGGTATGCTGTTTAAGTTCATGAAATTATACTTAGTAACTAAAACATTTATACCTGGCATCCCTCATCTCATTGATTTTATATACCTTCTAGCAGTCTAATACACTTTCATATACAACATTATTATAAAAAAGCACGATGAGTGTTTGCAATTGTAACTAGTAAACATTTTTTGGTTAACTTGACAAATTCCAAACACAGAGTTGAAATGGCATAGCTAGCATCGAGTGAAGATATTTTAGTCTATTTCAAAAATTAAAACATTTGCAAAAAAAAAAAACTTCAAAATTACTTAAGAACTAGCCAAATTTAAAACCAAGACACATTTCGATTTATAATTATTTAAATATAAATTGTTCTCATAATTATAATATATATTCATATGATGAATACCTTACAAAAATCAGTTAAAAATACATAATATTCTTTTGATGTTACTCTAGACTTACGATTATAATGCACAGTTTATTGACAATAACATGAAATTACATTCAGATATCTGACTTCCAAATTTTCATAAACATTATGGTAAATCCAAATGTTTAAAGAAAAACAAGAAAATTTTCTATTACATTTGGTATTATTTTACACGGAATAGAAAATTATTTAATTTTATTACCGCAGTCGACGCTCTTCCAAAGTGAGCCCTTTATTGCCATCTTTACCGTTCGCACCAACATTTTTCTTCAATTCTTGTTGTTTTTTAATGTTTTTTTGTCTAGCAAGTTCTCGCTGATTTCCACCTATAAATAACATTTAAAAAACAAAGTTGTTTCAAAATCAAAATAAGTAGCTAATGTGGAAAAAAATAGAGAATAAAAAAATGCCAATGGAACTGCTTTCTTTCATGTGTTGAAGTGGGATGTAAAAATTATTCTCACAATAAAAAACATTAATTTCAATATTTATTAGTTCTAATAAATTAAAAATTATCCTAAAATAGCTAAATTTACAGCACCATTGACATTTTTTTTCTTTTCCAAATAAATATATGCCAAATCTATTTAGAAATAATTTAAACTAATTCATCCATTACATAATGAATTAGTGCAAATTTTTTCTTAAAACTCAATATATAACTGCATTTTATTATGCAATTCTAATTTCAACTAGTCCAAAAATGCACCGCTGCAAGACAACAATAGGAAGGGTAACATAACACTAACTATGCTAATGTCAATAAAGCATTCTTACAATACATTTATTTGTTTACTAGTATTTTATGGAAATACTAGTGACATTTTTTCACAGGATAAGTAATGAAATTAGGTCCCATGAATCAGACTTCACAAAAGAAAACCTTCAAAGAAAATTATTTAAAATTGCTACTACATACGTGCCATGCCGGAACTCTCAAATAGATCTTAAAATTCGAAGAGAACCACTGCAGGCGTAGAACCACCAAATTCTCTTTCGTAAATAATGTTCTACAACACAAAACTAGAAGACTATTAAAATTGGGAAAAAAATTGTGTTACGGTTTACAGTTAAATAGAAAAAGCAAAAAATTAAGTAGCACAGGTAGTAAGAGTTGTAGTTGCATTGAATGACATTGATTATATCAGATTTTCAAATTAATTACAAAATAGATTAAATTATTGTTATTTTATTTATTTTAATTATAAGAATATGTTTTCAAAAAATTAAAAAAATTAATTTAATACAGATTAAAATTTACAGAAGAAAAGTACTTTCACTATTACTGTTTGTTTACAAGTTACTTGTGTTTCGTTTTTGAAGAGCTGGCGTAAAGTTGAAATAATATGCAAGCTGCGTTCGTATTGTGAGCCATGTCATAATTAATTTTGAATAGTTTATCGTAAATTAATTAAAAAAATTTCTATGTTTCCACGATGTTGCAAGAAACTCAAGATTTAGAGAATAATATCTTATATGAATTGTTAATTTATGGTGAATGGCAGCAAGAACCTGAAGTTCAGGTGCATTAATATGTTTAAAATCAAAATGTTATGTTTTATATTTAAAATTGTTTTATTAATTTATTCCACCTTGGCTCTGGTTTCCTACTAGAATAATATATTCTTTTATAATTTATTTGTAGAAATTTGGATAGAATTTGTTTAATTTTTGTGTGAAAGCAGCTTTTATTTATTTTTAATTTTAAATAAATGAATTCAATTTTGTTAAATTTTAATACTTTATGCTGTTATAAATCCTCACTTATTTTATATATATATATTATTTTTCTATAATACTCTTAAATCAAATGCAAAGATAGAACTAGGTTGTTATATTATAATTAATATTTGAGAATAAATTGTTTAGTTATTAGTCATGCTCTAGGCACTTAAGTTTAAGCGAAATTTAAGATTGTGTTAATGTGATCTTCAAACAGTATTAAGTAAGATTCAAATCATAACATGATGGAAAATTAGAAATTAATCTGTAAAAGTAATTTTTACCATTCAATGATAGAATTGGGTATTTTGGGCATATTAACACTCACCTACTTTTATAATTACAAAAAAACAAGTTTAAAATTTAAGGCTGCTTAGTTGTTAGAATTTTAAATAGCCATATATTTAATTTATTTCAATTTAATTGTTTTTCTAAAATATTACGAGAATCCTCATTTTGAATCAATTTTTTGGGTTTTTTACAAAAAGTTTTATTAGTTCTTATTTCTAGATCTGATTCATATATTTGTGAGAAAATCTTGCATTTTGGCATAACAGGATTTGTGATAGCAGAACAAAAAGTGACAAAGGCTACAAATATGTTGTAATTTATCCTCTTTTTAGAGTGTTTCTATGTAGTTTTTCAACAGTATTTTTGTAACTAATAATACAGATATAAATAAAATTCATTTGATTATTCTGCTGGAAGTGTGGGTTGGAAAAATAACATCTTGGCTATATTGTAAATAAGTTATTAGTATCACATTTTTCTATCTTAAATATCATATTGTATTTGACAGTATAAAATTGTTCCACAATTATTTTCAATAGTTTTTTCGCTTTATTTTTCTCCTTTTTAACTTTATAAATAATTTTAAAGATGTTGTCTTATGGTTATTTTGTAAACAAAATTACTAATTTAAAGATTTAGTATTAAAAATAAAAATTAAGAGAAGAGATCAAATATAATAATGCCTATATATATTATGCAATATCTCTTTTTGGTTGTAATTATTTTTTAAAAATGTGAACAAATAGTTATATAAAAAAACGGCTGGAAATTACTTAAAAATTATATATGAAATTCATCAATTTATTATCTAATTATGGGCTTTAAAATGTTTGAAAGGCTTAAAATATATTATTAAATGTGTCCTCTCAAAATACAGGGTTGCAAAACTTGACTTAGCTGGGTTATCGAGGGGAATGATAAGGCAGAAGTTTAGTGTTTCCCCTTCAAAATTTTATATTCATTTTCTGCATATCCTATATGTGTTTAAATATGAGCCTATCATTTTTTTTTTTAATGCAAGCATTTTATTTCTTTTATAACAAATAATTAAATGAGTTTTATGTTTTTTTTAACAAACTAACAAAAAATTTTGATAAATGTTTTTTTGGTAAATAATTACTTATGAACTAAATTTATTTTTTATTAGGGCAAAGGCAATTTGGAACAAAATGATGGGAATGGAAATGAAGGTAAAGTAACCAATTTTTGTATTATTGATATTTTGTTATTATTGTAACACTATTCCTGTGACAGAGTGTTAGTAAAAAATATTCAAGATTTTAAATAATTTTGTGAGAATCACAGCACATATTATTATTATTTTAGTATTAGATTGCAAACAAAATTTCCATGCAGGTTTTTTGTAGACATTTATTTATTGAATTACAGCAATGTGTCTTAGTTGAATATTTTTATAATTTTAGAACTTCTTACAGTTAAATTTGAAGTCTATCTAATCTATTTCAAGAACAGCAATATCCTCTCTTGCTGTATGATTACATGTTTGGCATAAATACTGGGCACTTGCAGTATTGTAGCAATTACGCATTTGTAGAAGACACAGTTGATCATTGGTGTTAGCCATCCAGCCAATTTGCATCATCTGGAAGAAAAGGGCTGAACAAAGTTGTAACTTCAAATTAGAAGTGTTCTTTTTACTTTAACATGACATGTAAAAGAAGACAGATTATAACGATATAACCTCAGCCAAAATTCAATCTGCAGTAAAAAAAAATCTTTGTTTGTGTCCGGTGAAATATGAAAAGCATGATTTACTGGAATGGAAAACATTGTAAAACAATCAGCCATTCAATGCCTAATTATACTGTCAACAAATGTAATAGTTGATAGATGCAATTGCAAAAAATAAATCTATAATTAAAATAAAATAATCCCCAATTGACTGATTATGAGGATATCGGGACCCTTCAAGATAATGCTTAGTCTCATGTTTTCCAGCCTTTTGCTGTTTTATTATATATCATTGGTAATAAAATTTGTGTGAGAACATTATTTTAAACTTTCCTGTATAATGTTTCTACCTCATATTTTGTATAATTATTTCTTTTATAAAAAATGATGAATGCCATGCATTAAAGCATTATAGTTATATATTATTGTTTTTTTTTAGGTCTTATAGGAAAGTGGTTGGGATTCATAGCAAATCAGCAATGTCCTCCTCCTTTAGTTCGTCAACTAAACAACCTGCAAATGCCATGGGCTTTTGCGATTGGAGGGTATGCAAAATTAATGTTATTTTTGAAATGTAAAATTTATATGATCAATCATATAATCATTCATATTTTTATGTGGATAGTTGAAATAATTAATTTGTATTTTCTTTAAAAAGGATGTTTTCATTGCAGGAATGGAGCAGTGATTGCTATTCTACAAGATGCATCTTTGGAAATTAGGTGAGTAAGTAAAAATAATTTTAAGTATTATGCTAGCTTTTCAACATATGTTTTCCATATATATTAATATCCGGGTTTATAAACTGGTAATTATAATGTTAATTCTTACAGTTTTCCTGAAATCTTTCTGATTTTTGTACCGTTTTCTAATTATAAAGTTGTTTCTTTTGAAGTTTTTGGTTTTTAGAAGAAAAGAAGTTCGGTTTTTAGAAGCTTCTTCTGATTATAGATTTCCCAGGGAGCAATCAATAGAATTTCTCTAAATATCTTCAGAACCATGTGATGAGTGTTTGTCTTAATATTGAGTTGCATTTGAAATAATAAATTCATAATTTTATAAAGATGATTTTTTTTTAATAATGTTTAATTAATCGCTTATTTTTCCCAATGACATTTTTTCTACTTTTTACAATAGAATGTTCCTTTATAATGATGCCACAAGTTGCATTATATTGGGCTGACAAGAAAATAATTTCAGTTTTCACCAAGTACATGGTAAAAACCAAATGTACCTTCTTGCTAACTCAATAATTTTTGAAATTACCTCCTATTTAACTGCTAAAATAATATATTTAATTTTACTTAGAGTTAAATGGATTATTTTGTAATTTTTTATTTTGTTTGCATTAATTTAAATATAGATGTGTAAACTATTTGAATAAGTAGCTATATCTATACTGATTCTTATTAAAAACTTACAGAACTTCTCGTGATGAATATGGCGCTATCATAGGTCGAACTCAAGGTATTCATATTTGAAAATTGTTTTACATTTTATTGTGGAAATTTTGGGCATTTTTAAATTTGTAAATTATGTTTGTTTTTAAATTTCATTAAGAATTTAAAAGAAAATTATTGATAAATTTTAAAAAGGATAGAAGTGTGTTTTTGATGTATTTATCTTTTTACATATTGTTTTTACTATTCATTTATTATAGAAAGATGTGTGTTGAATTATTTATTTTGCATATTTTCTTTATACATTTAATCTAAAGATATTTAGTTTTGGGTTAATTAGAGATTTTTAAGGTTATTTCATCTGTGCATTTAAAGTATATCAATGATTTGTAATATGAATTTAATTATATTTAATGTACATGCTCAATCTCTGCAAAAAATGGTATAGCTTTGGTAGCTTTCTTAAAAGTTATGCTTCTATAAATGGATAAATACGACTAACTTATGGTGTAATGTAGTTTGATTAACAAAATTATTTAACTGCTAACTTGAGATTTTTCAATTATGAGACCCAAAATATTTAGTGTCATTTAGCAAACAAGGAATCTTATACACCAATTTTTGTTAAAAAATCCCAATTACTTTCAGAATGGATAGTGGCTATCTCAAATGCACTATTACTTCATCATTAAATATTTTTGTTACATTTACTAAAAAATAAGCAAAAAGCATTTGCATGAATTCATTAAAAAAATATTATTTAAGGACAAAAGTAATTTTTATTATTTATTTTAATAACAATGATTACACATTTTATGACATATATTGCAGTTAGATTCATTATAATCTTTGATGACAACTTCCTCCGATTAAGTGAACAATGAATGTTTAAAATTCATTTTGAGATTTCACAATAAATTTATTTTTTGTAAGCATCTTAAATTTTCATTGATTGTTCCTAATAAAATATTATTAGTCAATAACATTGTAATATGAACAATCACAGAAAATGTTTGTTGATTTTTAATTATACCATAATTAATATATATATTAATTCATAGGTATCTATGAATTAACCAGCACAATAAATCAAAGTTCTTTCATGAAGATCAATGTATAAAGTAGATGAATGCAAACCTCAGTATTTAGAAATTTTCATTCCAAATTATGAAGTTTTGTTATAGGTGTAATGTAGCAGCTTCTTGTGATGCATCTTAAATAATACTGAATCTGCTGTTCTAGTTGCAAATGATCTCGGATAAAAGTGCTTAGCATTCAAAGACAAGCTACTTTTTTATGAGAACACTTTGCTTTCAAATAAGTTAAAGTACTGCATTTAAAATCTGTAACTTATACAAATAAAATTCTGAACTATTAAAGTCAATTTTTGAAACCACCATAAGTCCATAACTTTTATGAAATCTTTACAAAAAATATATTGTATGCTTATTTCATCAGAATCGACTGTGCTAAAAAATATCAAATAATAATAAAATTTAAGATATTTCATTAGAAATCAAGCTAATTTTGGTAATCAACTATTTTACACTATTTATTAGCTCCCTTTAAGTAATTGTAAACATCAGTACTATTTATAATATACAATAAATATGCATAATTTTAATATTTCTTGTGTAAGAACAGAAGCATATAATTTAATCTTATTCATTTCAACTATTTTATATATTTTGTTTTCTACAGTTTTTAAAGATCCTTATCCTCAATGGAGAAGAATTCTTTGGTCACCTGATTGTACAATGCTAGCTTGTGCACAAAGCAATGGAAAATTAGACTTTTATGATCTTATTGGTGCCCATATGTTTTCTATTAGCAATGTAAGAATGATTGACTTATTTTATATATATTTCTTTTGATAATTAATTTCCAGTTGAAACATTGTTTAAATATCAAGAAGTTAGCTTTAATGTTACAGAAATATTTAACTGCATAAAACTGAAAAAAAATCTATGAAAATTATTGAATATGCATAGTCTCATGTTGGTTTTGAAATAAAATATGCTTTTATATTTCTTATAAATTTCAGTATTTTGTGTTAAAATATAATTATTGTATGCAATTAAAATATAAGATTATTTAATATATCAATTAGCATTGTATTACATTTTACATTTTTAATTATTTCAAAGAACTATATATTCTTTTACTTTTTTTTTAGATTCTTTCTTCTCCTCCAAATAATGGAAAACAAGTTTTTCAATATGCCATTGCTGGAATGGCATTTTCTGATGTTCTGGTGAAAAACACACAATGGTAGGCAATTTTGTCATTTTAAACATATTTATATGTGATAATTTTATTTCATAATGAGTAATAATGTTATAGCTATGGAATCACACATAAAAGGTTTTAGATATTTAGGATTCAAGTAAAATTGAAGGCTTTTAAATATTGAGAATGAATTAATAAAATAGTAATGGAATTTAAATATGTTTAACTCCTAGTAAATTAAAAAATTTTCCATTGTTATTGTGGGCTTCGGACATTTTGCATACAATTGTTTAGTAAAAAAGTTGCACAACTTTTAGAAAATGTTTACTTTTCAGTGTACTGCATTTTTTATTTATCTTCATGCATGTTACAACTGTACGTAGGAAGAGATTGTCCTTTCAAATATTATTAGTATTTGTATAATAAATTCTAAAAACAACTTTTATTTCATCATCATCGACATAGCCTTGACAGTCCTTTATTTGTCCTGGCCTTCTTCAGAAGTTTCTCCCAGGCTGTCTTCCTTTAAAAAATATATTTTCAGTTTTTCAATATGGCAAAATCTTTATCCTGGCTATCATTCCATCTCTTATTAGGTCTACCCCTTGATCATTCGTAAAAAGGAGTTACGTTAAAGATCCTCTGTGCTGTTCGTTCTGCACTCATAAATCTTTATTAGTCTGCAGATTTTTTTTTGTGCCTGAACAAAATATTTATTTTTCAGTTCATATATAGAAATCAGTACTGTTAAAATTATTGAACTTTTAATTTGTTTATTTTTAATTATATTAATTATATTTTTTAGGTCTTATGAATTTTTAGTTGCTAATTATCTTGGTGATATTCGTGGATATTTCATTAGGTAAGTTCATGTATTTATTATTATTCGGGTATTATTTAAATTAAATTAATTTAATGTGAAGTATCTATAATGAAAAAAACTTCCATCCTGCTATTATTAGCTAGAAGTTGAGTATTAAATATTAAAATGTTTTAATAACTAATAAAATATTTTTATTTCAATATTGTGATTTGTTGGTTATCATTTCTTCGAAATGTTAATTTTTTTATTTTAAACAGTGCATAAGTAACTTTATTTTAAAACTAGTTGATACCTGCAACTTTGACCACTTGGTTTAATAAATTAACATATTTTACTTACAGAAGGAAAATCATTAAAAAAAAAAAATGAAAGTAAAAAATATTGTTTATAAAATTTCTTTGTAAACCTACCTACAGTTGACCGTGTTACTAAAGACCAAATCGCAAAACAGGAGTCGTTGGGATTTGGTGACATCTTTGTGGCGCCAACTGAGTTATAAGTCGCTAAATGTGATAATCCGAGTTTCTTGTATTTTTTGCAATCCACTTCACTTACAGTTGTAACCCTTTACTTGGCGGACTTTGGTGAAAAGATTTACTGACGCCAAATCCCAACGGCCCTTGTTCTGCGATTTTACCCTAGAAACAACTAGTCTTTAGATCTGCACCAGCGGCATTTAGCGTCTGTCCCTTCTATTTGTTGATTGTCACAAAGTAAATGCTTACAGGAAACTATTCGTTTAAATTGAAACAGAAAATTATTGGAAATAAGTGGTATAAATACCGGTTCCACTGCTCTGCATCCTGTTAGAATTTCCGCCTCAATTAATTTTTTTTTAATAATTTGATGACTTTGAGTCTAGTTGCGTTGCATAATTTTGTAGGTGAGATTTCGGAGAAGTATAATCTTAACACTAACTTTAAATACGATTCGACGCAAAAATTCATTGGGTTTCTGCTTATAGAGCACTAGTGAGTTTTTTTGAATGCAGGACCCACCTTGCACAGAGCTCCAGCATGCACAAAATATCATGTAAAATATCACCTATACTTTCTTTTCATATTTTAACAGTTTCAGCTATCTTTATCAGTTTTAATCTACGGTCTTCCAGGTCGATTTTATGGATCTTTTCTGTAATTTCAAGAGTTATCACTTCAACGAGGCGTTCTGAGCGTGGTTCGTCTTTAGTGTTTCGACGACCGTTTTGAATTTAAAAACCAACTCTTTTATCGTTGAATATGATGGAGAAGAGTGTTATGATTCCATTGATCATTTGATCTGAAATGGGCATCAAACATTTTAAATAAAAGTATTTTATAATAGCTAATTTTTCCAATTTTCCTCTTTTAATTAAAGTGGCTCTATACGTCTCGCTGAAAATGCTGTCGAACGTATAATAACTAAACGACCTTTTCATATTTTAACAGTTTCAGATCTCTCTGTCAGTTTTAATCTATGGTCTTCCATTCACGATTTTATTGACTTTTTCTACAATTTCGATAGACATCATTTCAGTGGGTCGTCTGGAGCTACAGGGGGTTATCAAAATAATGGAAACACTTGTGAGTAAAAGTGACATTTTTGAATGCGCTTCGTAAGCATTAAAATATAATAATAGCTACCAGTTTTTTTTTAAATTGAAATGCATATATTCTGCTAGTACGTGGTAGCTTTATTGAAGTTCTGTAAGACTTGGATTTATTTCAAACGCGTCAGATGTCGGATCTTTCAGATTTTCAAAGAGGCCAAATTGTAGAAGCCCGTCTAGCTGGAGTAAGTGTAACCTAAACATCCCAACTTTTAGACGTTTCTAGAGGTGCGGTGTCTAAAGTGACAGCATACACACAGCGTGGCAAGACAAGCTCGGCAAAGGAAAAGAGTGGACGGAAAGAGAAGCTCAGTAAAAGAGACCGACGGGTATTGAAGCGGATTGTGATGTCTCAAACGCTAACAACTGCAGCAAAAGTGACCGCAGAGCTCAATCAACATCTGGATTCTCCAGTGCCAATCATTAGTTAGAAGGCACCTCCATAAACAGGACATTACGCCAGAGCAGCAATTCCCAAGCCACTTGTCACAGATGTTAATGCAAAACGTCGTCTACAGTGGTGCCACACTCACAAAACCTGGTCGATTGTTAAGTGGAAGAAAATAATATGGTCTGACGAATCGTCTTTCACACTTTTTTATACAACAGGATGGGTGTACGTTTGGAGGACACCTGCACAAGCGTATGATCGTGATTGTCTTCCTACTGTCAAGCATGGAGGTGGATCTGTCATGATATGGGCAGTCGTGTCGTGATTTTCTGCTGGACCAATCGTAACCCTGAAAGGAAGGATCACTGGGGAGAAGTATAGGGAAATTTTAGCCGACCAGGTCCATCCTATGTTGCGAACTTTGTTTCCTGCTGGAGATAAGATTTTACAGAATGATAATGCACCCATCCATGCAGCGGGACTTGCCCAATCATGGTTTAATGAACACGAGGATGAAATTAAACATCTACCTTGGCCCGCACAGTCACCCGACCTCAATGTCATTGAACCGTTATGACCTATTTTAGAGCGTTCAATGCGGAGTCGATATCCTCCATCGGCAGAACTTTCACATTATCTCCATGTAGAATGATACAATATTCCTCTAAACACAATTCAGCACTTGTATGAAGCGAATCCAAGCTGTATTATATGCCAAAGGCGGTCCTACACCATACTAATAAAGGATACTGTATAAATCTATGATGTTTCCATTATTTTGATAACTCCCTGTAGGGTCGTCTTTAGAGCTCGAACGACCTTTTTATATTCATAAACCTACTGTTTTAACGTTGAATATGATGATGGTAATATTGACTCCACTTCTGAATCCTAAAAATAAATTCAGAAACCTACTGTTTTAACGTTGAATTTAATGATGATAATATTTAGTTCATGTCTTACTTGATCTGAAATGGGCATCAAACCTTTCAAATAAAAGAGTTTTTTAGGCGCTGCCAAACGTATGCTAATTAAGCTATTGCACTGAAATTTTATATAAGAGTTTGTAAAAAAAGAAACAATAGTTCTGATGAATTATTAGATGCATGGTAGATGTTGGCGCATGTAGGTAAGCCGGAAATTTACCTCCTGGTTAATGCTAAATGAGTAACGTCGGTGCAGCTTTTGCTTTTGACATAAAGATAATTGTTTAAGTACTTGTCAGCTGCATTAAAAGGGGAAAAAATATGTAATTAATGGCAAGTTAAAAAGGAATTGCTTTCAGTGAAAATGTTTTTTAATATTAAATAGCCAAATAGATTTATTTTCAAACCTTTTGATGATAAAAGAGTGTAACATTACAATTAATTTTAATAATTGATGATTTAGAAACATGCTTTGCTGTCACCAGGCTTGCTGTCATTTGCTTTATTTAATGTATAACTCAAATGAGAGGCAATTACCCTTGTTTACTAGATCACCAGGAAGAATTATCTTACCCATCTCTTTTTTTTTATTTGTGTAAAATAGCAATTCCTCCTTGCTTCTTGGTAAACTATTATATCTGCTGCAAACTTAAATGACATCTGTTTAGTGCCTAGGATTAGCAAAGGAAAAAAAAGAAGAGAGAGATATATGTAAAAAATCTTGGTTATGGGTGAAATAAATCTCAAAATAAGACTGTTTTTTCCATCCTTTTGTATAAGATAATAATTAAAATCTTGGTTTCAATGTTTCTTTAATAATGTTATAAATTTTTTCTAGTCCATCTGATGGTTTCAAGCCTAGTCATGTTTTCTCTTTATCATCTTGCTATCCTACTGGCATAACTTGTTTTACTTACCATGCTGCGCATAATATATTGATTATTTGTGGAGATTCTCATAAACTTACTCAGTCATCTGATTCAAGTGATGCAGCATCAGTTGGGTTTTCGGCATGGAGAATATTATCTGATTATCCATATTACAAATGTATAGATGACCAAATGGTATGATATTTTATTGAATATTCTACCATTTTTTGTTACTATTATCAAATAAATTGGGTTTTTTTTCCCCCCGTAGAGGCATGGTTCCTATAACTGATTTAGATAATAAAAAAAAGTTTCAAATTTCATAATAAGAATTAAAAAAAGTGTCCTTTTAATTTTTAATGTGGGTTATATTTATAAAAGGGTCAGTTGGCTAGAAACTTTATGCAAAAAGATATAACATTCATTAATTCAATCACATAGTTGTCTTGAATATTTTTTCATAATATTGTTAACATGTTAAAAATAACTAATCTATTATTATTATTACTATTATTATGACAAACATCACCAATACATTTTTTTTTAAAGTTTTTCTATGTGGATGTTTTTTATTTAATTAGGTTAAATCAACTGTAAAAAAGATTGATGAAAGTGAGATTTCATGAAAAATATCAGTCTTTATATGCCATTCATATTACTATTTAGTCACTAGTGTTATATGCAAAAAAATTATGTAATATGCTTTATTGTGGGTTAAAGGATTAAAAAAAGACTTCTAAAATTATTTCCATTTCATTCATGTATATTATAGAAATCATTCTTAATATTTGGCATTGTTTTATGAATTTTTTTAAATGCCTTCATTGTAAGATTGAGGACAAGAAATTTGTTGATGAACAATTTTACATATTTACCATTATTTACTTTAAAATTTTTTGTAGAATTTAATAAAAATATTACAATAGGTCTAAAGTCTACCTTTACTTCTTCTATTACAAAAAGGAAATTTTTGCATTGATTTTGTGTATACTCAACAATTTAACTGTCAAAAATATCTTACTTAGTTTGTTACAATTATGTTTAAATTCTTGCCATGTTTTTATTTTAAATGATGTTTTACTTTGAAAAATCAAGAGAAAGTTTCTTTTGTTTAATTTAAAAACCACTTTATATGGTTTTTAATTTAAAAAATGTTTCTTTTTTTTTTTTACCTTAGGCAAATTCTAAAAAGAAAAACTTTTATAATGTCTTTAAGAAATCAAATGAGGTAAGAAACTAATTTATGTTTATGCAAAAATGCTGTTTTTGAAATATTAAAGAAATTAAAAAATAAATATAATATTAGTGATGATAAATTTGTTTTCTTTTATAGAATGTTGTTTTCAAAACTATTATTTCTCCCAATGGAAAAATTCTAGCTGCAATTCATATTTCTGGTGCTCTCTCTCTATGGGACTTACCCTCATTAAGATTAAAAGGACATATTTGGGCATTAAACCAACAAGTAAAATCCATTTTTTTTTTGTTTTTATTTATGATTCAAGTACTTAATAAATTTTTAGATTAAAAAAAATTTTAGATAGATTTTAGATAGATTTAGATATTTTAATTTTAATGTAGAAAATTTTTAAAAATTAAAAAAAAAAAAATTAAAAATCAAAATTAATATTTTGTACACACAAATCCATTTTCTAATTATTGGCATTAGTTATCCAAAGAACCAATTAAAAAAATGTTCAAAAATAAATATTAAATGAAAAAACAAAATTGCATTTGTATTTGTTACGTTTTTTTCAACAAGCAAGAGTATAGATTTGAAAAAAGAATATTTAATTTTTTTTATATTGTATTTCAATTAAAGAATTCTACTGTTACTAAAATCATTTTATTAGTTTGAATTTCATTGAAAAAAAAACAACAGAATATTTAATTTTATATAACTTTTTCAAAAGTTATTTTAGAAAATTCTTTTATCTTCTAAAAGTTGTTTCCTGTTATTTACATACATACCATTTAGATTTATTTTACTAAGCATTTTTTAATACACATTACTTAAAATCAAAAATGTTTTTAATGATAACATATTGTTTTGCATTGTTTTTATTGCTGTAAATCTACTTTACTGGAAAAGATTCATATTCTTTTTGAAAATACAAGTAATTCCCAACATTGCAATAGAAGTGTCATAGATCTATTCCATATTATAAATTAAGTTTGGCATAAATCTAAATTTTTTAATCTATTTTATTACTTTTAAATCTTTGCATAAATTAAATTTGTGTTTTACTAGATAATTAAGTGCAGATACATTTCTAGAAACAAATAATATTTATCTCTTATAAGTTAAATGCATTTCTTTCAAAGTCACTGTTGATATTATACCATAACTATTAGAGATGGGTTATACCTTAAGGCATGCCTATTATTCTACTCTCAAAAAGAGAAAGGGATAAATTTTTTTTTCTCCCTCAGAGATCTTTCTAGTGTTGACTGGCTCACATATGTATTACAAGAGGAAAATAGCAACCAATAAAGTGATAATAGCATAATAATAGCAGTGAAATGTGATGCCAAAATAGTTCTAATCATTTGAATGTATTAGAATCACCCTGTATCTTTTCCCACCGATCTAATTCCTGTTTAAACTTCAACTAATTATTGTAGGTTTTGAAGTTAAAGGCATAATTTATTAATATAAATAAAAAAAATATATAATTTGCATTTCTTGAATTCTTTTTTTGACTTTGGTAAAATTTGTAAGTTGAAAGTGTGCTGTATGTAAAATTTTTTGGCAAAATTTGACTTTGTAAAATTTTGCTATTCATTCATATTTTTGAAAAGCTGAATTATTAAGATAATACTTGAGTTATTGTTTTAACAGTAAATGTTAACAATTTCTTTTCTTCATTATTTCATTTTTTTCTATTACTGTTTCATCAGTAAAAAAAATTAGCAAAATCAGGATAAAATAATTTATATCCTTTGCTGTGTTGTAATTCTTTTTATAGAAGAATAATTGAATTCTGATTAAAGTGGGTCCCCCCCCCAATTTTAATGAATGATGGAATTTTTTATACTGATTTTATAGCCATCTTTAAATGCAAATGTGTATAAAACAAATCATTGTAAGTCAATGACTATCTTCACTTCATTATTTTGAACATAGGATCTTGTTTTAAAATATATTTCTTTTTTATATAATATAGCCTAATTATGGTGATACAAACCCTCAACTTAATGAGCCTGGAATGAAAAAGAAGATGGACTCTTCTGATCCTTTTCATTCATTTATTATTGACATCAACTGGTGGTCTGATGAAGTAAGATAATTTCTTCCACTAGTTTGAAATTATAATTTCATAATAGATTCCGTAACATATATTGATGTAATTCTTTATTTTAATTAAATTATTCAAAAATCTATGTAACAATATTTTATAATCACATAAATTATGCTGATTTGTGCTGGATTTTTTTGAATAATGCATTTTTATGTAAAAAAATATTGAATAAATACATGCTAATATTCATTGAATATAAAAATATACTGTTTTTAATATAGAAAGGTTCAAAATTATATGAATTATAATATTAGCAAAATAGCATCATTCATATTATTTATTATATTAGTGTTTTTTTTTTTTTCATTTATGTTATTAATTTTTAAGAAACATTATATAAGTTGTAGAAACCTTGTGATTTATTCGGGTACTATTTGTTTGTAAATTTTAATTTTTTCTTAAGGACATAAGAGTAAATTAATTTTAAAAATGATTTTAAATCTTATTACTTTACATCTTTTTGTTTAATTTTCTTTCTTTTTTATTTTTTGCTTTCTAATTCAAGATTTTTATTTAAGTGAACTTTTAATAAAAATGTAACTTTAATTAGATTTAAATCAGAATTAGATGAATTTAGTTTACTTGAAATAAATTATCCTAAAATATTTTTTTTTAATTTTCAATTAAATTTAATCATAAAAATGAATACTAAAAATTATTTTAGAAAAATAATGCAGGTGATTACCATTGATAAAGTCCTTGTTTAAAGATTATTTTAGCAAAATAAAATAAATAATTCGTAGTTTCAAGTTTTATCGACTTATAACTTCTATATTATTTTCATAATAGGCTATTATAATAGCAAGGCGATGTGGTTCTGTTACTGTATCTTCCATAAAAACACTCCAAAATCTGCTTGGAGCTTCTCCAGAATGGTTTGAACCGTCTCCTGCTGTTACATCTTTTTGTGATCGTGGATTTCTGGCACTTGAAGTTTGTAACATTTTTTTTTTTAACTCAATCCATAATTTTTTAAGTAAATGAACCAAAATGTAAACAATATGTAAAATTACATTTTGATTGGCAAAACTAATTTAAGGAATTTTTTTGTTATTCTACTCAGAAAAACAAAAAAATTTTGGATGATATACAGACTGAAATCTAACTGAAAAGGCTAATATTTCTTAGAAATTTAAAAAAAATATTTTTGTTCCTAAATTAATGAATTTAAAAAAATTCTTTCTTTGAGCTTTCACAAAAAATGTAAAATTTATGTATATTTTTAGTAATAATTAAAAAAGGTAACATTAATTCTTATTATTCAGTAATATGCCAGGTAGATAATGTTGCTATTACTTCTTTTGTTATGAAAAAGATCTGTGCTGTCTTTACTTAGAGAAAGATTAAAATTTAATGGATAAATTTTGCATTGGTATATGGGACTATAAAAAATTAAGTTTAAATTTTTATTGTAGAAACTAAATAAATGTAACTAAAAATCTAAAAATAAAAGTAACTCTTTTTTCAGAGTGAAATTAAAGTAAAGGGAAAGAAAAAAAGTGAAAATGTGGATGATGCAGATGATGATGAAGAAAGCAGTGATGATGAAGAACCACCTTCCATATTTGCTTATAGTTATGGTTTACTACAGAGGACTTTGTATTTTATTACTGACAGTGACAGATTTCAGCCTCCTCGAAAGAAAACGAAGTATGCTTTACCATATTTTAGAATCATAAATATTAAGTTTGTTATTATAAAAATATTAATAAAATGCGTAATTCTATACAATATATTAACATTTTTCAAAAAAAAAATAATAATAATAAATAAATAAAATAAAGATGTAGGAATAACCTTATTATTCAAAACTTCTTTTATAAGCAACTTTTGAAAGTTAAATTCAAAGGTTATGACAATTTATAAAGAAGTTTTATGCATTTCTGAAATCACGATTTCTATAACTATAACATTTTGCCTGTTTTTAAAGCATACAAAAGTATTTATAGCGCTACTTAAAATTGTTTAGAATTATATTCATTTTCCATGTCATTAAAATAACATCAAATGAATCTTCATCTTCAATCAAATGACATTTTTTAGTGCTTTAAAAATCACAATCCTTTTTTTAAGGTAAAATCCATTTATAGTATTCAAATATGTTGTATTATACAGCATTTTAAATAAGTCCTAATATACTATATATCTTAATAATTGTTAAAAAATATTTTCAGTTTGTCTAGAGATTTATGTTAATATAAAATTTGAATGATCTACTTGATATAATTTAGACATGAAAAAATCATGAATGAATACAGCTTTTATTAAATTAGAGTTAAATTAAAATTTTAATTTAACAATATTTGAAATATTGAAGTTTTATAAATGGTATTTTCTCTGTTTGAAAAATTAAATTAAAATGGATGTCCATTTCTATAATTATTGTTAGTAAATTAAGATATTCATTTTTCATTTTTGACCTTGAGATACTCAATTTACAAATTATTTAGAGTAATATTAATAAGTTAAATGGGCCATATTGATGTGGAATATCAAATATATACTTTTAGAGGGAAAAAAAAATAAAGTATGTTTCTTGATTTTGGAATTTTCACTATCAGACTTAACATAAAATTGCATTTAAAAAGCCAATCTTAGCATACCATTGTATTATTTTTCTTACAATTAAAAAAATAGATTATTGTTGGAACAAAATAAGCTATCTAATAGTTCTATTAATAGAAAGTTGTGTATATGAATATTTTTTTAAAATATTTTAAATTGGTGAATTTTTAAAATTATTTGAATGAAAACATAACATAAATATGAAAATATGAAAAAAAAAAAAAAAAAAAAAAAAGGTTTTAAAATGTAAATAGAAATTTAACTTCCTTGCATTTTAATCCTTCCATTGAAGATGATTTAATGACAATTTTTTCAAATAGAAATGTTTATGCAAAATGCTATTGTAATGTAATAGTATTGTAATATTTCTTAAATAAAATAAATAGAAAATATAAGTTTTAAAATATATTTAAAAATTATAAATAACAAAATAGTTATGAAAGAAATTACAAATAATAAAGAAAGAGCCAAAGTATATAATTTTACATTAGTAATTATTGAAGTATTGAACAAAAATGATAGAACTACACAGGCATGAGAATTTGTGGTGATAAAACTGTTTCAAGTTTATGCTTGTCATTGCCAAGATAGAAACAGATGAGAAATATAAGCGCCTATTAATATATTATTTTAATACTAATCTGTGTATTAATAATACTAACGGTAATATTATTTCATTCTAACATTAATTTAATATATTTTTTTTTAGGATGATAACGAAAATATATCGCCTGTTGTGTTTAAAATCAACTACCCCTGAAGAGTTGTATACCAGAAAAGTGAGAAATATCATATTTACTTATGAACTAAGTTATTTAGAAATATTTGCAACATATTGTTGAATAATTTTCAAACAAAAAAAATTGAAAACAACTTTTAAATATGCAAATATAATTAAAAATATTTCATAATATTATATTTCTAAATTCATGTTCTAAATTTTTAAATAACATTTCTTTAAAAAAAAAACCAACAAGTTAATTAGTTACCATTATTTATTAAATTAAATTACTTAATTTAGAAAATAATTTATATTCTATATCATATTAATTTTAATGGTATATGTAATTTATTATCATAGTAATTAAAATAAGTATGTTTATAGCTGCTTTAAAATATTTTTACAATTTTGAATCAAGATTGATACTAATGATACAAGCATATAATTTGACAAATATAATTTGTATTATTACACAGTACATTTTATTTTATTTGGTTGATATGTATTACAGAAAAGTGTATTTAAAAAAATTACATTAAGAAAATTTTGTATACATCTTGAAAAATTTTCTATATTTACTGTAATTTTTTAAAATCACATAAAACCAAGTTAAATTTACGTAAAATTGCATAAAAAATAATTGCCTTCAAAAGACAAAAAAATTCATATAAATGCTTAAAATAAAAGTGTTCCAATTTTGATTCATTTTAATTTATTGAAAAATAATTTAAGTCTATATTTTGTATTCATTATCTATGTGATAATGGTCTGGGTTGATTGCGAATGGGTTCCAAATTGCACGCGTCACCAGAAAAGATTGTCTTTACAATAGATCTCTTCAATGAAGGTGATGGTTTTTTTTATACACTTCATTCTCAGTCCTCTTTTCCTGAAATTTAATTAGTAATTAAACTTTGCAACCATGATTCTATTAATTATGTAGTTTACAATATTCAGACATGTAGATCAGCAGTTCACATTGTAATTTAAAGGCTAACTCAGAATTAGGGTCATTAACTAAAAAGTTATTTTCTAATTTATGACACAGTTGAAGACCTTGACATAATTTTTCTTTGAACATACTGCAATTTTTAGAGACTAACTATATGCAAGCTCTCTAAACAAGCCTTTTATATACATGATTGTCTAAAAAAAAGTTATACAAAATACTAACTTCAAAATTGCCTAAAAATTATGTGTATAAAGGGGCCTTATAATATACATTTATATAAGCATTATCTTTATAGAAATTTCTAAAATACTGTCAATAACAATAATTTATGCTAATGTTATCTTATGACAAAAAAGTAATTCTAAAAAAATCTATATTTATTAAATGTCAAAATATGATAATAAAATTATTGCTTTAAATTTCTTTCATTTAAGAACGTAAATTTATGAGCATTGTTCATCATATCTTTTTGTATCTTTTCTTCTTTTAAGTTTTTTAATCATAAATATTTTAGAATATTGTAATTTTATAAACCATATTATAACCATGTAAAATATTTCATTAAAAACTCAGATTACAAATGAAGAATATGGTGAAGCATTGGCCCTTGCTAAAACTTATAACTTAGATTCTGATCTAGTGTATCAACGACAGTGGAGAAAAATGCCAGTAACAGTGGAAACCATACATGATTATTTGGTAATGGAATTAATTATATTTCTGCAAAAGTATTTTGTGCATTTGTATTAATTGCATTTTTATAAGTAGCAATTTTAGTAAAATTCTATAAAAATATTTTTAAAAATTGAAATGTATCTATCACAGACACATAGGCATATAATATATATTGATAAATTCTAAAGTTTTTAAATATATAATAAAATTATGAATTATAAATAAGAAGTTATGCTATCTTTTTAGTTCTAAAATGTCAATGAAGATTTACTTGTTGTTAAATCATGTTAATCAAAGCTTTACATCTTATTGTTAATTTTTTATGTGCTTAATTTGATGAGGCTGTATTGATATTCATACAGTTGTGCCAAAAAGTGCTATACATACTATCATATTTTTAATTTTAGTAATAACAGTTAAATTTAATAATTTTTGGGGTTGAAATATATATATATATATTCAATTCAAAGAAAATATTTACATATTAGCACTTGGAACTCTGCCAGTTTGCAAAATTTCTTGGTATATTAAGCTGCAGGAAAGAAACTGTCTTGTAAATCTTCTTAAGGAAAATTCACATTCACCTTACATGAATATTAGTTAAACAATCTCATTAAGTATATTGTTTAAGAGCACATTAATCAAATATGAAGATATGCAGGTATAAAAGAGATGCCCATGATTACAAATTTATATTTCAGAAAAATATAAAATCTCCACAAATTTATGGAATCCCTCTCTTCTAGAGTGTATATCTATACAGGTTTACTTGATTCAAAAGTTCAGTCCCTCTAACCCATTTTTTATGGAGGTGATGGGGAAGATTTGTTAAAAAATATTATCTATACTGAGACCATAAATCTTGCCTTGATTTAAGACCAAGTATTATTGCTACTACCAAGGATGCAAATTTTAATTATACTCCATTATAGCTGAAGGGATATAGATTACCAATTGTGCCAAAGGATCTCATATTGAACCATACTTGATTTTTTGTGCTTTTTATGTCATATAATAATTTTATGTCATAGTATCATAGGTTTATTTCAGTGTTTGTTCATTGTTTGACTTTGAAATAATGGGAGTATTAAGTAAACTTGATAATAAAATAGAAAAGATAATCTTGATTAAAATCTTAAAATAAAATGAATTAAGATAATTGTAATCTGTTTTCCAGTTATTTCATTTATAATCTCCTATACGTAATTTTGAAATTTTAAAATAATGTGTGGAAATTTTTATTATCAGAGTAAGATCAAAAAGCGATCATGGGTTTTGCACGAATGCATGGAGCGGGTTCCAGAAAGCTTTGAAGCTGCCAAAGAGTTACTGCATTATGGATTACAAGGAACAGATTTAAAAGCTTTGATTTCTATTGGAAAAGGGGAAGATCATGGAAGGTAAACATTTTCAATTGTTCATAATATTTTATATTTTGGTAATTGTTTTTATTTTTCATACTTTTAGTTGTGTAATATTTTGTTATGTTTCTCAGTGAAAGAAATATTTTATGATATATTTGAAAATTAGATTAGTGTTATCAGTTGCAGTTTACATTGTATTTTATCCCTGAGATATGGATAATTTTATTTGTTTATTAAAAGATTTTTTCCATCAAATAATATGTTTGCCTGCTTTTCTTCTTCTACAAATTTATTTATGTTTTTCACATATATCTAGGTTTATATTATGCAATGATTATGATGATGAAGATGATGAGCTAGATTCTTCTTGGTCTTTTGATTCAAGTTTAGACGTAGAAGAGATGTATGATGCTAAGAAAAAGCACCAAAATAAAAAAAGAGCAGCAATGCTAAAACAGGTCAACTTTAAAAAGTATGTATTTTAATTAAATTATTTTAATACTCATGTGTTTTCTATCTATCACTTTATAATACACTGATTAGCTAAAACATTATGGTACCTGCATTATCTATAAGGATTTGTTTTAATGTACTATGTAAAAATCTAGAGCATTACTCTGTTTGGTAACAATTGATCTGCATCAAAAGACAGATCATGATGTAGTCGAGATAGTGCATTATACTTATATATGCAGTTAGTATGTGTCAGCTTATGTAAAGAAAATAAATTTTGGTGAGCAGAAGCTAATTCAATCTGTTTGTGTTGTTAAATGTACTGCAGTAGCTACCATTACCAGTTATTTAATAGTGTTGTCAGAATATTCTGTTGTCTATGAGACTGTGGGTGCTACTGTCTTGTCTGTTTTATGCTAGCTGTGATTTATTGACAAACATCCATATTGTAGTACATAGCCAAACCTATGGAATTATCGTGAAATGGAAGAGTTAAACTTGAACAACTCATCTTTGGATCTCACTTTATTTTGTCTTGCAAATGATCAAGTATCTCTATATGTGTTCAAAAAACATATTTAAATGGAAAAATTCCTGTAATTGATAAACGTAATGAAATTTTCAGTTTACAGAATTTAGAACACATCAGCTAAATTGAATGAGATACGATAACTTTTATATAATTAGAAGATCATAAAATCAATGATTTTTTTTTCCGGATCAAAGCCTGCAAATGGGGGGGGTCACTAATTCTCATTAAAAATTGCAAAAATGTCTTGTTATAAAAAATGAAAAAAGTGAATTTTTTGTATGTTTATTTTACAATTTTAATTGTAAAAGCCTTAAATTTTGATATTAAAGCCCCAAGTTAAAGAATCATAAAGTAGCAGTGCTTGCTATACTTGACTGAGAGAAAATATACATGATTTAGTACTTTATTTTTCTTAACCAGTCTATTTAAAAATTATAAATGAGTTTGAATGTGTATTTGTTACAAAAAAAAAAAAAATTTTTTTTTTAGTTGTGATCCCCAATTGACATCAGAATAACATTTTAAATCAAATCCTTTGACATTTGAAGGTTTATTTTGTAGTTTATAGTAGAAAATACATAATTCAAAATGTCCACAACTATTTTCCAGTGCTGAAAAGTGTAACAGTTCCATAACTATGACATTAAATTTACCAAATAACTTCTACCTGGCCTACTTTTATCTGCAAAAAATGAAAGACATCCTATCAATGTCTGATAAGAATATTTTTTCATTAAATTGTTTTCCAAAATTTCATTAGCATTACCAACTTTAAAGAAAAGTAACTTTAAAGATTAATAAAGAATTTGAATTCTTATAACTTGAGCATTAACCTTTCAATGTAAGTTATTTGAGGCAAATATAGAGAATTATTAACATAATCAAAATTTATCCATTGTAAAAAGTAATTAACTAAATTCTCTCTCTTAACAAAATTACATCAAATTCATTTTTATCAAATTAACTGTAGCATGAATGATTTACATTAGTCTGTCTAAGGATTTACATTAGTCTGTCTAAGGATTTACATTAGTCTGTCTAATGATTTACATTAGTTTGCAAAAAAGAACATCATCTTAACAAACAATGTTCCTTAGGATGGAAAATCCTATTACCTTTAGTGCTCAAAGTATAACCTACTAAAATTAAAAGCTTTAACTTGAGCTTGAAGTTTATTTCTGTTAACTCCATGTACATGTGCAAATATAAGTGATTCGAAAATTTTAAGGTGTTTTACTGAAATACTTTACTTTAGACTTTCGTCCCAAAACATGGTTGTAATCCACTGTCTTGGAGCATGACATATACTCCATTCATTGCAGCCCTATTGAATTTTTCTGTTGAGCAGTATAAGTGGACATGCATTCATGTTTGATATCTAAGTTATCAAGAAAATCTTTATATAGAATCTTCTTTTATCTTAAATCTTTGTTTGTTTTTTTAGAACTGTTTATGTATAAACTCTAATCTGTTATCTGTTTTTATTCACAATTCACTTCAATTTACGATTAGTTTTCTGTTCTATTTTAGCTAAATATTTTTCAAAACAAGTGAAAATTTCAGTTTTACTCTTTATTATAAATAACTCTACCTTATGTGAGTAAATATGAATAATTGATAAGAATTTATACTTGATTCATCAAGCAAAAATATTTGAATAAGAAGAAATCTCAAGTTAAAAAAATATTTAGTAGTTTACCCAAATTAATAAATATTTTTTAAGAGATTAAGTACTCCACTTCCTTTAAAATGCTGAAAACAGAGCAATTGGAATGAGCCAAAACAAAGCAATCTCACTCGCTTCCTGCAATTCATTATAAATTTGAGTTAATGTTTAAAAAATATTTGGACATACATTAATTTTCTTAACTCACTATGACAATATAATTGTGGGGCTTTAAATGTAAATATTAGTAAAAGTTTTGTGGCTTTAATTAGTAGAATTTAGGAGTTAATTTTAGTTTGACATAAATAATTAACTCTGGTAGAGTAATTAATAGTTACTTTAGAGAATACGTAATTAGAGGTTTTTTTACTATTCTTAGGCCACATTAAGTCTCTGTCATGGTAAGCTGGAGATTGGTTGATGCCTTATACCTCGCTGTTCAATGCCTTGATGTGAATATAGTTAAAGTGAAACACCTATTACCATTTTTTCAAAAAAAAAAATTAATGTTCAGATTTTTTTGCAATCACACGATGCAGCTGTTTTGATGATAAAATATATGTTGAGTTATATATAGATATGTTGTTTAGATATTTTTATTGTTAATTAATTAATTAATGTTTATGTTGATAATATTTATAAAATATTTATCTCAAAAGAGTTAACAAATTTTAATTATAATAAAATTTTAATTTATTCTTTAAAGAAAATTAGCATATTGAATATATTTGTCATTCTCTTTAATGATTATCTCTGTATTGTATATAGATTAACATTAGAACAGAAACAACTGTGCCAGTGTCGCTTGAAACTCCTCAACTATTTAGATAGACTAACGAGTTATGAAGTAAATTTCTATGTTATTTCTATGGATCTTGCATTAAATATATGTAATAACTCATCCTTAACTCTTACAATCTTTCATGAACTATTTTTCTTATTATGAAAACAAAATATATTTATATATCTTTTATATACTTTATAGTTTTAATAAATTTTGATTTTTTACCTTTACTATTTTTAAAATCATATTTTTCATCTCAATTAGCTTTATCTGCATATAGATTATTTATGAAATTGAATGAAAAAAAATATTTTATTCAATCAGTATAATTATATTAAAAATTATAATTGAATAAAAACTGTTTCATATTTATTTTTAAATAAAGTTTGTAGCAAATGCAAATATTTTGTTTGAATATTTGAGAGCATTTGTAAATATCATCTATAATAGGAATTCATTCAGTATTGTTATGCAAAAAGAACTTCATAAAGTAAATTATTTCTTGTTCAGTATTATGAATAATCTTCCAACTAATCTTAGTAAAACTGCGCAACTTTATTTATAATAAAAAAAATGCATCAATAAAATTTTGGTAGGAGTATAAAACAACATAATTTAAATAAAATTATGTTATTCTAATAACAATAAATTTTAAAAATATTGTAATTCCTTAATGGAAATACTTTTTGTTGGTAGTATATTTTTATGTAGTTGAAGCTATAATTTTAAATACAAGGAAGGAAAGCATATGATGGAATTTAATTATGCTTATTTTCCCTACTGAATTTTTCTATTGTAATTATTTTTTGATGTATTTATTTGTCTCTCTTAAATTCGTGAAAATATCAAACTTTTAGAATCTATAGTCTATGTTTATAAATTTTTATAATTGCATTGTAATTTAAATCTATTATGCATGTACTTTAAATCACTTGGTAGGTAATACTTGGCGGCCCCATATTAGCTGATCAAAATTATGATCATAACTTCTTCAGGCAGTTTCGATCCCAAAGTGGTCTAGAAGCTGGTTTATTTTTTGCTTGCAATTCCAACTGGGAGGCAGTAGCAACTCTTTTTACTTACCATGGATCTGAAACTTTACCCCATCGACTAGCAATACTAAATAATTTTCCAGAAATAACATCACCAATAGAATATCAGTCACTTCTTCCTCTTTTCAAGTGAGTATTTATTTATTATTTACTTTAAAATAGAAAAATATGATGATAAAAATACAGAATAGCCAATAATAATTGAGCTACAGCTGCCAACAATTGTAGATATAGTTAAAAATCGTTTTTTTTTTTTTTTTTTTTTTCAGTTGTTACTTTAAATTTTTTTACTTGTTGTCAATTTTTGTCAGATTTTTTTTGAATAGAAATATACCAAATAATCCTTACAAATTAAAATAAAAAAATTTTCTTTCTTTTTATGCCAAAAAATTATATTTTCTGGCGCAATCTGACAAACTAAAATGATAATTTAAAAAAAAAAAAAAACATAATTTTTTTGCTGTCAACATTTTTAGATTAGGTAAAATACTTAATTTTAATTAATTTTTTTTTTTTTTTATTATAATTGTTATTTCCTCTCAGTTTTCCAGTTTTGCAAAATTTCCCTTTTTCAAAAAATTTTTGATCAAGTGCAAAATATGAAACGTCCTTACTATTAAGGATTAAAGGTTAGATGTCTACAGAAAAACCAAACATCATATGTAAATATACACACAAAAATATTGGAAATTTGGCAAATTGAAATATTAATATTTTAAATAAATATTGTTCATTTCCCTCCATATTCATAATTTGAATTTGAATTTCAAAATGCTTCATTTAATAGTGATAAAAAAGATTTATTACTCCATGCATTTTTAGTATTTCTTCTGGATTCTTTCTTTGGAAATTGATTACTATAGTATAATGGTAATTTTGAACTGTTAATTTTGTGGTACTTAAAAATATAAAAAAAATGACTGCATAGTGATTATTAAATTTTATGTAAAAATAATAGAAAAATGCTATATATAAATAAAAATCTCCTGTATTTTAGCATTTTTTTAAATATAAATTTATTATATGTAATGTTTTATTTAAAAAGAATGTTTTAAAAAATTGCTATTTTTAAATTTCCTTTTTCAATTTGTATTTTAAATTAGCAGATTTGACTGGCTGCAGTGAAATGTTTGCTTTAGTAATTTTAAATAAATAAAAAAGGAATGAATGTAAACAAAGCCAGAGAACATTTTCAGGAAAAATATATTCAGTAAAGTAACATTAAACTTAAAATATCATATATGGTGACAGAAACAGCATATATTAAAATATAATCTTTTATTAACCAAATAATTAAATAAATGTAAAACAACTTCTTAATGAGTTTCATATTCTTAATTATGAAAAAAATTGCTTATTGTGTCATGCAATAAAAAAAAGGAGAAAATTGCTTTTAAATTATTTTATTAATAGAAATTTTACTTTTTACTTTTAATTCTTTTACTTTAATATGTTGTAATATAAATTGTAAATATAGTTAAATTTGCTTGAACTTTGTAGATACAGGTTTCTCTTAATATTCTGAAATATGAAAAAAAAATTGAAGCAATTATTTGTATATTTTGTTTTCGCTGACCTTGATAAATTCAACATTATAAAAATATGTTACAGTGAACGTGAATTAATATTTTACACATGGGATGAGCATCAACTTAGAGAGCCTGATTGGTGTGAAATAAAATATTCAAAGTAAGAATTATTATTTTAAAGTTATTCATTGTCTATTTATTATTTATTATTCTTAATATATAATGTAATCTTTAATTATTTCCCTCTTACTCAGCTTTTTAAAGTGGAAAAAATTTCAGCACAAACATCAAAAGATATTTTGTATTTTGTCAAAAAAATAAGTAAATATGCTTTTGTTTTAAGGATAGTTTAAAAAATGATTATAGAGACTTTGGTGAAATCAGATCATTATGTGTTTTTTGGCAAATTATAAAATAAATAGGACAACTAATGATTATTTACCAAAAGAGAAATTTAGATTTGGCGATTTATCCTTTTTTCTTTTAAATTTCATGGTATTTTTATGATAGCTTTCTTCTATTTTTAATTTTAATTTTGTTTTTATTTATTTAACAGACTAATAATTAAAAAGTTTTAATTTATTTAACTTATTTTGAACTTTTTAAACAGAAATGAATTTTGTCTCTATTATGATCAGAAAATAGAATGTTTTACAGAATGGTGAAATAAGGATTTATTCTCTCTGCACCAACTTAAATTTATAAACAAATATTTTTAAAATAATATTAAAATATTTAGTGTACTAAAATGTACATAAAGTACTGGTCAATATTATGAATTTAAGCATTAGAATATATTAGAACTGTTCTTAAATTATGAGAAAATGTAAAATTCCTCTTTAGTAATTCAATTGCTGCTTTTTTTTTTTATTGTTGCATTTTTCCTAAAGCATAGGAAAATATGTAAAATTAGCAATATAAAAAGATAATGCTTCATTCTCTTGGTTGTATATGAGACAAAATATTTCAGTCAGAAATAAAAATGCATGTTTGTTATCAGAAAATATATTTCAATGTAAATTTTCCTGAATATTTTATGTATTAAATATATATTTATAAATATTCATTTTCATATTTATAGAATACCTCTGTCTGAAGATTTCATTCAAGAGTTTTATGAAAAATACAAAGATCTGGTAAAGTACAGGTAAAAATTTTGAAATTACTTTTGTATTACATGAAAAAATATATGTATTGATTAAAAGATGAGCACTTAGAACTATATGGTAAATTCAAATATTTGCATTTTTTACTAATATTTTTCTGTTTAATTTTAAAAAAATACAGCATTTTTTTTCTTTTGTATAATTTTTATTTGTTTCATTAAAAAGTAGTATTTTAGTTCTATTAATATTAATGGTATTTTTTGATAGAACAAAAATGTAATATTTTAAGATATTATTCATTTTATGTTAAAAGGCACAAAAATAAACTTTTGTTATTTAAGCATCATAATTAATCTAAATCAAATTATAGTATCAATTATTATTGTTACATATAAAGCTTAGTAGACATATTTCAATATTACTAATGTTTTTAAAATAAAAATGAGATACTATCAAGTACTTCTTAAAGTATTAATGTTAATATAATTTCTATAAATATAAAAACCTGTTGAATCTATGTTTTGCTTAAATTCATGTAATAGATCACTGAGTATCAAAATTATATTTTATTAAAACTTGGAAACAGTTTTATTAAATAATTAAGAAATTTATGATTTATTGGAATTTATTATTTTTAGACAAACTCAATTAAGCTTCCCTCTAGTGACAGAATGGTTTATTGAAAGAGCCAAAGAAATCGAGTCAAGGTCTGGTTTAATGGATAATGCTATTCAGCTACTGAAACTTGGAATACAGAGAAATATTGAGGTTTTAAAAATAATATATTCTCTGTTTGAAAAGTTGAATGAAAATTTCAATTTAATTTTAATTTAATAAAAGCTGTATTCATTCATGATTTTTTCCATGTCTAAATTAAATCGATTAGATCATTCAAATCTTATATTAACATAAATCTCTAGATAAGCTGAAAATATTTTTTTTTTACAATTACTAAAATATATAGTATATTAGGACATACTTAGAATACTGTCTAATATAACATATTTGAACACTATAAAATTATTAAAACTGTTCTAAATTATAAATAAATAGAAAGTTGCTGTTTAGTAGTTTTATTTCTCTTTTTAATTGCTATATTCTTAAGAATCATGAAATTTTAAATTTAAAAATATTTTATGTTTTTAATGTCTTTTTTAATAAAATATATAAATCTCTGAAAATATGTTTTAATTGTGAATTTAAAAATGATTTTTATAGGAATAATTAATTGTAATGTTTTCATTTTTTATTGAAATTATTTTTCTGCACTAAATTTTTTTGCATTTATTCTAATACACCTTTTAGAAAATGGCTATTAATGCTTAACTATTTTTAAGAAACTAATTTAATTTTTATTAAGATACTCATTAACATTGTTTTGAAACTTCTTGTGCTATAATATATATACCAATATGTGTCAGAGTCTTATTCTTCAAATTATAATGTTATATTTTGCCCAATGGTAACAATTATTTCTTGATTAACTATTTTGAAAAATTAGGTAGTGGTTTAATAAATAATCATTTCAGTTTTATTTACAGTATTAATACTATTGATAAAAAATTATATAGATTATTTAAACTTTAAAAGTTGTCATAAAATAAGATTTTAAAATCCTTACAACCAAAAATTATCTTTATTTTGTGTCAGTTTTTTTTTTTTCCTTTTGTTTATGAAATTTGATAAAGTGTCTTATAAGACCGTTAAGACACTTTAAAAATTGTGCTACATTTTATTACTTTTAAAATTTACTTTACTTTATTTACGTCATTTTAGAAATTTAAGAGTTGAAGGAAAATGACTATTAGTTAATAAGTAGTTTTAAATTTTACATTGATGCACATATTTTTTTTCAGTAAATATAACTAAATATATTCGAGAATAATAAAAATTTCTAAAAAAATAATTTTGAAATTGATTTAAATATTTTCACATACATTTTCAGGGCTTAGATAAACTTTTGGATGACATGACTACTGTTGAAGCATTGGTTTATGAATGTCGAGTCAAAGTTGATTTAAGTTTACAGGAATATGAAAAATTAACTGATTTTGAAAAAGTGAAGCTTATGATGTCTACAGTAAGATAATCTTTGTGATCATACTATTTACATTTTAAAAATTAATTTAATTCTTTTCGTTATATTAAAAAACATATTTTTATTTATGATTCTCTAAAATTTATTAATACAGTTCATGTTTAGTTTATAAATGTTTTATTTTATTGTCACTATTTCAAATATATTATAATATTAAATCTAAACTGAATAATATAGTAATAAAATTTTAGATTTCTATGAATTTTTTGCTTCTTTCGAACTTTGATAAATAATTTTGAAAGGATCATCAAAATTTGAATTCACAAAATGTTGCTCTCTCTCTTTTCACAGTTATTACATGTATATATACATTTTTGAAGTTTTATTTATTTTATTGTAATAATATTAAAAATTGACTAATTAAAAATTCATTTCAAATTGATAAAAATATTTATTTATCAATTATTTAATAATTTACGACATATTGTGTATGAATAATATTTTCTTTGCATCCATTTATAAGATAAGGAATATTTTATCTTATGTGTTTAAAAGCATTGACATGTTTTTTTATTGATAAATCATTATAAATAATGAAGTTATACTAATTTAATTGTATTAATCAAAGCATTTATAATATATTATTTATAGTTATAGCCTTAATTAACTCATTTTTAATATTTTAATTGTTTTGAAAATTTTGAATAACTAAAGTTTTATAATTTTTATTTGTTTAAAAACCTTTAATAAATTTTTCAGACTTCTGAAGAAAATTTCTTGAAAAATGTGCATCAATGGTTAGTTCCTTTTCTAAATAGATGTTCTAAATATGACCCTGGATCTGGGAAATCTCTTTTTAAAAGTTATCTCTTGTCGATTTCTAAGAAAGACTTTATTTACTGTCAGAAAATCTTGGAAAGTATAAAATCAGATGTAAGTATCAGCTTATTATCAAATTACCTCTTATTAATTTTTAGTAATAAAACTTATTAGAAGGATATTTCGGCATTGTAGTCTTTATTACCACATATGTATCTCTAAGGATGCCCAGGCTTTTCCAAAAAATAATGGTTTATACTAAGAGAACTGCATATGACAAGTTATAATAGTGCTGTTTTGTTAATTTCTCTGTTATTTTATCTTCCATGGTTGTACATACGGATTTTCAATAGTTTTTTTGTAATGTTTTTTGTAGTCATGTTATTGAAGAGCTAAGCTATTATTCTGCTAAAAAGCTAAACTTCACTGGAGAGGATGTTGAATCATCTTGCAGATTATTTAGGGAAAATCTACCGCCCAAGTTTGGTAAAAAGTTAAAGTTAAAAGATAACTTTTGCATTTGAAAGAAAGAGTACTTCTTCAAATGTACTAAAAATATGATACAACACAAGTCAATATGTGGTAAACAATGGACAAAAGCAGAATCATTTGGCAAAACTGACATTTGTTGGTCACATTTACCTACACTTATTGAAGAATTTTGCTCTTCTGTGGATTCCTCCAAACTACATTCTTCAAGAAAGAGGTCTTCTTAATGATATTACCAGTTGTTAAACAGAAAATTTTATGGGTGTTGGATCAAAAAAAAAAAAAAAAAAAAAAAAAAAAAAAAAGGCACACTGATTGCTCTGCCAGATCTCCATACTTAGTGCTTTTGACTTTTCTGCTTGGGATTTCATTAAATTGATTTTATACACACAAATAGCTCATATTTTGTATGATTTGAAACAATGTATTTCAGCAGCAGTTGATTTAATAACTTTTTAAATTTTGCTAGACACTTGGTAAAAATTAATTATCATTAATTCATCTGTAAAGTCACTGATTGTACTATCATTAAATTTAAAATTGAAACTGAACTGAAATTTAAAACTAAACATAAGGGGTTCTCTCAGTGTGAATCATTACGTTTTGGATATCATTAACTTGTAACCTTATTAAGTTATTAGTTTTATTTTTCTTATAAAAATGTTCTGCTATGTATTGATTTATAATGCACATATGAATTATTTGTTTGACAAATATCCTTATTACTAATTTTTGGAAGGCATCATTTATATATTGTCACATGTATAATTAACTTTTTTTTTTTTGATAAAAAATAAATTAGAGTTTTTTTATTTAATGATATTTAAGTGAAGTATTTTTCTGGTATATCATTGTTTTTGCATTCTTATAGCCCTCATTCATCATAACAGACTTCAATGAAATTATTAATTTGACTCTTGAATGTGTATATCAGTGTGAGAAGTGAGTATAGTTTTAAGAGTTGTAATTAATTGCTTGTAAATTAATAATAAGATAGAAAAGAAATTTAAATCCTACTGTCAGTAAATTAGATCTAATTGAGTAAGGGTTTTAATTATTCTTATTAACTTTCAATTTTATATAAATAGTTCATTAAAATTTATCAATAAAAGACACTGATCTAGAATAATTCATATCTACTGTACATTATAGCACAATGTATATTATAAATGTATATTAATGCAAATTATTTAAAACTTAATTTAACTAAAACAAATTTATTTATTTATTTTGATTTATCACACATGAATAAGTTTTGTAGCATTTCATTATCAAGATTTGAATATATTACATTTAGTGATGGATAAATCAGCTTTTATAAACATCATTTTCCCTTATTTAATTTTTGAAAACAATAAAATTAATCTGAATTTAATGTGAAAAAAATATTTGTTTGAAAAGTAAACTCTGTAGCTATTAATATCATTAATATTGCTTTAATGATGCATTGTTATGTTAAAAATTTTGGAGTAGAGATTAATCATTATATAACAAAAATTATTTACTAGATCTCTACTATTGGTAATAACATCAATATTAAAATCATCAATCAAAATTAAGAATACAACTTTTTTTATTGCATTTATGTAATGTAATTGTGTCAACCTATATTATTTTATGTGTGTTTGTGTAATTTATATGAATACTAGTTAAAAACGTAACATCAAAGAATTAATTAAAAATTTAATTTAATTTAAATTCCAAAAATCGAATACTAACAGGATAATTGGATCATATCTAACAGAATTTATAGTTAATTGAAAAAAAAAAAAAAAAAACTTTGAAATCAGGTATTTGCTCCGCTAAAGATTAATAAATAATTCAATAATAATCTTGTTGGCAAAACAATACCCAATAATATCATATTTACACTTGCTTGAAATATTTTAGTTCATATAAGGTCTTAGTATTTATTATTTAAATAATATTTATATTGCATATTTTAGTACTCTAGTACAATTTTCAATTAGATCTTATTAAATGTTTCACTTTTAAATAAGATATTTCATATATTGCTTTTTTTATTGATAAACTTAAATATTTTTAATATTTGATTAATTCTATAATTGATTTCAATTACAGAACTGGTGAATTGAAAAAGGCTCGAACAATTTATGAATTGCTATTATCTTTACCGGATACCTTCGCAAGGTTGTTATTAATATTAATTATTGGTTGTTATTAATTTCTTTTCTTAGTAAGAGTTATTGTATTTCTCAAATTTTTTATATTTGAATTTAATATATTTATCTGTTTAATAATTAAACCATATCATTATTTAAAATTATCAAATGTCTCTTTTTCTTTACATTAAAAATTAGTAGAGGTCAATGTTATTTAACTGATTCATTGCCCTTCTTTAGGGAGAACAGTACTTTTGTACATTCTCTAAAAGTATCCACCATTTTGATATTTGAAGACTAACAATAAATCTTTGTATTCAATCAAGGTTGAACTATTTTGATTTGAAGGGATGATTCTTCAAAGCTCTGTACCTTGTGATGAGATAATTATTAATTTCTTATATATTTAATGATTTTCAAATATGTATAATTTTTTTTAATTTAATGGAGTTTATTCACATATCAATTTAACTAATTTTATTTATTCATATTATACTTGCATCATTCATGTAGCTCTACATATTATTTTTAATTTTAAATTTAATTTAGGGTAGGAAAAATCCGAAAAGAGAATCCCATTTCAATGATAAATTGTAAAGGGAATTTTAATTCCACATATCAAAGAAAAATACCATTGTTTTCTGCAATACTTGTAGCAAAGAATTTTGTTTTGCATTTGTAGGCAAAGCAGCTATTGCAAATCGTTTGACAAAAAAAAAAAAAAAAAAAAAAAAAAAAAAAAAAAAAAAAAAAGTAGATATAATCTCAGCCATTCAGAAATGAATGTATTCCGTATGAAAATAAATTTTTTCTTGTTCAATTTGTCTTGGAACTAATGAAGCGGTTGAAAGAGTTTTTTTAAATGCTAATGATTTTTTGACAAGTAAAAAATGAAATTGAATTTTGATATTCTAGCTGCAGCACTAGCCATAAAATTCAATATGAAGGATATTTCTTGCTCAGTTATTTCTAATATCTTGTTAAAAGATGATACATTGTCAAAAAATATTCATTCGATTAAAAGTTCTAATTTAAATAATAATTAATAGACATATAAGTTTTATTACAATATAAAATTTTACAATTTATATATTTTTTTTATATATTTATCATATTGCAATAAATTCTGTATTATTGTTGCAATGAATAAAATTTTTCTTCCATTAATGATATTTTTTCCCCTTTAATTTATTTTGTTCTCCTTTTCATTGTAAGAAAGGTGGTCACCTTAATTTAACATTTCATCAAAATGATATACATATTTTTAAAAAACTGTGTATTTATGTATTGTTTTCATAAAAAAAATGCATGCTTATTTTTGATTTTGTATAATATAACTGAATTAATCTTTTGTTATTCTAGAATTACTAGGAAAGTGTACAGCTTACCTGGATCTGTGGCTAATTTGAAAAAGCAAATTAGGTAATAACAGCTAATGTTCATTAATTGTATAATAAATACTGTTACATTGCAGTCATGAAAATATTTTCAGTTTATATGCTGTCTTACATTTATTCTGCATTTTGCTGTATTAATCACATAAAGTATTCATTGGTTGAATATCAAATAGTATTCATTGATTTAACCTGTAAATGTAAATAAATTATATTTTCTTGAATTTGAATTGGCTAGAAAAAAAATTTGTATTTTATCTGACGATGACAATAAAATAAATTCATTTTTAAAATTCCAGGTTCTTTGCAATATAATAAGGTTGCAGAAAAATTTATTAGATTTGATTATTGTATATATTTAGTTGTTATTTATATAATTTACCAAAATAAGTATTGTTTCAAAAAAAATTAATTATCATTTACGTTCATGTCATGTTTTTTAAATTTTAAATGCTGAAATAGTTTTAAAAATAAGCTGTGAATAATTAAAAGAAAATTGAAAATTAAATAAATAAACATTATGAGTTTTAAAAAGAATGCTATTTTTTCATGCAAAAGATGGGTTGGCTTATGTGCATTTAACCTATAAATCCATAAAATTTTGTGACAACTTTTTAACCTTTTCCAAAAGAGTCCACTTTGGTGAATAAGTCAGCATTTGCCTCGGTTTAGTTTAACCCCTTCCTCCTTTCCCTCATCCAACAGAGTAGCCTGGTGACCAAGTGGTTAGCGCTCTGGCCTTTGGTATCCCAAGCTTCAGGTTCAAATCCTGGTATTGGCATGGTTGTTTATGAGTGGTTCATGATCCACTTTAAACTGTAGGTCCCAGTCTGTTTAGCCCTCGTGTGCACAAGATGACCGTAGAGGGACAAACCAAACTCCTTCAACAGAAGCTGAAACTATTAAAATTTGATTCTTCTCCTTATAATAAACAAGGAAATTTTCTGACTTATGATTTATTATGTTCATTCCAAATGTAAATATAGAAAACTTTTTGTTTATCTCACTTGTTATCTCACTTTTAACTATTTTTCTCCTTTCTTATTTTTAGTGTTGCTGAACTTCTAGAAAAGAATGGCTTGGCAGTTACATTATCCATGGTGCAAGATATTTCAAATAGTGCTGAGGAAATTCGAAAAATATTGACAAAGTTAACAAGAATGGCTAGTCATAGGTATTTAATTTATTATATTTTATAATATTTTTAAATATAAAATTCTTATATTTTATTTATTCTATTATATTTTTTTATATTTAAAAGTTTATAGTCTTTTAATATTTTAGATTTTATTTGAAAGGATGAATTTAATTTAATTTTAATTAATAAATTTCATTTTATTTAATTTTTGTCAAGTATTTCTTTAATTAATCTTTCATTATATTATTATTTAAAGCATTAAGAAAAGCATGTTGTCAGTATTTTGCATTATTTATATAATTCTGTAATCGGTCTTTGTTCTATAATTCTGTAATCAGTATTATGTTGTTTGTTTATTTTTATTGCATAACTTATTTCAGTTTTATATCTGTGATCATATTAATAAATTCTCTAAAAAAAATTTATTCAGTAAAATGAGATTCTGTTAATTTAAATAATTACTGCATTAGTTGGATGACTATCAGCTAAAAACCAAATAATATTAATTTTATCACATTTTAGTTGCATATTCTTTTCATTAAAAATTAATAAAGTTTTCTTTTCTGCATAGAGAAGAGAATTCATAATTAGATAACAGATTAATGTAACTGCAAAAAATTTTTGAAACAAAAGTATTTGAATAGAATAAAGTTTAAAAACTAATAACATAACAATGTTATCTTCAAAATTCTTGCAGAGAATCCCAAAAAATTTGCAGACTTGTTAATCTAAAGACTGTTTCATTTCAATTATCAGTATAATAAATATTTTTTTAATTGAAAATGGAGTATATGTGTAGGATTAGAGATTACATTGAAAAACGTCAAACCTCTTAATCATATATAATTTTTTATCATACTTAATGAATAATTGCTGCTACTAAAGTTTTTGCTCTTGTATGTGCGATTCATAAAAATCAGAATGTATATTCCTGCAAATAGAGTTTTGAAGATTTTGGGAAAATATTGTAAAAGATAACTTTTAAAGAAGAGATTATTTTTTAAGTCATTCTACAATTGTTTTGTATGCACCTTTAATAACACAGACAGTTTTAATTCTATAATACACATTATAATATCACATTGTTATGATTTCATTTGTTATTATTTCATTCATCTTTCATTTGTGTTAATGAAGGATATGCTGTTTATAATACTTTATTTTAAATTTACCACTTTCATTCAGTGGAAATTCACAAATATAGTCATTCATGAAAACTATGAGAAACTGTGGTGTGTGATATTCCAAGTTCTAATGCAGCAATGCCCAATTGATTACTTTTTATTTTGAAGAAAAACTGAACATTGCAAAAAAAAAAAAATTTTAAATGATAAAAGTTTATTTTTCTCTTTCAAATATCTATCTATCTTTTTTGTTTTTGTATTTAGTTATTTTTTTTTTTTTGTATCTTTTATTGTTTATTTTTGTGTATTCCATATTTTAATGTTTGTAAATTTATTTTCTTCTTAATACAAACATTGTAATACTAAAAATATGTAAAATATTTTTAAGTTTTGCATTTATCAAAACATTCACAATATATTTTAGAAGAATATTATGAAACATTGTAACCATTATATATAATATTAAAATATATAATTATATATAATATTAAAAAGCTAATCACACTATAAAAAAGCTAATTTTTATCAAGTTACGATATATAATATTAAAAAGCTAATTTAAGTCAAGTCACGAACGTGCTTTAAATGCAATATAATAAAAAAATATTTCTTTGCAGATTTTTCTACTACCAAACATTTTGTTATTATATGTATTTAAGTTGTAATAAATTTTTGATTTAATTAACTATATTTAACAGCTATAATAAAGGATACAATAACTTTACTTACAATAACTGTGGATATTAATTAACATGTTAAAAATTATGCAGTCAATAACTCTGTTTTACTTGTTTTTGTTGAATAAAAAGATTTTAAACATATTTCCCATAATTTTAATAACCACAAGTATTTCATTTTTTTTTTATCATGTTAACACTTACAACTTCCATAAATAATATTTTTGTTATTCCATTCCTCATGTCTTTTGAATGTAGGGTTCCTGTCTTAGATGAAGAAGAGTGGAAGGCTTTGTTATTGGATATATTAGAAATGCAAAAGATTCTGTTTGAATGTGTTACTTATGAAGATTGCTATGAAGTAAGTATACAAATATACAAATACTCCCCCCTCGACAATAATATCTAGATCAAACCTAACCCATATCTTATGGAAGGAGGGAAGGGAGAGCACCTTCTCTTCTTATGGAGTACCTGTGAGTAGAAGTCTGACTTGGCCTTGGGTCACTGAAGGAAGGCAGTACCTTTCGAAATGACTTTTAGGGGGAACTACACCACATTTGCATATCATATGGGGGAAAACTCCTGCCAGGTAGTCTGACTAATGAGGCAAGATATTCAACATCATTGAGTCTTCTCATTTTTTGAAACGGTGTCTGCAACAAAGACGGCAGCAGATTGAACCTCAGCCATAATGCTCACCAGCTTTGCACGTTGCCACGAGCCGCAAATCAGGTTGGTAAGTCTGTAATTAATGAATTATTTCAATAAATAGCTGTTACCATTGAAAGAGCTAATTAACACTTCTGGGCTCTAGTTGATTTCAATATGAGAGGTATGTAGATTTGTGTGTGAAGACTTTTCACTTCTTTTAGAGGAAACTTATTTTCGTTGATGTAAAAGGTTCAAAAACTTAAAATAAAAATGGTGTATACAAATATTTAGACAATGAATATGATAATTATAGGAAAAAAAAAGAATGTACTTGTCACATGATAAGACATTTTGATTTTGTTTGTTTTTATTTGCAGATTTTCTAGTTACTGTATATATATTTATTCTTTTTATATACATTTAATGTATATTACTTACAAACTATTATTATTTATTTTTTATTGTAATTGTATAATTTTAAATGAATGATTATGAAAAGTGAAATATATATATATATTTTAATTTTAGATAGTTTTACGGTCTTTGCTGTGTTCAGGAAAATTAGAAAATGTCACATTTGCTGGAAAGATGATGGAATGCAACAATAAACAGAGAAGACAAAACATTGGGCCTCAATCATTCAAACTGCCTTATTCAAAATCTGTAGCATTAGTTCTTACAGCATCTCAAGAATATTTTAATTCAGCTTCTGATTCTTCAGATCCTTGCATGTCTCTCGCAAAGTAAGAGTTCATTTATAATTGTCCTTTTTATAGGTTTTTAAAAATATATTTAAAAAAAATGCAATCTTAATTTTAATTATATTTATTGCGTTTTAACTTATTTTTGCATGCTTTTTAAAAATTATATTTGTTTATTTATAAATTTAATTCTGGGTATTGTTTTGACTTATCATAAAATTTAATTATTTATAAAAGTTATGCAACCAGACATTAAAAAAAAGCAGAATAACTTATAATAATTATCCTATTACTTAATAAGATAACTTATTCTACATGAAAAATGAAATATTTTGATGGTCATTACGGTTCTATGGAATAATGTCTTTTTTAAATTTAAAATTAATCAGCCTTTGAAACTAGAATTTTTAAGTGTTATTTCTGTTTTTAGCTGCTAAAAATAATTATTAGTTTATATTTTGTTTAGTTTGTTAGTTTAAAAGTATTTTGAAATGCATGTAAAACATTAAAAAATATTTAAGGTATCCAAATCATTTCTCTATTTGAGCAAAATACTACTTAAAATGAAATTTTTTCTCAATTAACTCCTCACTTCCTCTTCAATATAGATAAATATTTTCTTTTTCTATTTGATTTAAATTGATAAGAAATTAAAATTCTTAAAATATATTCATTTGCCCTCATTGTTCTGCAGTGTGGGATTGTCATCCCACGAGTAGCCTACTCATGGAGGGTGGTAAAGGGTCAGCTCGTAGGAGCAAGTATAGAGCACCTGTCGGTAGAAATCTGATTTGCCTCCGAGGCACAGAAGAAGCAGGACAGTGCCTACTGAGAGGACATTTAGAGGGAACTCCTCTGCATTTGCTTGCCATATAGGAGAAAACAAGAAACTCCCTCTAGGCATCTTTACTAACAATGCACGATGCTGAACATCACAAACACCAAGTATCATCATTTTTGAAACAGTGTCGATAATAAAGCCACCAACTTATGGAACTTCAGCCTTGATGCTCACTAGCGATGCACATTGCCACAAATCGGGCTTATTTTGTTTTTGTTCAGGGAAGTTGGAAGCATTACATTTAAAATAATAAACTGAAATTTAATTGGGTTTTTTTTTTAAAGTTTTAATTATAATTTTGCTGCATGAAATACAATCATTTTTTATGTTTCAAGCCTTAATTTCACTTAGTTATTTTGACATCAAACTTTAAATTGCACTTCTATAGAATTTTATTATTACATTTAGTTCCATAATAATTTATATATATTGAAATGTTATGAATTACTAGTTTACATTATTTTAAATAATTAACTTTTTAAATGACTTTTTTTTTCCCTAAAGGAGCTGTCTGAAATTAATTGAAGATGTCCCAGCTAGTATTGAAGAGGAATTTGATTTAATATCATCAGTATCATTATTGAAAGAATTCAGTGTTGATATTTTACCTTTACAAGGTATAATATAAATATGTATTGTACCTATTTTTTAGTAGAAGTTAATATTTGCGTCTATCAAGTAAATCTTTTTCAATAATTAACTGATATATTTTAACAAAATTTATCAATAAAATAATTTATTACTCAAATAAAATTAATATTTTAAATGTTGTTTATAATGCAAAGTTAAATTCTTAATATTTAATTTTCTTTTTTCAGTGAGATTATATGAAAATAGGATGGCTGTTGTTAAACAAGCCTTACAGAAAAAAGAGAAAAATTATAAGAAGTCTCATAAGGTTTGTAATTTTATCAAAAATTGAAAAATAATCCAATTTATTTTTTCTTATGTTTTTATTCTTTTAAAATACCAGCTCCAGAATAATTTGTTGATATGCGTATTATTGTGACCTATGTAATATATTTAAGTTATTTTAATAAAGATGAAATAAATTATAATGGTATATAAAATAAATAACATTTAATTAAGTTAATTTTTTAAATACAATATTCAGTGGTTTTTCAGTGCTAATATTTATTTAAAATACAAATCTAGCAACCTTATATTTCTAAAATTTGTTGAGTATATTAATTTTTTCTAATTAATTGATACATATTGAATTAGTGTTTCTGAAAAATAAATATTGTTGAAATAATGATTGTATGGTATGTCAGGTTTCTTTCTAGATCTGTAAATAAAAGTGAAAGAACATTTTTCTTTTAGAATATGTGCTATTGAAATTTTTAATGTTTCAGAATTGTTTAATTTGATAATGCTTTAAATTGACAGGATCAGATGTTCTTGATCTTGAAATATATATATATTTGCTCTAAATAATTGATTTTTAAATTCTGCTCTTTTTTCCCTTCTAATTTGTAATAATTTTATGCATATTTTATTTATTAAAATAAATGCATTTATTTTCATGCAATTTAAAATAATGATTATTTACATAATTTATCTTAATAATTTTCTAATAGTTTATAGTAAATGTAATGACTTAATCTGTGACTTTTACAATACCATAAAGGGACTTTTATTGTATTAGTTACTATTCTATGGAATAGAGGAAGGTTATAGAATAGTTTGAATAGATTGAAGATTTCTGCATTTTTATTTTAACAGATCATGAAACTAGCAAATCTTCTTCGAGCAGGAAATATCAGTCCTCGAGAAAGAGAGGGAAAAGTTTTGACTTTAATTGGAGAACACGCTTTCCAGGTTTGAATTGAATATTTACATAATATAATATTACCTTTTCACAATTATTATTGGATTTAATATCATGTATTCTTAATTATTATTGTTTTTTAATTTTAAATTTATCAATATTTATAGTTTAATTTTATTATTATCTATGATCTATTTTTTAAACTAAACGTGGAACTAGGAGATATTATGCTATGCATCAATAAGTTGATTAATAAGTGAATTGTACCAGAAAAAGTACTCTTTAAAAGTCATTTTATCTTTCAATATCTTTTTATCTTCCCGTGATGTCTTTCATTACAACAAATTTTCTCATTTTATGAGAATGACATTCCATTTCCATGCGACTTTTTTTTATTTCTCTCTTCCTTTTTTGGAGGAAAAAATTGTCAATAGTGGAAAAGAAAGAGAAAATTTGTGAGCAATTATTGAATGAATTGAATTGTACAAACAAGAAATCGATCAAAATAGTTGAAATGGAGAGGATGAAAAAAATTACTATATAATAGTAATAACAACAAAAATTAATTCAAGTTTTCTCAGTGTTGTGGTCGTGAGAGAATAAAATTTTACTAGCAATTTGGTGAAAATCAAAACTAATTTATAAAGTGAAATATATTTTCAAATTATAGTTCATTTACCAAAAATGAAAACTACATTATAATAGAATCTCTTAAAAGTTGAGATTTTTTTTTTTTTTTTTTTTTTTTTTTTGTGCAAAAAAAAATATCTTAACTTTCATAGTAGAGTTTAACTCATAATTGAAATAATTGTATTGATAAATTAAATTAAAGGTCATGGTGAATCATCAAAGATGGGAACCAAAATCAGAAGGAAAAAGTTTTATAAGTAGAAGATTAATTATTAATTTTTACTATTTGAAAAATTCAAATGATTTTTGTAATTGGTTGTTTAGATATTTTTAGAAAGTAATATAGTATGCAGTCTTATATTTTTATGTGAGAATATAGTTGTATAAATTGTTAATTATTTGAGTAAAATATATAATTATTGCAAACAAAAAAATCAATATTTAGAATTAATATATTAAAAATATTATTATAGTTTTTAATTATTAATAATAGAAAATTTTTTTTCTTTACACCTTTAATTTGTTATAAAGTCATTATTAAAAATGTTGAATGTCAAATATATTTTAAAAAAGAATTGGACTTTTTTAGGCTAAAGATTATAAAGAATGCCTTGCTGCATGTCAAACATTAATGAATAAGGGTCATGAGGAAGGCTGGTTGATTTGTTATACTTTAGGTGGATGTAATGAATTTGATGACATTCCAGCTAGGTATGTGATTCTCATCAAAAATATATGTATGTTGTGCTTATATTTCTTCTTACTTCATTATCTATATCAATGGAAAATACATTTCTATTTTTGTGAATTTAAATAGCTTTATCTAAAAATGCTAACTACTATAAGTTATTCATAATTATTAAGAAACAAATTGCAATTAACTTTGAACTACAAGAAAAACTAAGGCTTCTACATAATTTAAAAAAATAAAAATAAAACTTTTTTTTTTTAATGAATTAGGAAGTAAATATATTGTTGTAATTGCATTTCTGCTAACATTTTTACTTTGTTTATGAGTTCTTTATAAAAGATAATATTGTGTAATGGATAAGCTGCATGATGGTATGCATGGTACAGCATTATATATTTAAAAAAATTATCATATTAAATCTAATCTGTAATAAGGAATTTCAGCACATGTATTGATAGTATTAAATCATGAATGATTTCTAAATGGTATAGGTAGAGTTGTATGTTTGCCACTTACACCATATCCTCACACTAATGACAAAACATCAAAAACTACTGAAAAAGTCTCATTTACAGTTAAGATCTCTGATGTCTTTTCTTAAGAGATTATAAAAGCAGCCAAACCTCTCTCTTGTGACAATTAAAAATTATTCCAGAGTCACAAATATTTTACTAATAACAAGTAATAATTGTATCTGAAAGTAATAATCTCTCTACATATCAACAATTTGTGGCAATTGTTGGTATCTACTCTTCTCGACAATTGATCTCAGAAAAAAATGTGTGCCGTTTGAGGAGAACAATAATGTAGGAAAAAATGTTACTAACAGTTATTATCCTTATTTTTTTTAGTCAGTACGAATACCAAGTTTACATTTCCTATGTTTATGTATGTCTGGTTTTTAATTTAAGCCACAAATCCAAACTATCATTTCTAATTTGGCTCTTTAATTTTTTTAATGAAATTCATGCCAAAAAATAATAGTTAGCTTAAGTATGTAAACCCTTAGATACTGAGGACACAAAATGTAAATTTATCAAAGGAAAGTACATGTTGCTACTACCCCTATTTAATGGAAATTCAGTTTAAATTTTTGAATAAACTCTTTTATAACTGTATAAAAAATTGAACTTTTTATTTACATTTTGATGAAAATAAATTCAAAATTGTGTTTGAGTATCATGGTGTATGCTATTTAATGTTGCTAAGCAGAAATTCTTTATTTATTTTTTATTTATTTATTTATTTTTTTTATTTCTAATGGCAGATTATAAACAGTTACAGCAAAAAAAAAGAACAATGAAAAAAAAAACACAACAAATACAACAAAACATGCTGAAACAGAGTTCATTAAGCTAACAATAATGCCAAATTGCAGATCTTTTAGCCACTAAAAAGTGTTACCAGGTACACCACGGGGAGGTAGAGCAGAAATTCTTGTTTAAAAAAGTATTATATTACACAAAATTTATTCTTATATGACAAAATTACTAGTTATTAATTAAGTGGCATAAATTCAGTTAGAAAAGAATAATAGGTAATATAGTAAAAAGTAATAATAGAAACAAATAAAAATTGAATTAATAAAAATATTGTTAATAATAAGTAGCTGGCCGTAAATGCCTTTCAATTTTTGCAATATTTCATACAATATGTCTTTTTTAGTTGATTCTAATACCAACAAAAATTTTAAAGTTAAAATATTTTGTTCATTGAATATTTAAATCACTTTGTACATTCAATGTCAATTTATTTGTATTATACATATAAATAAATCATTGCATAAACTTTTTTATTTAATCACGTTGTAATGTTCATAAAATACTATATATATATATATATATATAGACCTATATCTTGATTTTTTTTAAATAAAGTGGTTTATATACAACCATTTGTCAGGAATGCTTCTTTCTACTTATGATAATTAATCTAAATCTAATTTAAATTTGTTTTTATTTAGATACTCCTTGATGTCTTTTTCACTTGCTTATTGTTCTGAAGATTTGATAGAAACTATTTTGAAATCTAGATCAGAATTACATTTGCAGGTTAGGTTTATTTTTCTTACTATACTTAATTTCTAAGCTAATAAAAAAAGTTATTTTACTTATATATATTACAAAAATATATTAAAACCTATTATAATTTACTAATCATTTCTAACCTGTAATAATTTATTTTTTATGCGAACTCATGAAAGCATATTTATTTTTATATGTGGAATAACTAAATATTTGTTACTAAATCCCATTATATATATATATATATAGATATATATAAGAACACAGCACACCAACATAAAAACTAAAATAAGTACCAAGGAACAAGAAATATAACCTTTTTGTGCTATAAAAGCCTCAGCAACTTTTGCTACATACTGATTTTATAGCAAATTGTGCGTAAACTTTGTAATACAAAAACTCTGCAGTGCCTCGTATTAAAGTGAAAAAGAAGAAAATTATCAAGTTCTGAAGTGCACATAAGCTGCAGCAACAAAATTGAAATCATTAGATAAACACAAATATCAAAAGGATGTATGGAGGAAGTAAGAATTGCATTGGAAGGAATATCAAAGGAAAAACTTCATTGACAGATAAAAAATGTATACAAAATATATATAGCAATTACAAGGTGTAAAACATGTTGTCCAAGAAATCCATACAACCTGAGAGAAATTAATAAAACTAACAAAATTCTATGAAAATAAAAAAAGTATAATTATAATATCTTGAATTTAACTTTATCAAGTAATAGGTACCTTCAGAAAATTATAAACTATGTTATTTTTGCTTGCTAGGTGATGGGAGGAAGTCAAAGACATATCTTGTGACATATTCCAATAATATGGAATAGATATAATAATTTTCTGTTTCCAGTTGATAAGGTGTAGAACTAAAGAAAAACAATTGTAGCTAAAAGATAATGTTGATATTGAATTGAGTCATGTGATAGAACTGTGTGACTATGTATAGTAATATGGCTATTAAGTGAGGTAATGGGTGAACTGATTATAATCAATAATGTGTAGTATCTGAATGAGATGATTTGTTGCCCATTGCGGGGATTTCTTTTAATTAGGAATATGGGGAAGTAGAATGGTAGTATAGAAATTGATGTTATTTACATTTTCTTTGAAGAAATGTGAGAGAAAATACCCGTAATGTAGTGAATTTGTGATTATAAACTATGGCATAAAAAAAAATTTTTTTTTAACAATAATGAGATGGGAGATTATAAATTAAAAAAGTATGGCATAGAAACGTTTCTTGTGCACCATTTTTTTAAAAGAGTGTTCTTAAGTTATTTTCTTTGTTTTATTTATAAGTTATTTTGCTGCAGATAGAATTAATTCTGAACAATTGATTAATGATGATATTTTGATACTGCTATGGAAGTTCCAGGGTATAAATCTATCGGTAGGGAAGTGGAAGTATTTCTTTTTGTCCAATACATTAATTTTCAGGGAGTTATGAATGTTACTATTAATATCGAGAAAATTAATTTGTAATTTCTATTTGTCTTTTTTTTAAATAAATGATAGGATAAATGTTGTGATAGATTTTTTTTTAATTTAAAGTTATCCACATACTTGAAGGTATGTTTGTGAATTAGACCATAATTTATTTATTTATTTTTTTCAAAATAGAAATAAAAATTAGCTAGTTTTCATCAATATTTAATTCTTTGTGGAATGCCTTGAATGTGGATGTAAAGAGATATAAGTATGTAAAATCCAGAGATTACAGAGTTTTATTCAGCAATTGAAGTTTACTTGTAGAATGTTTTATTTTGAACGTTTTTAAGAATGATGGTAAAACGATCCCTAAAATCAATTGTATTTATAAAGAGTCATTTAAAAATTTTGTAGCAGTTTTTTGTATTAATAATCCATATGCATGAATCTGGTTTCATTAAAAATTATTTTAAGGAGATTATGGATAAATTAGGTGAGATATTTTTTATAGAGGTACCACAAGTAATAGGCAATAAACTGTTGGAAGTTTTTTTTGTAAAATTTTGGTATATTGTTACACAAGGAAATTTGATGAAATGGTTACTGATTTTAAAAAAATTATTAAAAGCAATGATTTTTTACTGCCCACATTAAGAGTTATTTGTATAGATTGTATGTAAAAGAATTATTGGGTTCTTAGTCTAGTAAATTATAGTATTGCAGCTTACAGATAAAGGTATAGTTATTAGAGGTTTTATCAGTTGGTGCAGTAATAAAATTTTCCTGAAATTTTTTTATTTTCTTTATTAATGGAGTCTAATTATAGAAACCAATGGACCTGAAAGAGTACAATTGACTAAAAATGCAATTTTGTAATTATTTATAAAAGTTGTGCTTTCATTCAGTTGGAACTGGAGAAGGTTTGGTTTAGTTTGTTGCTCTATGGTCATCTTGTGCACACTTTGGGCTAAACATGCCAAATTGGAGAAGGAAGCTGGTGTATTCAGGCAGAATATGTCTATGTTGTTTAATACTTATTGTAAAAAAGTTTTAAAAGTTAGTTTTATAGCGAATCTGAATTTTTCTCCTTTAGCAAAAATATCTCTTATTTAACTCATCAACAATTCTAATATTGCTGTTGACAATATCACTAAAGAATGACTAAAACTTTTCATCGTTTCTGCTGCATGTAATAATTTTTCTTAAAAGAAGATGTATCCTTACAATTTAAATTATAATTGAAAACTTTCCTGCCAAACAGAGTGATATATCTGAATGTTTTCTTAATGTCTGGGGTATGTTATAGGAAAGAGTTTCTAATTATCTTTGAGAATGGTTTTAAAAGAAATTTTATCAAAAATAGGATGCTAGAAGTTGAAAGCGAAATAAATTAAATTGGAAGACCTGGCAGGGTAAAATTACTAATTTTTCGTTTGGTAAAATTATAAATGAAGATTTTAAAATGAAAACTATTTGTGTCATAAATTTTAACTAAGTTAGAGAAATTCTTCCTTGCTTATTTTATGTGTATATATATATATATATAAAAATTGTATATGTGTTATAGCATCATTTTATAATTTTTAATGTACTTTGAATATTAAAAGCATTAAGACTGAAATCTAAATATTGTCTTTCATTTTAAATATATATATATATAAAGTTGTAAGCATATTAATTAGAATTATTTTGTTAAGCTTGTATGTATTATATATATATATACATATACACACATTGTTATTTGTTTAATACAATATTTACGTACTTACTTTCAGGTTTTACAAGACAGAGTTAAATTCCTTTTTGGTGACATTCCAATGAACTTTACAGCTGCGCATTCTGAAAATAAGGTAAATTCTGTTTGAAATTTCAGCATTCTGCTAGGATTAATAAATTTTTATTCTGACCTTAACATTTATTTTAAACTATTTTGTCAAAATAAGATTATAACTGGTTTGAATAATCATAATTTTTAAAATTAAAAAAAAAAGGTTCATTTACTTAAGTTTTCAATCATATTTAAAGTACAAATTTAAAAAAAAGTCACATATCGGGTTTTAAAATTCATTGCTTTTAACTACTTCAATAAACATCTTCAATGAAATTTTAATTATTTAAAATATGTGTTAACTGAAAAAATATTTTTCATGCACTTCTATTTGTTGTAATTGATTTAAAAAATTATTACAGGAAACAGTTGCAGGTTAGTTATCTGCTTTAAATACTATATATTTAAACAAAATAATAGCTTATAAAGATGAATTTATGAATGAAGTGAATGAATGAAATAAAATTAAAATAAGAGAAATAACATCAGTCATCGATCGGGTCAATGTACAGCCTACCAACAAAATTATGAAATATGTTGCAAAATATAAAAGGTTTTATCAAGAAAATTAATTTTTAATAGCAAATCTGTAAAAGTCTGTAAACAGCAATATTACGTATAACAGCAATTTTAAAAAATAAAAAAATAAAAAAATTATCCACAAGCTTTTAATGAAAATTACTGATTTCAGTGAAGATGTCCAAAATTAAAAGTGGTCAAGGACATAAAAAGCCCACCTTAAAACAATACCCATATATTTTATGGATAAAAATTATCCATACAACAATTTAAAAACGGATTAAAAATAAGATTAACTTACATTCAATTATTTATTTTCTCTGAAGAATGGGTTTCCAACATCTGCTAAAGAATGCAAATATATAATTTATGTTTCATTTGTATTAAAATATGTCTATTATTAGATGTTATTGAAATATGACACTTCTGTTTTGAAGTATTCATATGAATTTTTTTTTTTTTTTTAAATTTCCTATTTTATAATTTATATAAATAAAAATTGAGTTCATTGCCTTTCTGATACATTTCAGTTTAAATATTCGACATTTTGCAGAGATTAACAACAAAATAAACTTTAGACTTGATATTGTTCTGAACTGTAAAATAGAGACCTTCATAAATAACAAATAAATTAATTGTGAGCAATTATTTAAATTCCGGCAATTTATTTAAAATATGTCATACTTCCTCTTCTTGGAAAGGAAAGAATATACAATATGAAATCTTTTAAAAAATATAACATTTTACCTATGAAATTTTCTAAATTTGAAAGGATTAATTTTCAGTTCAAAAGAATTTTTAAGTTTGAAATATATATTTTTAATAATGTTTGTTTTTATATTTGAAATTTTGTTTTATAATATAGTTACCTGAAATGTCAGATGGTGAATTTAATAGCATAAATACATTGTGGCAAACTGGTGAAAAGACTATCCAAGCTCTGCAGTCTACAACTCAGACAGCCAAAGTAGTTCTGAAAGGTGTACAGTTTTGGAAAGATGCTATTAAGTGAGTTATAGCATAAATTATTACTGTATCCAAGATGCCAACATTTAGGTGATCCAGCCAGGACCAATAGTACAGTTTAATTTAATTTTAATTTTTGTGCAGTTATTTTAATGAAGCAGAGCTGAAAATATATATCATATGAAGCTCTTCAAAGCTATCAGAGATTGAGTCACGGTATTTAGAAAATATACTTTAACACAATTTAATCATTGAAAACCAAAGATTATTTGCCACCATATACAATGTTAATGCCACTATTTCAAATGATTGCAAACATGGTCATTTGAAACATTTGATTACTTATAAACTGGTCGCAACATGGTATATTCCTCTTTATACTGTTGTTGATGTTTTCATTCAAGTTATTGTTAGATAATTTTTTGCTGTATTTATTATTTAAAATTCTCAGCAATATTGTAAAAAGAAAGTCCTTTTTAGTATGAACCATTGTAGTGAGTGTTAGGCAGTGTGTTAGGTGAATATTTTTGCATTTTGTGGATTTATGTGTTATTTATACTAATAAAAAAAAATTATATTTGTCAAAAAAAAGTTTTAATTGTGAAGTAAGATTTGTTTGCACATAAATTCATTTTACTAGAAACTAATTAATTATATAAAATTTAGTATATTTCTTTTTTTTTTTTTTTTTTTTTTTTTTTTTTTTTTTTTTTTTTCCCTATTCATCTTTTTATTAACTTGTAAAGTTTCTAATTATAGTGAAATTAAAATAATATATGACTTGTAATATTTCAGTTTTTTAAGATTGATTATATTGTATGTTGCTTTTAACAATAAATTTGCTGCATAATAAATTCTGTTGAACTATTTTTACAGTTTAAATGTGTTAAAAAGGTTGTTCTAAAATTTTTCATTTATGGTATATATTCTTAGCAAATTTGCAGGCACCTGCTGTTTATATTACAAATTCAAATGAAATCATTTTGTAGTCTATAGAAATAAGATAATTTTGTATAGTCAATTTGTGTTATTTATTTATATGTAATGCTGAAGTGCTAAGAAGGTAAATTTGTTTCTGCAAATTAAAATTCCTGTATAATTTATAATTTAAGTTAGTCAATTTGATTAATCTTTTTATTAAATATTATTCTTTATAAATTTATTAGAAATCTAAAATAAATTATGATTCATATTTAATATTAAATTAGGTATTTGTAATTTCAAATTTACTGTTATTTAAAAAAAAATTTTGTGTCAATGCATTAAAAAGATAACAGTGCTAAATGATAGTATTGGTATATATGACAATGCAAATGGCATTAAAATATTAATGTTAAAAGGATGATTAAGATAATTTAGATCTTCTTTAATTTTAATTAATGAATTTCCAAGATCACATGATAAAATTTTAATATCTGGTTGGTAATTTCTGATATATATGTAAAGATATCTGTTCAAAGATGGAAGTAATGTCCTTCAACTGTTTTATTTTCATTGGACGTAAAAGATATCCGAGCTTATCTGGATATTTTTTCAAATTTCTTTATTTAATTATATTTTACTAAATTTATTGAAAAAACAATTTTGCATAAAAGTTTATAATATGCTATTACATTATTTTCAATGCTTATTTATTTATTATCTTTTTTTTTTTTTGTTGGGATGGCCCCTTTTATTTACGTTATTTTATTTAAAGTATACAGTCTGTAATCTAGAAAAATCAAAATGTTTATTCTTATTATTTGCTTTTATATTTTGATTTAGCAAGTTGGTATTCTGGTTTAGGAAAGATATTTCCTGCAACATGATAAAATGGGGTTTGTATTTCTTGTGCAACATAAATTTCAAAAGTTAAACATAGGCATAATGAATTAATATATTGATTATATATAATGAATTAAATTTTATAATCAGGTTTTTATTGTGGCATGTTAATATTATTTTTATTTTTATTGAGAAATCTCTATCATTTATGTGAGTATACTAAAGCTTGAAAGCAATTCATTAGTCCATTTTATAAAGAATAAATTAATTACAGGCAAAATATATTAATGAAATACAAATAATAATTGCATGAAAAATAGTAATAAAACAAAAATATTATTTAAAATAATGTTTACTGTAATTAAATATAAAAAAAATTGTATAAATTATACATGTTTAAATCACAAGATTTGGGTTAATATGATTTCCAAACTTTAACTTTTATGAGGAATAAAAAGCTGAAGCTTGTATTATATGTGTTTTATGAGATAATATATTCATAATTTTCATGTTGATTTGAAAATATGTTAGATTGAATCAAATTTTATTAAAAAGTGTTTCAAAACAAATACTTCCATAACTTTTGAAAAGTATGTTTATTTTTATAGCTTTTGTCCATTTATTATGTATTACTTATAGTTACATCTAAATTCAGTCTTAGTGCTTATTATTTTGTTTTGTGAGTGATTAAGTTTTAAAAGGTAAAATTTTGAATAGTCTTCCTTTCCAAAATATTTAACGGTTTTCTTTTTAGTATGTGGTAACAATTGTTAGGTAATATTAAATAACTGATTTTTGTTTCTGATATTTCCTTCTAAGATATTTATCGCAACCATCTTTACTCTTTTCGCTGCTTTTTTGCTCTGTGGAGAATATATTAACTTCTAACCAACTCTGGTAAGTCTCCTTTATAAAAATGCAATCTTTCTTTCAACATGGATCAAAAGTTCTTCAATAAAGAAATTTTATTTTTTCGCATCTCTAATTTTATTTAGAATTTATGATGCTAAAATCAAAATTTTAAGCTATTTTTAATATTTTTTGTTGCATTTAATGTGTATTATGCTTTATGTTTCAACTTGCAAAATTTGTATCTTTATTATTAATATTTACATCTTAATTTGAATTTGAACTTTATTAGAAAGATTGCATTTTCTTAACCATATGTTTTTAGAAAACGAAAATTATTTTCTCTTTGGAAGTTTTATTTTCAACTAAAAACATTTTATTATAATTATAAACAGTGTTCTTTTCCTATTCTTCTTTTGTATTTCTCAAAATTCTATTTTATACATTTTTATTTATTTATTATTATTTTTTTTTTCCATTTAGAATTTATTTTTTATATTGTTTTTCTTATAAAATTAATACAATTCAGATATATATTTTGAAACATTAAGTGCAAATATGGACCTTATTTCACACTTTATTTATTTATTTATTTTTAGCCAAGCTTTTTTTTTAATATATATGTATTTTATATTAATGATAGTTATTTTTCAAGAAAAGGGGCCATCTCTGAGAAAATTTATTTTATTTTCCAAATTTTACTTATTTGGTTTTTGCATTAAAATTATTTTATGTACCGAGTAGTTAAATATTAGAAAATTTATATTTGTTTATATAGACCAGTCTGCCAGTGACTCAAAAGTCAGGAATTGCTTATAGAAGTCAAGCTGATCTTGAAAAGAAATGGTTATCATTGATAAGTGATAATGTATCAGATTAATGATTTGAGTGACAAAAGAAGTCTGGTTATGGAGAGTTTAAAAAAACTGTAAATATCTTTGTATCAGCTAATTTTGTGCTACAGTATCTAGAGTGACAGTTATACAAACAAATTTATTGCAATAATGATAATTTTAATAAAAAAAATTCCAAAAAAAAGGAAAAGTTTCAGAAATATTTGCAGCAACAGAAGAGTAACAACTCAATAAATTGTAGTGATACAATTTAGATGCATTAAAAATCACAGCTTATATGCAACATGCACAACTTGGTGGGTTTTAAATAAATAAGTTTTAACATCAAAAGATTGACAAGAGTGCCTGTCCTGTTACTGAAAAACAGAAATTGAAATTACTGGGACACACAAGTGCTAAAACGAGCCCTTGATTATCAACAAAAATTTACATGGTTTGATGAATTTTGCTTCCTGCACTGTCATTCCAATAGCAGGTTTATAATTCTATAATAATGAAAACTGAATGAGTTCATGGATTCTTTTTCCTTAATGGCAACTCTTCAAACCGATGAGGAGAATTAATGATTTGTGGAATGTATCTGTAAACTCTGAATACAGCTTACCTCAATAACATTCTGGATGATGTACACGTGCTGATAGCAATGACTTTACCTAATGTAGAAGGTCACATTCATAGAATTCCTTTGTTACCAAGATAGGCTTCAGATTTGTTTGAATTACGTGATTTTGAGTTCAGATTGCTTCTGTGATGAGCCTAGTCTTTTAACTTCAATATTATTGAACATTTGTATAATATGAAGTGGAATAATAATTCCAATGTTTTAAAATGTTACTATGCAATCTGAAGAAACTTATGTTTGACATTTTATTAATAAAAGTTTGTATTCTTCTGGAACCATATTGGCACCTTGTTGAATCTATGCCCAGAAAATTAATTGAAATGTAACTAAAAATCGATCAAAAATTTTTTTAGAGTATATCTCTGATATTTGGCGATTCATATAGTTATATCATATAATATTAATGCAAAAACAAATGTTTATAAGAATAATTTATTAATTCGAATCTGCAATTGAAAATATCAATTCTGTATATATTTTATTTGTTTAGAAAAAATAAATTGTCTCATTTATTCATGTATATCATCATATTATTTGTAGTTGGGTTCAACCACTTGCTCTTGGATGGAATGGTAAATCACTGGATGTTGAAGAAGATTCCAATGTCGATCTCATTAAGCAAGGAATCTGTGCTTTTTATGATGGGCTTATAGAAAATGCTCATGTTAGTAAGGTGAATACAAACACAATATTTTTTCTGGCACCTTTTGGAATAGTAGTGTTTCTCCCTTTTTGTTTGATATTAAGTTTATATATATAAAGAATTAAATATCAAACGTATGTATGTATCTATGCATATAATATATATTGATGTTCTTTGCAAATTAATTATTCATGTAAAACACCTTATTTTTAAATTCAGCTTGAAGCTAATTATCAGCGATATGCAAGGCCAGATCTTCCTCAATCACTGGAGATTTCTTCTTCTATACTGAGAGCATCATTGATTCAAGATAGTTTGAAATATGAATCAGAAGTATCTTCTTTAGAAAGTTCTGGTATATGTTATATAATTTTTTATATGTAATTTTTTCCTATTTGTGAATACTCTTGAAAGGTTTTTTTTTTTTATCTCATTGGAAGTAATATTTGAAAATCAAATTCTTGTATTTTAATATTTTCATATATTCTTGACAAAAGCTTGCAAAATTTTGCTTAACTTATTATATTTATTTGTTAGCATTACTTACAGTATAATATTTAAGATACAACTCTCTATATTTAAAAATAATATAATGATAAATTAATACAAATTTTATTGTATATTGAGGACTAATTTAACCATTAATTTTTGGTTACTAAGGAAATTTGTATTGTATGTAAACAATAGTGCATGTGCATAGTTGTATATTGTTTTATTGTGTATTTTATATAATAAATTTGCAGTAATCTTAGTTATTTTTATCATATTTATTAAGAATTAAATGTACTTATATTGTAGCTAAGTACACAAAGCAAATAAAGAATAGAAAAAAATATATAAATCAAAAATTTTTATAAGAAAATTATAATCAAAACTTTTTTCAATAAATATAATTAAGAAACTTATACCATGTTTATTATATAAATTAATAATTTAGTTCGTATTAAATTTAAAAAATTTTATAGTATTTTTTCTCCTATAGGATATAGAAATATTCCATGTTCCACATAATTTCCAATTCATAATTTCTTCTTTTTTTCATTGCTGTTAAATTATTCTGGATTAAAAAAAATATATAAATAAATAATTTCTATTTTATTTTTTAAAATAAGTTTGTTTTTCAGTTTTATTGGATGTGTCAAAAGCCTATTTACCAGAAGATTTTGTATATAGTCTTTGTCTTTTATTGGCCTTGAAGGATGTAAGTGAATTATCTGCTAAGCACTTTTTGATAATTATTATAAATAATAATAAATATTATTATTACCATACAACACTTAAGATGCATATTAAGTATTATATATTTGCAGAAATTTATTCTAACATTTTTATTATTGCAAAAATGGAAAACTTATTTATAATTTAAATTTTTAGTTTATTAACTTTTTCATATGTGTTCTTAATAAATTTTTTTTATCTCTTATTACTTTTATAGACAATTGATGTATGAGCTGTCAAGAATAAATTTTGTCTTCCTCTCTCATTTTATTGATAACTGTAAATTAATTAAAGTCCTAAACCAATAAGGTTTCGGTTCATAGAAAATTGATGGTTGGTAATAATAATTGACAGATTTATTTGTACTTGAATCTGTCAAAAATAACTTTAACATTTATACTACTGAAATATATGTGAATAAATTATACTTGTAAAACTAAATATGTAAAGGAGCTGGATATCAAAATTTGTACATAGATTTTGATTTTCTTAACATGAAGGAAAATAAATTATTTAAAAAATATATATATGAAGAGGTATAGTAGAAATTATAAAACAGAGTGTGCCATAGAAACTTAAAGAAATTAATTAGAAATGCCATTGATTATATAAAAGTTAGAAATGAAGGAAAAACACCCATAAGAGAAGAAGCTACTATTTCAAGCGAACTTTTTTACGTATCGTAAACATTTAAGAGATGGCAATTACAGATCAAATAGTTACACTATTTTAAATCTAGATTACCTTTGCAAAATCAAACGTAGTATGATTTTTGGTAATACATCTCCAATGAGTAGATCGAATTTTTCCTGATGTACTCAATAAACACTCTAAAAAAGGAACTGTGTAAATTCTTAAGAATTGTCGACTAACAGCAGTGCCTGATTTATTTATAGTTATAGCTTAAGGCTCCCTATTTTTTGGGGGCTCTCCAAAAAATGTCTGAGTATGCAAGTGTTACATATACTTAAATGCATAGAGTATTATTTAATGATCAATTAATCAACATTTCCTGATTTAGAAGCAATTTTGATGTTGTTTATCATTATGATGGTTTGAAATTGCTCTGAAAAAAATCTTTTTCACAATTGAAGAGGATAAAAAATGAATTTGAAATAAGATAAATTATGTCCTCTAATCTCATATACATGGAAAGTGACAAACTATGCAGTTTATTATTTGATGTTATCTGGAACTTTTCCTAGAAAGCAATTAAGAAAATATTTTAGTTTAATATAATTACTTATTTCTGATAACATGTTTTAAGAGATTAAATAATAATAATAATATTTTGTAAATTGTGTCTTTCAAAGTAACTTTTTTTTCTTTCTTCCAGAATTTTCATTATTAAGTTTATTATGAATAAAAATGATTTTGAGCTAAAAAAAATTATTTCACTATCAGTATCATTCATAATTCAGTTTAACCCTCTAGGTATACAAAAATCATATTTGTCACCAAATAAAATATCTGAACATATAAAAGGGCCCAGTATAGCAAATTTATTAAGTCCTCATCAAGTTTTAAATCTGGCCCTGGTTAACAAATATTCCATTTTGTACTCTTTAAGTAATTAAGAATTACTAGTAAGATGCAACAGATTTTATTATATCCCAGCAAAATTTTCTAAAATGACAACACTAAATTAATTAAAACTATATTTAATAGTAATATATTTGTACTTTTAATATTTACTTTCTACTTTTAGGTAAATAAAGTTGAAACTCTTTTCAATAATCTTCCAAGTTCTCCAATCGTCCTTCAGTTTGCCAGTTTGTATTATGCTTTAAGAATACACATAAGCATGTGTTTGCCATTCACAGAGAACGTTGATGACGAACTTGATCCTGCTACCTTTTGTGAAGAAGTAAACATTTTATTATTAATATTTTGCTTAATTGTAAATTGTTGTTATTACCATAATTTCTTGACTATAGTTCATTTTGAAGATTTCAGCTTGTACAATTACTTTCTTTTCTATCAAATTCAATTTTTGTATCTGGATTTGAGATCATTAACTAGTATAAGATTTTTCATATTTAAATTGCATTTTTAATTTAAAAATAATATTAATCAAATAATATGTTTATTATTAAAGATGACAAAAATTTTATAGAAGATATGCATGTAAAAGCAGTATGAGGGAAAAGAAAATGTATTTACTGGACATATTCCTTAGAAACAAAAGCTAGCTGTGATAAAAAACGAAAGGCTTATCAAAATGCAAGAATCAATTTTAAAAAAATTATCGCCAATTATTATTATTAATTTCGAAAATTTCATTTACCATCCTCTCAAACAATGAGCAAATATTCTATCAAATTATTTTCAGTAGAAAAGTATGCTCAGACAGTGTGTTTTTTAGCTATGAATTTTTTTTAATACTTCTGAATAAAAGGAAGAAAGACTGTATGCAGCAGTTTATAATCTGCAAGAAGTAATTCTAAGATTATTTTCTCTTATAATCAGTGGATGATAAGTAAAAAATTACTCTATTTAAAAATTTGATTTTTTTTTTTTACTTGTAAATTAAATAGAACATTCGAATTTTACAAGTTTTATTTCTTATTTTATATTTTAAAATAGGTGTCTTTGATTGTCTCTCAGAAATAAATTAATTCATTCCTCTATACATTTGCATTTATTATAAATTAAAATGTGAGATGGTTTCTTCAGTTTATTATTGAGAATATAATGTGAATTTAATTTTTAATAATTAAATGAACATGCATATTTTAAAAATATCCAGAAATTGTTGAATTATCTCTAAATAGTTAATTTTATTTATTTCATGTATTATTATAAAAATTTATATCTTTAGAGTGAAGAAAAAAAAATTGAAGGAGGCAACATACTTTGTTTTGTGCTGTTGTCTTAATGTTTAAAAACTTCTCTGTGATCAGAGGACAGTTGAGGGGTATTGGATGAAATACAGAAACATTTGAATGAATGAATTATGTGAAGACTTATTGAAACAAAGCAATGTTAACATATGCACAATGGGCTTATGGTAACTGAATTTAACTAAATAAAATTGCCTGTCCAGAGGCTCTTCTACAGTTATAATATACTCCATATTTCCTCCTCACATTCTCCTCCCACCACTCCTATTCACCAAAGATTTCACTAATTTTTAGATTTCATATGTATAAATGTTATTTCATTGTAGCTTTTGTTATTATATCTATCTAGTTAGATCTCTCCGAGACCTTTCTAATGAGTTTGTGATTGTTCCCATAACACGTCTAAATCCTCCATCCTTCAGCAGGAAATGAACATGTGGCACCAGATTCTAGGCCTACTCCACCTCACCCACTAGATTCTTTCAACCTTCCTCTTCATGATAATATATTTAGATTTTCCAAATTATATATAGTTTTGAAGTTAATATTTGAAACTGGACATGAAAACATAATACTCCCATTATGAACAGACTACTTATACAAACTGATTTTATACATGTTTTCAGATCAAAAATAATAGTTGCTCATTTATTTCTTTTAATTACTTTTTACATTCTTTGTTTCAGTTGCTTGAATAATTTTTTCCTCCCGATTTTTTTCTTGTTAATCAAATAATTAGTTAAGCATTTATTGTGAATTTTTTAAAGGGGTGTGCAGATTTTTTTTTTTTTTTTTTTTTATCAAAATAATTTTTTTTTTTTTCTGCTGGTACAACAAAACTTTAAGTACCAAATTTTCCAACAAACCTTTTTACTGCTCCACAACTTAAAGATTTTTATCTAATATTGTTTAATACCTTATGGTCATTATCAATATAATCAACCCATTTGATGTTAACTTTGTCCTTTATCTTCATGATTGTGAAATTTCCATGAATTAGAAGAAAAAAAATCCTGCAAATTTTTTTTTAATAAATTGCATAATTTTTTTAATATAAACTATGATTTACAGTTATATTCTTCAACAAATAATCAATTTTAACTACACTAAAATATTTCATGGAATATTAATTTCAAAATTTGCCAGACTTTTCTTGAGATAAACAATTAGTTTTCATGAGATAATTTTTTTTTTTTTTTTATAATTCAAAACTCTTAAGTATTTGCTTTCCTTTTGGTTTTAGACATTGAATATGAGAGATGAGTTACATTCAACAATGCCCTTAGAAGAAAGAAAAAACTGTGAAAGATACTTGGAGATGCTTAAAAAATATGATAAAATGTTATATGATTTTATTCAAGCAGAGTTTTTGCACAGTATAGGTGGTGGAGTAGATGCTACAAGATTTGCAAATGATGATGTTTATAAAAAAGATACAATCATTGGAATTTCTATGTGAGTAATTTATTGCATTTCATTGATCACTTAATTATGTACATATATTTCCTTATTATTATTGTTTCTTTTGCATTATAAACATCATAATATTTTAATTTTTGTTCAATGATTATAAAAATTTATTTGAAAGATTTAAAAATTGAAAAAAAAAAAATAACATACATAAAAATAAAAATTTAATACATAAAAATAATACATAATACATACAAATTTTTGTATATTAAATTCAGTAAATATGAGACATAACTATTATTAAATTTTTGGTTTAAATAAGAATGCAGAAAATGAAGAGAAAAAAAGACTTCAATATCTTGATGAACATATTTTATTTTCAAAAATACATCTTCTTAAGATTCTCTAAGAGTTTGTTAATTAATTAATGTGAGCTTATTAATGTATTGTATAAAAAAAAGACATTCCTTGTGAAATTTATTCATATAAAAGTTAGAAATACATAAATTTTTGCAATTAGTTTAAATGGCATTTAATCAATACATTTCTGATAACTTTTTATTCAATTAAAGAGGATTTTCATAATTTTTTTGCAGGCCAATAAAAATATGATGGATATATAAAATAAAATTCAGCATCAGATTTAAAAAAAAAAAAAAATTGTCATTTCTTACTTAATACCCTGGTACCGTTGCTTTGCAGCAATTGATCAAATTTGTATTTTATTTCACTGTTCTATATAATATTTCTTGTTAATTGGACGAATGTCAATAAGTATGGCATTTTTAACCTTATTGGAATATGTATGTACCAGTAGACCTTTATTTAGGTGTGAAGTGAGTATCGATTTTTATTGGATAAACTTGTATTAAATGTTAAAAAATGATTGTTTGCATATTCAAACCAAGTCTCATTTTCAAATGCAGACAGCAAAAAATGATCACTGTCCAAAGATTTTTTTTTCTTTGCTTCTAACAGGAACATATATTAATATTTACATTTTACTACATATTTAAACTTCCAATCAAAATTATTTTTTTGAAATTATTTTAAATACAAAATTTTTGTTAAGAATTTTTAACAATCATGAATATACACATTAAAGATTGAAAACTGCATTTATTCTTACAGTAGATTTAAAAAAAACTAGTCATAAAAATTGATAATTGTTCCTTGCATATTGCATATTATTTTAGCGAAGTGCAATGTACGAAAGAGTTTTTCAATCAATTTTGCTTTGTTGAAAAGGTAAAAATATGACTGCTGTTACGTTTTTAATATTATTTTAAAATATAAAGGTTTTAACTGAAAATTATATTTATCTTTTAATAAATTGATAATAATGGTACTAAATGCATGTTTGTAGGTTTTAAAATATTAAATTAAATATTACTGACTTTGGCTAATCTTCTTTTTATAAACTTGCATAAAAATCTTTAGTTTTATAATGTATTGTATCTATCGTGAAAAACTATTGGGACAATACAACTTATCCAATAAAATCTCTATTCATTATGTTCATAGATATTTTAATAAGGTAAACATGACAATTCTTCTTTACATATAATCTGATATGCTTCAATGTTACTGATTAATGGAAGATTAAAAAAAAAAAAAAAAAAAAAAATTTTCAGATGTGGTTAAAAGTATTCCCTGCATTACTGTATAAGAAAAAAAATGTATAAATAATATTGATATTAATTTTAAAATGTCTTTCATTAAAAAGTTAATTACATTGTTTGGAATAAAATATTAAATTAAAAATGTATTACATTTTATTTGTACAAATTATTTTTATACATATTTATTAATAAAAAATTTGTCATTCATTATTATAATAGGCGTTTAATATTATATGAAATTATAATTGATTTCTGTTTTAAACAAATTCCTAATCTAACTATGAAAGGACATCTATTTTTAAATTTCTTTGATAAAGCTGTGAAATTCATGTCTGAAATTAGATGATGAATCACTTGAATCTTATTCTAAATCAAAATCTGAGTATAGAATTCTGCATATCTGATTCAGATTCATACAAAAAATTTTTAAATGTGTCAAAATGTAACTCTTGTTAAATGATGTAATCTTTATCTCTTAAGATAAGATATATCGCAAATAAGAAAGAAAAAAAATATTGCTTAATTCAAAAAAAAAAAAAAATTCTGGAAATAAAAATTTTAAAAATAGAGTATTGTTGTATATGTTGTATTCTATTTTTCCATATCTATTTAATGAAAATAATATGCATATCAATTTGCTGTAAAATATGTATAATAGTTTGAAAATTTAAAAATATTTTTAATTTCAGGACTCTAGATGATAATATATTCCAAACTGCTTTATCATTAGCTCATCATTACTCTGTGTCTTCATGGGATTTGTATATGTCTCACTTGGAGTACTTGTTTTCAGAATCCAAGTAATTATATAACTATTTATGAAAAAAAATAATTTTGGAAATAATTGAAATGAATTACTGTATTTTCTTGCCTATCCTTCATAGTGGGATGCCTGCCTGTTGTATGCATATTCTGTTGCATGTAATATGCAAACACTATGTGTATCTGATTATATTTTTTAATGAATAGAGTTTTTTTATAACACAATTAAAAGTTAGTTTAGCTTTTCATCATTTTTAATGTTTTAATCTTATAAAAAATTAATAAAATATGGATTTAATGTAAAGAAACTAGAAAAATAAAAGATGTACCTATAAACAAAAATTAGCTTGATCTTAAAATATAATTAAAAGATTCTCCTGAGATAGCAAAAAAAAAAAAAAAAAAAAAAATCATTTTCAATAATATAAAAGAAATAAAATATTTGAAATCTTCGATGTTGTAAAGTGTTTGATTTTAAATAAAACATTTTCTTCTTCAATTTGGGATTTTCATAATTACTAGAGAGGTAAAATATTTTTAATAATATTAAAATTAATTGTTAGTTTGACGTTTTTGTAAAATTGTTTTTTAATTCTTATTTTTTATCTGCTTGCTTATCTCGGCTTATGCTGCATGTTACATTTAATAAATGTCCAGCTGCTTTCACTCATCTACAGTTTAAAGAAATCTCTTTTTTTATACTCTTTTTTTTTCTCTTTTATTTAAATTCCATTCTATTATCTGTGGCAAAAGCACTCATTTGAGAAGTTTTTTTAATTTAATTTTACTATAACTTCTGGCAAACAAAAAGTCCGCAGTAGCCTATAATTCTCATCATCCATTTTTTAAGAATATAACAATATGATGAATGTTAAACTATGGTAATGATTTATTTTAAAATAATACTATCATTTCTCTGAAAGAGCAGTCTATTATATATTTTATGTACAATTATTTCTGTAAAATATATATAATATGTTTATATATTTATAGTGATACAATGAATCACCTATTAAATTATAATTAATCTTCCTTTAAATTATAATTTATATTTGATAATTAGTTATGTTTTTAATAATTAAAATGTTGTTGACAATATTATAACTTACAAAACATAATTGGTGGAAGAAATGTTAACAATTTAAAAAAGTATTATTATAAGCTATAAAAAGTTATTATTATTTTAGATAAAATTTTAAAAGATATTGTATGTAAAGATGCTATTGCCATCTTACTATCAAAGCAAGAAGCATATTTTCTATTCTTTTATCATCTTTCTGTACATTATATGTTAAGGTCTTAGAATTTCTTAGTTTTGATTGATTATAAATTGCTAAATATATTCTGTTCTTTTTTCTGGTTGTTTTTTTTCCTCTCCTTACTTGGAGGTTTTGCTGAAAAAATTAGCAGCTTAACATGAATCTTATAATCATTATGGATGCCCAAAGTAAGCAGTATTTTGACAAAATCAAAAACATGCAACTTATATCGTAATTTGGTGTTTAGTGGATAAAAAGATCCTGATTGAAGTCATTGTTGAGAATTAAAAACTGTCTATAGAAATGTAAATTAATAAATAATTTATACTGATCAAAATATAAAAACTGTCAAAATTGAAGATTGCAAATTGCCAGGAGAAAGATTGTCTCTATTATTTTATCTGAAATATGTACCAGTGTCTTTGTTGCATATAGTGTTATCTTAAAATTTAATATATTATTATGACATCTAAAACACACTTTGAATTGAAAAACGTTGTGGCAGTTGTAACTTGTTGTTGCAGTTGTTGTTGTTATGCTTATAATATGTAATCTTAACTTGATTGGCACATGTGATAGAACACAAATGACCAGATGCATGCTGCTTTAAATTATAGGCAAAAAGTTTGGTCCATTTGAATATTAGTTAGATCTGAAAATAAATCTTTTATTTCCTCTCATCCACAAATACTCATTTATTTATCACCTGCAATTATTAATATAACACTTATAAATTATTTCAAATTAAAAACTTTTTTAAAAACTTTTTATATTGTTATTGTTGCAACCATTAATGCATATATCTTGATACTTTTGATTTTGATAATTTGGAAAGAAATATCTTAATTTTTCCGAAACACCAAATTGTAAATTAATGTCTTTAAAACAAAAACTGCTTAATAGTGTCTTCTGTCTTAATATTTAATTATGTTCTTTTTATAGTTTTTTAAATAAAAATATATTAATAATAGCTATTTTTATTTTTTTTTAATTACAAATAGAACATAACTAAATATTAAGATAGAAAAACCTTATTTAACAGTTGTTTTTTCTAAATAGCAATTTATTGTTTAGTAAAAATTAGGAGATTTTTCCTTTAACTTAACAAAATCAGTATGTAGTCATTAGTGATTGCAATTGTCACAATATGAAAGGTAGAAAAAAAAAGCTTTTAGTTTGAAATACTTTATAAGTATTATTTTAATAATTGCTGGTGATAAATAAATATGGGCAGAACATGCAAGTGAGTATTTGCGGATAAGTGTATATAAAAAAATTCAGATATACTAATAAATATTTTTTATCAATATATATATATATATATATATATATATATATTAGCAAAAAATATTTATAGATTTTATATTTTTATTAATTTACATAAAAAATATGTGTGATTTTTTTCTTTTCCTTACTGCTTTCCATTTGTAAAATTATGTATTGACAATCATGTTGTACATTGAATTACAGGTTTTAAGATTTTCAAAATACCAATTTCAGTTTATGAAATAAACTGTACGTTATAACTCAACTCTCCTTTAAGATTGTATATCTAAATTCTAACGTGCCTAAAAGTAAATTATATAGGCATATTCTTATATAAATACTTAATACTTATAAAATTATGTTATTTAAATTATAAGGGATTTTTTTTTTTTTTCTATTATGTTTGTTTAGTGTGACAGTTGCAGTCATTAATGAAAGGATAGAAAAGTTTAAAATATCTGAGAAGCTCTTACAACACAAAAAGACATTTGAAACCAGACTGAAAGATTGCATTTATCCTGGCATCAGTGGCAAAGATCATGAAAAGTTAATTATCTGCTTATCTTTGTTGGAACACTGTGGTGATAATGAAGATTCCTTAAAAGTGAAACCTAGTGTGCATAAGAAATTGCTCAACAAATTTAGGGCAGCTATGAAAAGTAAGTATATCATTATATTAATTCATTTAAAATACTAGAAATATCTGATGCTAATATTTTTCTTAAAGTGATTCCTGAAGTAGATTTTTTTAATTAATACTAATGAATTAAGTATATATTTTTTGTTTATCATTTTATTAAAAAATTTTGTTAGTGGGAAGCATTTACCAATGAAAGGAAAACAATATATTTTTTTTCTGCTTGTAAAAAAGTAATAGATATACTGTACTGTTTTGATTGCTCGTCTTTTTTTTTAAAAATGAGACACGGTGTAAGCATCTTTTTCAAATAAAACATTGCTTTGTATACAAGTGATTTTCAATCAGTTATTTATATCTGTAGCCTGAATTATAAGACAAAATTTCAGGAGGATGAGTTGAAGTTTGGTAGAAAACAAAAGGGCATGAGTGTGGAATGCTTTTTGTAGAAGGAATATCATGTGTATACAAAGTATAAATAATTTACCAGTCTTTTCAAAAACGGTTCATTTGGAAATTTTTTTTAGCAAGAGTTTTTATATACTCTTTTATCCCACTAACTGGGGAGGGAGGGTCTATGATATAAATTATATATTCATTCAAGAAATATGAAAAAAAAGTTATATTTTAGCAAAACAGACTTATTTCACAAAAGAAAAAATTATTTTTTATTTTGTTGCATTAAATAAATAAATTAAAAATTTTCAAATTGTCAAAAAAAAAAAAAAAATTTTTAATAAAAAATTACCATGCTAGAAATTATCAAGCTAAAAGATTCAATCTTAAAGTAAGCAGTAAGAAACAATGACAATTTTTATCTCAAGCTTTCTTTAAAGACAAAATAAGAAACTAAAATGAATTTAAATTAACTTTCCACTGAAGACATCAGAAACAAAAATTCTTGTTTTATAAAATATTGATTATTTTCTTTCAGATATTGATTATAAAAACGTTATGTCTCCTGATTCTTCTAAACTTTATCTTACTGAAATCTTAAATGATTCCAATGTTCATATGTTTGCTAAAGTAGCTGCAGATATACCTAAAAAAGTATGTTTTTTTAATTCTCTGTATAAACTAACTAAATTGTAGAGTTTTATGATTTGTTTTTGTAATATGTATCACTATTTGTTTTTGTTATTTATGACTTCAAGGAAATTAATCTACAAAGGTCTGTTTAAAAGTAGTATTTAAATATCACTGAAGTAGTATTTAAATATCACATGTCATAAAAAATATATTTGGTTTAAAATAATATTTTTATTACTTATTTAAAATCATATTTGCTTTAAACTGTAATTTGATCTTTTTTTGTTTAATTTCAATTTTAAAATAAAATACAATTTCTGTAATTGGATGTCTTAAAAATGGGAAGTACCCAATTTTAAATAAAATAATGAATTCATTCAGGTTTATTAAATTTAAATTTTTGCTTCAATGCTAATTATATAAAATTATTCCTTCATATTTTGTCTTGGGGGAGAATTATAATATAATAATTTTGTAGTTATTTCTAAAATTCCTAGTATAAAACACCTAAAATTGGTCAATTATAAATCAGAATGTTCTAATGGCTTAACAACCATCTTATGAAAGTTCAAGAGCTGACCTATTTATGGCAACTATTGCTTACGTTTCATAAAATGGATATTTTAAATATTTTGTTACTTCTAATATCAAGCATAAATAACATAATTTGTTCTCTCAATTGTTTGTCATTATTTGAAATTTTAACAGAATGTATTATTATTTTTAGGATGGCACATTTTATAGCTCTTCAAATATCTATTGTCTTTGGGCAATAAAATATTTCTTTGAAGGAAATTCTTCAAATGCCAAAGTTCCCATTACTAAGGCAAATATGAAAACGTCTTTATTACTTAAGTTAGCATTTTTACAGGTTAAATAATATTCAGTATCACAAATAACATAAATATAAATGTCTTTTTTACACATAAGATTTAAAATTATGTAATTTAAAAATTGCTTTTAAATTATTCATATTAAGCATTTATTTAAAATCATACATTAGCCTCATACTTAAAAAAATATCGTTTTTATTATTATGCAATTTTGAATTGACATTGCTGTGTAATATTTTTAATTAATAAAAGAAAGTAATTGTGACACAAATTTATTTTTAATGAATAAAGCACTTTTTTTTTAAAGTTTCATTTTGAGCAAAAAATTTCATACATCTAGTAGTATATTTTGTACTTTTTTAATAATATTGATAAGATAATGATATATATATATATATTATCTCAAAATTTTGGACTCATTTTAATTTTGTTTACTGGATAATATAAGCATTTTTATATAGCAAAAATTTAGCACTAAGTGTAAATTAAAATATTATTATATTAAAGTATGCATGCATATAAGTACCTTTAGATTATTCTAATTTTATTTAAAAAAATTTATTTATTTATTATTTTTGTTTTTCATTCTAAACTTGACTTGAATTATTTGTAAATTACAGACAGAATGGATTCACAGATATGAATCTTGCTCCAACACACTTCAACGATTAGATCCTATAGATGTACTAGACTTAGTTGATTCCATAATTTTTTCAGAAAGAGCTTTAGAAAAAGTAAGTACATAGTGAAGAATCTGTGTATCTAAGTTAAAAGTGTAAGCAGTTGATAATTAATGTTTGTTAAATTCAGCAACTTGCTTAAATGTTTTTGCATTTCTTGTGAAGGATTTTCATTCTTTTAACTAAATTATTATTTTAAAAATCCATAATTCTCTCATTCTAGGAACAAATTAAATTATTTGTTGAATAAATGAGAGTTCCTTTATTGAATGAGGTTCTCAAAAACTCATTCATAAAAAAAATAGCATTAAATATATATCTGATATAATATATAATGAGTAATTAAATGGGTTTTAATATATCATTTATGCTATAATATTTCACTATTTTTTTTCCTAATAAACTATTTATTTTTTATTAAACATTTATAATTTTTTTGGTATCTCTTTGTTTTTCTTCTTAACTGATTGTTTTTATACAATGATTTTCTAAATAAGCTAACATATTTTGTGTCAATTAAATTTTAGGAATACAATTCTTATATAGTGACAATTTAACTTTTACTTATAATCTTATTAATATACTTTTGATTATATCTACTTTGTATTCATGTACTTTTGTTATTTGAGATTAAATATAAAACTAAATTAATCAGACTTGTAATCTGGTATAATATTTAGTTTTAAATTATTTATCTAGATTTTTTTTAAATTTTCTTCTATAATCTTAACATAAGTTATCATCTTTAAAAATTTAATATGTGAATTGACTATTTTTAATGCAATACAACGAAATGCAATCTATTAATTAAAATAAAAACTTAAAGTGATTTTTAATTAGTTATAAATAATATACATATATTCCTGAACTATCATTTTCATAAATGGTCATTTATTTATTATTTTTTTTTTTGGGGGGGGGGGGATAATTATAAATTTTAATTATGAAAGTAAAATAACATAGGAAATTTTAAAGTTGCTTCATAATTTTTATATAAAGTTTTTTTGTAAGGTAATTGTGATAACATTAACAATAAAGCCTATTTTTAACTTTAGAAAATATTTTTATACTTATTAACATGCGTAAACTTAAACATGATTTTTTTTGTAGATGAATATTGATTGTCGATCTGATATTGTGAAGCGTATTATAAAGTTTTGTCGAGGAAGGTCTTCAATACACAAAAGCAATATTCTTTTGAGGTTAGAGTCAATGCTGTCCTTTGTTTGTATTTTATGTTTATTATTCTACTTCTATTTTATGTTTAGGTTATTTTAGCTAGTAAACAGTTTGTATATGTGATGCAAGAACAAATTTTATTCTTTGCTCAAGTCACGTAAAAAAAATTTTTTATAAAAGAAACAAAAATACATTTTTCATTGTTTTTAAATTAAAAAAATACTTGAAGGATTTAATTATAATAAACAAAATATAATCTTTTACTTGTATGTATAGTGTATTTTTTTATGAATTTAAACGTTTTTAAATTGTAATTTTTTTTTTTTTACAAGTTTTCAATAAATTATTATTTTTTTTTTACTTGCAATAACAACAATAATAATATTATTATTTGCTTAGATTTTATTGAAATCACTTATTTATTTGTAAGTGTAACAAAACCATGAACATTAAATGCAATTCTCCAATAAGTGTCAGATTCACTTTGAAACATAAAAATGCTAAAATTTTATTTTTTTGTTATATTATATCTCTGTTTCATAATTGATCTATTTCCAATATTGTATAAAATATTGAATATGTTTGTTTTCATTTATTTCCGTTATATACTCTGTGTTAACTTTACTATAAGTAGTTTAACTTTGTTTCAATAGACTTAATTTTGTCAGTCATGTAATAATATGCAAGTTGTTCATTCTGAGTTGAAAGAATATTTATTTTTTACAGTACTGAATGGAGTGAAGTTGCTACAACTTTAAATGCCTTGCATTTACATTTGCAGAGACTTGAAGATGAAACTTTGGTTCAGTTAAGGGAATCTTTTGATCCAAAAATTAAAGACTATTGTAAAGAGTTTGATCTTTCTAAATCAGACATTGAAAAAGTAAATTGCAGATTTTTAAAAAATTTTTAGTTTTAAAATAGAAAGTTTGATTAAATGAAGCATTTTAAAAAAGAAATTAATAAAATTCTTAAAATTATTTATAATAAATATTAATGCAAGAAAACATTAGAAAATGCTGCAATGTTAGATTTAGTAAATTATTGAGAACAGTATATTTTTTATTATATTTAATTCTTAATAACAATGACAAAAATTTCTTGAATTTTATATTATATTTTCTTAGTGTAACATGTTTTATTGTTTAGAATTTATCCAGGAAAATTCTAATTCCTTTGTTTTAAACTATCTGGTAGGGTGGCTGCTGTATAAATTAAAATATTTAGATTTTACTATATAAATTAAAACATTTTTTTAGTTTTTGTAAATTTGTTATAAAAAAATGTTGTTAAAAAGTGTATAGAACTCTTGAGAAAAATTGTGAATATAATATATCTAATTGTGAATATAAAATATCTAATGATTAAAAATTATTGCTCCACAATTATAAAAGAAAAATTATTTTTAATTGCTATTATTAATCATCAAAATTTAATATGTAAAAAATAAACGTAAATCTTATATAATATATTTAAAACAAAGAAAATAAACCAATCTACATCATGCCATCATCACATCATTGAATACTGTCACTCATTAATTGTTCATGTTCTTATTACATGTTCATTTCATATTCTTATTTAATTAAAAAAGCATTTTTTTTTTTCCTACGCACCATATAAATAATACATTGAATGAAAAAAACTAAAGTAATTTTTAAATAATTGTAATGTTTTGATAAATAGAAAAGGAATATCTTGTTTTATTGCTAAAATACAGGCTTCTTTAACTTTATATGTGTATATGAATTGCAGGAAAAGAAAATCTTTTTGGCTGATTTATCCTTTTTTTTTATTATTATTATATTTATCCTTACCGCTTAATAAGTAAAATGAATTATATTTCTCTGTTAGTTACATAACTTGCTAGCAAGGATAGTTTTGGAAGGTCCTGATCTTGAATTGCTGAAGACTTTCATTTCTTGTTGTCCTCCGGAAATTGGTTGGGAACCTTCAGATGCATATATGAAAGCGATAAATGTTATCTGTGAACAAATCAAGTAAGCACTTTATTTTATAAATATTTTTAAGCTCAATATATTTAATATAAACTTCTAGAGCAAAATGTTTTAGTGAAAATTTCTCAACTAATTATCAATGTTTTACAGGCATAATCAAAATTTCTTCACTTGTTTCAAAGAAGTCGCTCCAATTCATGCATTGGAAGCCATTTTGCATGACATGACAAAACAACAGTATGTATTGCATAATTCTAAAGGATTCTCAGTTTTTGATCCTTTCCTAATGCAGCTATAATATATAGTCTTTGATTCTTTAGCAAAAAAATCCTTGAAGTTTTTTAATTTTTTTTCCCTTAATCAATTATAATCCTTTTTATTTATTTATTTTGAAAATTTTTGTTTGATTAATAATTATAACATACAAATTTTATATTTTTGACCAACATAATTTTCTTTTTATTATTTTCTATTTATTAAGAGAAATATTATCATGTTTGCCATCTTTTATAAATTTCCTATCAGATTAATAAAAATATTTTACAAGTTTCTTGCTACTACATTTTTCTCATACAGCATGAATGGAAAAATGTAGTATTAGAATGGAATTTGGAGATATTAATATTAAAGCAATCAATTACATCTCATAAGAAAAATTGTTTTATTATTTAGTATAGATTTTACATGTCTAAAATTTAAAAAAAAAATTATATCTTAAAATATTGCAGCCTTTATATAAATTTATGCTCAGTTTTTTAATGATAATATTTCTAAAGTTTCTTAAATTTGTATGACCATTCTTCATAATTGTTCAAAATGATTAATTTTAGTGCAATTAATTGAAAAGATAAGAATTCCATTTCTCCTGAGACTATTATAATTATAAAATCTTCAACAAAATAAGTACCAAAAAGATCTTTAAGCATAATATTATTTAATATTTTCTTTCATTTAATAATAATTTTTATTTCTGATAGAGAAGAATTAATGATGATTGAAGATATGGCTACAGAAATACTGAATGAGTTTTGCCAAGATTCAGAAGTGCCTGTAGCAGTTAGACTGGGTATTCTTCAATTATTGGAAAAAGTAAGATGGTTAATTAACTATAAAAATAAAACCTCTGAAAGTGACCACTTCTCTATTCTAAACAAAAATGATTAATGTAGTATGGTATCAAAAGCACAATGAGCTTTCATGTGAAAGTTTATTGATTTATTAATAAAATAGTGAACAATTTTTTTTCATTTTTATGTATTATTATAAACAACTATGCCAATATTTTAGTTAATTCGACATTTTTTTTAAACAAAATTAGTTCTCTTAAAAATTGTATGTACTGGAGCAATTTGAAATGCCATATTTTTGTGGATCTCGTATATTTTCAGGGAGAAAAAGTTTTATTTATTATTATAATTTTTATCCAGTGTCATTATGTTCGCTAGATTTATTATTTATAAGTGTTTTAACTTTTCCATGTACTGCTAAGAAGTTAAATCTGCCTAATGTTTTGCTTATGAACAATAATTGCAAGCATTAAAATAAAATTTGTATTTTCAATTTATTAATTTTTGTAAATACAAGTAATGTATTACTCTCTTAACAAATATTTTTTTTTTCTCTTTAGACAAATTTCATTTCACCAGAATATTGTGATTTACTTCTTTTGTATCGTACTCAAGCAGTTGTCTCATCTATGTGGCCAAATCTTCAGGTAACTTGCTTCATTTTTATTCTTCTAACTTGTAAAAAAAAAAAAAAAAAAAAAAAAAATCAGAAAGGGTTTATCTATATCTTGGAACTATCTTATTCTTTTTATAATAGATTGTTGAGCAATTAGCCATGGGAGTATTTTCTTGATTTTCAATGATTTGTAACATAAATACAAGCTATTGTAAGAGATTCATTATCATAAGAAGCCAAAGGTGTAGTGTTAAAAGGGGGCTTATTTAATTATATGTTGTTTTTCATTTTAGAATAGTAGACTGATGAATTAATATAGATATTTATAACTGACTGAATAACTGAATGCATGCGTTATGAGCATAGCTTGCGAACATTCGCCGAATTTGCTTGGTTAAAAAAAATCAAAGGATGTGAAAATATTTCATAATAATAACTTCTTTAAAAAATTCAAAGAATGTGAATAAGTTCGTCCAATTTTTTAGGAAACAAAACTTCTGCACCATGTTGTGCCAGTTTTTAGCCATGCATTTAAGAATTTGCAATCTTCTGCATTTTTGACTTTCTTACTCAAAGATCATGCATTCAGATATGGACACAACTTAAAATATCACAAACTTGATGCTCAATTAGTAAATCTGATTGGTTTTTCAAATGAGTCTTAAATATACAGAAATCTATCACTGATGGTAGAATAAATTTGATATACTTGTTATTATTACATCTGTTATTGTTGCAAAATTTATATAATTTATGAGTATATTTATGCAGGTGTCTGAAGAAGAGGTAGCAGATGATTTTCAGAGGAAAATATTATTTGATAGTCTTTTATGCCAATGTAAAACAGTGGAACATTTTAGCTCTCTTGCTAAGTTATTGTGTCACTGGCCAGCATTTACACCTTCTGAAACATGGTGAGTCTTTAATTAAATATTTTAGTTTACCAAACAAATTGTTAAAAGTGTTGTAATTTTCTGAAATTTTTTTAGCATTTTAAAATTTTGTGTAAAGAATTTATATTGCTAAGCGATGACAATTTTGATGATCTTTAGAAAATTGTACAAATAATTTTTCAGGAGATATAAACTCATAATAAAAGAAATGATCCATATAATACAATAGTCTTTCATTTATATCTTGCATATTCGGAAACTCACAGATGAAATGTATACTAATATAAGTTAAATAATAATAAAAATAAACATTTAAATGTTGTTTAATTGTTTAGAGAATAAATGTTTTTTTTATTTTTTTTTTTATGCATTTACACTTTTTAAAATTAAGCTGTGGAGGCTTTAAGGATCTTAAGATTGGGACCTTCTAATCACATAGAAACTCCATAATTAGACATTTGTTCCACCATTGGAAAGGTGTAAATTCCTGATTTTGCTCGACATATTGCAATCTCATTTTTATGGCATTTTAAACATGATTTGACTTACACTTGTTTTATCAAATTTTAATTTCATTGCTGAGGATGGATAAACAGAATTATAATTTCAGATCACTCATAACAAAATTTTTCAGGAGTTGTCATGATGAGCCATGGACCAAACTATTATGCAGAATGGTATCGCTAACAACTAAAGAAGCACTTTCTACAGCAGTGAGTGTTATGGAGAAAGCACTTACTTTCCCCAATTTTAATTTTGAGGTAAGGTAAAACAAAATTGCAATTTTTTTTTCTTTAAAAATTGACCATGTACTGTTTGTAATAAAATCTCAATTTCTCGACAATTCTTTTTATTAATGTTGCCTTTCTATTTCAAATCCATGCTGATTGAATGATATTTTCTTTTTTAAACTATTAACTAATTTCATATTTTTGAACTAAATCTCTATCTGCTTAAAAGCATTCTGCCTATGCTTTGTCTTCTGTGACTAAGTTAGCTTAGGTGAGTGCCATCAAATTTTATTTATTTCAATTCATTGAGAATCAAATGGCACATATGTCAGGCTATAATATTTATAATTAAATAGTCTAAAAAGGATGACAGAATCTTAGGGTTATATACATAAATTTGATTAGGTTTCTGAATCAGATGAAAACCATACTCTAGTTTATTTTTCTATTATCAACATTAAAATTACCGTTAATTGATGACACAGCACAGTCTAGTTTTCTGGCAATTATACAAATTTAGTCCCTTTAAAAAGAAACAGGAATCAACAATTAGTTTATGAACAATTTCTTTTGGAACTGAATTACATGAATGTTAATACTAGTACACTACGTAAAAAAAGTAGAAGGACACTTGATTTTGTAACAATAACCGAAAAATATTTTATTTTTACTAAAATTTTTTAGTAGAAACATTTTACAAATATTTAAAAAATACAATTTTAACATCAGAATTATGATATTCAAACATAAAATATTAATGGCAACAAAAATAGTTTCTCTTTTTTGAAACTTTGTAAAAAAAGTAGAAGGACAGCATTATAATGAATGAAAAAATAGTGATTTTAATAAGGAATGTTCTTCCCATTGGCCTTTATAACTTCAAATATTCTGTTTGGAAGTGAATTGTATAGAGATTGAACTTCTGTTTGACAAAAATTGTCCCACGAGTCATTCAATGCTTCTCGAAGCTGAGTTAGCGAATCAAATTACCTTCCATCAGCATAAACTCGACGAACTAGCATTGCCCAGATGTTTTCCACTATATTAAGGTCAGGACTTTTGGCTGGCCATGGTAAAACATCCACACTATTTGTTAGGAACCAATTTTTGACTCCAGTCGCGGTGTGAATGGAAGCTCTGTCTTGCTGAAACTTCCACTCTTCACCCCCCAAGTTAGAGCCATAAGGAAGAAGCTCGGAATTCAGCACTTGAATGTAGTCTGTATGCTTTTGCCTACCATTTAAGAAAACCAGACTTGTCCTTCCTCCGTATCCAACAGCCAACCAAACCATTAAACTCCCTCCTCCCATTTGTCGTGTTGAATAGTATTCGTCATCATTCCCCTCACAATGCCAGTAGTGCTGATATCCGTCTGGACTGTCTAAGTTAAATTTCTTTTCATCGGAAAATATCACAGAAGTCCATTCTGTAGTCCAGGACATGTGCTCCTTAGCCCACGCTAAACGGTTATCAATGTGAGCTTAGGTCCACTTAGGATGATGTTTCCGTTTTTTGAAAATGAGTTTTTAGATCTTTTAATATAGTTGTAAACTGTTTGTTTCGTCACATGATTAAGTCCTGCTTGATTTCTTGCCTTTGAAACACTTGCTTTGTTCTTCTTAAGCACACGAACAAGTTTTCTTTCATCACGTGGTGTTAACTTTTTCGGTCTACCAGTCTTCTTTTTCTTTACATTTTTATAAGGATTTCTGATAAAGTTTGAAACTGTATTGGGGCTCAGCTGCAACAATCGAGCAATCTGTCTGACACCTTTACCATCATTTTGATATGCGGAAATTTGGCCTTTTTGAAAATTGTTCAAAGTTATTCTTTTAGGCATTTCTGAGAACGGAGAAACAGTGTAACTTTTAAACAAATTAGATTTTTTTGACAGAAAAGGATAAAACAAAGTACAAAATCACTATTTAACTAAAGAACAAGTCACTCAATTAAATATATTAGCAAGTGTCCTTCTACTTTTTTTACGCATCGGAAATTGTATATACTAATTTTATTATTAATATTAGTGGTGGATGTTTAATTTTTGCCTAAAATGAAAAAAAGGGTCATTAAACTAAATCTGCATAAATATCTGGTAGTTAGGAGAAAATAAGATATTAATTGGCAAAAAAACACTGTCCTTCTATTTTTTTTACGCAGTGTAGAAAATATATTTTTTCCAGATTTGGGTTACAAATGTAAGTCGATCAACCTTGTCTGTGCTAAAAAATTCTGTTAAAATTTAATATATACACTGAAGTGACAAAAGTCATGGGATAGCAATATGCAAATTTTCAGATGGCAGTAGCATCGCGTAGAACAGGTATAAATGCGCAGTGCTTTCATTTCTGTTCAAGTTATTCATGTGAAGAGGTTTTGACGTGATGATGACCGCACGATGGGAATTAACAGACTTTGAACGCGGAATGTTAGTTGGAGCTAGACGCATGGGTCATGCCATTTCGGAAATCGTTAGGGAATTCAACATTCCCAGATCCACTGTGTCAAGAGTGTGCCGAGAGTATGAAATTTCAGGCATAACATCCCACCATGGACAGCGCAGTGGTCGACCGCCTGCACTTAACGACCGAGACCGGCGACGTCTGCAAAGAGTCGTAAATTCTAACAGACAAGCAACACTGCGTCAAATAACCGCAGAAATCAATGTGGGACGTACAAGGGACTAGTCTGTTAGAACTGTGCGGAGAAATTTGGCTTTCTTCCAGCAGAAGACCGACTCGAGTGCCTTTACTGACAGAACGACATCGCTTGCAGCGACTCTCGTGGGCACGTGAGCATATCGGTTGGTCCCTAGATGAATGGAAAACCGTGGCCTGGTCCGATGAGTCACGATTTCAGTTGGTAAGAGCTGATGGTAGGGTTCGAGTGTGGCGCAGACCCCTCGAAGCCATGGACCCAAACTCTCAGCAAGGCACTGTTCAAGCTGGTGGTGGCTCCGTAATGGTGTGGGCTGTTTTTTCATGGCATGGACTTGGTCCTCTGGTGCGACTGGACCGAACATTGACTGGAAATGCTTATGTTCAGCTACTTGGAGATCACTTGCAGCCATTCATGGACTTCATGTACCCAAACAACGATGGGATATTTATGGATGACAATGCGCCATGTCACCAGGCCACAACTGTTCGCTATTGGTTTGAAGAACATTCTGGACAATTCCAACGAATGATCTGGCCACCTAGATCGCCCGACATGAATCCCATCGAGCATTTATGGGACATCATCGAGAGGTCTGTTCGTGCCCAAAATCCTGCACCATCAACGCTTTCACAATTATGGACGTCTATCGAGACAGCATGACTCAATATTCCTGCAGAAGACTTCCAACGACTTGTTGAGTCCATGTCACGTCGAGTTGCTGCACTTCGCCGGGCGAAAGGAGGGCCGACACGATATTAAGAGGTATCCCATGACTTTTGTCACTTCAGTGTATAATGAATACCTCAGACATTTGTAGTTTTACTTTCTCAAGTGATGTAGAAGTATTTTGTTAACATAGTATCAAATAGATCTGTGTGTGATAAATTTTGATCATATTAAAATGTAATCATTGCTTGCTTTCCCTTTGAACATGAAATAATAATCTCAGGATAACATCATAAATTCACTCTCTTCTTTAATATAATAAAGTGTATTTTTTTTTTTTACTGTAGTTAGAAATGAACTAAATATGCATAACCACTTATATTGGCAAAAATTTATTATAAAAAAACAACTATAATTTCTGAACTTAAAAAGCAACATACATTTTTTTTTTTTATGCTTCATGAGGATATAATAGTCATTGATCTCTTCATAAGTAATCTCAACTTTTTTTCCTCCATATAGAATTGCCAAGAAGTTTTCAACAAGTTCAAGGAACAGAACAGCATACTACAAACATTAAAATGTGCTTTGATTACTAATCATGATACTTTACATTCTGAAGCTGTGAAACTCTTAAAAAGCATTCCAAAGGTAATGTAATCATTTTTTTTTTACCTCATTATAGTATTTCAAATAAATACCTAATCTAACTGTAAAATAAAGTAATACTTGTGGACTTTACATATTTGATTTTTAAACGTGATAGAATATGGTTGTAAATTTTTAATGAACAGAGGCAGAAAAAAAATATTCAATATAGATTTATTAAAGATACATATATAATCCACAAGGTTAAAAATAAAACTTTGAAGCATCTTCATAAAATATACATATCATGGTATACTTTACCACAGATTTCTATTATTTGAATCCAATTTGAAAATTCAACAAATTGCTTTTGTTAATTGAAATAAATTTAATATCACAAGTTATAAAATGAGAAGATTAATTATTAACCGTAAAAAATATTTTTCAACAAAAATAAATATTTCATTAAACTACCATTCTAAAAGTAACAATATAGTATTATCACAGATTTCTCTATTTTTAAATTTCACGTTAAAGACTATTCAATAAATATACTCGGATGATCCTTAAAAAAGAAAAAAAAATACCATGCCAAAAAGCTAATTTAACTGAAATAGAACACAAATTTTAGTGTTTTACTGCCCATGAAAAATTTGACATGAGCAAGTGGTACAGTATGAAGCAGTTATTCTGTTTTTCAGAGCACAAGGCCACCCTACACTCCCCACACTGAATAGTTGTCCGCTTTTGGACATGGTTTCGACTGCAAAGTGTACATCGACGTCTTGTGCTTCTGACAGGAACATGTTTGTCCATGAGGGCTAGGAATGCTGCTGAATTTTCTGCACCTGTAGAGGGTTAAATTTGGATCTCAGTACGTTTTAAGAAAAATTAATAGCTAGACAATTTTTGGAATGCTTAGGATGTAAAAAATCATAGCCTAATAATTATTAAATGAAATAAAAATCCTTTACTCACACAACATGTGTAAATGATATCTCCATGCAATGAAAAAAAAATTTATAATGTAAGAAGTAAAAGTTTCTAAAATAAAAATATAACTAAGCAACTTAAACCTAATGTGATAAATATAAAATAAGTATAAACTAAATAAGTTCAATATAGTTATTTTCTAAAATTAACACATGCAGTATTTCAGTAAATAGAAAATATAATGATAGTGTATAAAAATGCTGTGGAATTCTTCTAGGTTACCGCTGATGATTATGATTGTGAGCTGTTGGATTTGATATTAAAACGTAGTTTGACAGTTCAAATAATATCTACTGATCTCTACAAACCAGTTATCGAGTTCCTGCTCCATTGCCAAGATGACAATGTGCAAGAAGATTACAAAATAATGGATACTGTGATTAAAGAGATCAATGAAGCTGGTTACTGTTTTGAAGCTGGCAGCCTTTCACTCATTAAAGCCTCAACACATTCAGGACTTAGTACTTTTTCTTCAGCTATTAGAATTCTACAAGAATAAAAATATATTGTAAAAAAAGAAATTTAGTTTTTATATATGATCTTTTAATGTATACATGAATTATTTATTTAAAAAATAAATCCTTAAAATCTAAAAGATGTTATTATTTATTAAAATGAATACATAAAAACTTCATGCAAATGCTATGGCAACATCACAAGATTTATATAAATTGTCCTCAATAATAAGAAAGCTCGGACATACATCAATCTCCCTTATATAACACACAATTTTCATTAGAAGTAAAACAAAAAACATGTAAATGCAAAATGTAATAAATATTACATATGCTTGATTAAATGCTTATAAAATTACACATTTACAGTTTAATGATAAAATCTCTGTAAAAAGCATTTTTTGCTCAATCACAAGATCATAAATGTAGTAACTAAATTAGGTAAACATACTTTACTTTTAATCATTTTAAATTCAAAGATTATGCATAATATTAAACTTCACAAATATAATGATCATGATAATATAAATTAAAAACAGAAAATCACATATATAAATACACTACTACATTTATAAACACACTTTAAATTTAAAATACTATTTTTAACAAATGTATATTTTCACTACCTCTTTTAAAAGAGGATGCTTAATTTAAAGCAGCAGAAAACAATCTCAACAAATAAGTCATTAAACAAGTAAGACAAATTGAACATGACCTTTATTTTTATTATATTAAAAGTAGTTTTATTAGAATTGGCAGGATGCAAAATGAAATTTAATATATCTATTAGTCATTATATTTAAAAACACAATATGAATTTATTATCTTTCTAATCAACAACTAATGTTGTCTTGTATACAAATATCAAAATAGTATGATTTTCTTTCTAAATGAAAATTACAAATGTTAATTATTAAATTAAAAGTCTAATAATGAATTGAGGAATGATTTACTTTACTCCAATATATATTCCTGTCTGTTATATTAATCAATTTAAAAATACATCAAATTAAATAGTTTTATTACATTAAAACCTGTTTTAAAATATGCAATTGATTTATGTTCAATGTAGGTAAATACCACTGTGAATAAATAAATATTTCAACAGCTCAATGTATATTTTAAAATGTCATTATGCATGGTAGGATTAACATAATAATGACTAATTATGGACTAGTATATTAAATTATTCAGACTTACAATGATATAATGCTGAAATAAAAATAGTAATGACTTCTTAGAAATAATAATATATGAAATTTACCATTTAAAAAATAAAAAACAAATATAATAATATTCATTTTGAATATAGCAGATGTTTGTGATATATTTTCTTTATAAATTTACACACTTAACTATCCGTATAGTTCAATCTTTAAAAAAATTTTATTTAAAAAAAAAAGTAACAAAAAATATTAAAAGCAATAATAAGCAACTTAATTCTTTTACTAATTTGATTGTTTCTTGTTATCTACAAAACAGGGCTCAAGCCCATCCACATTTATGCAACTAACTTATTCTGGCAAGAATGTCAATAAAAGAGAGACAACAGAATAACCCAGAACAACAGCTCCTACTTTGATCATTCGATCTATACATGAAGTTAGCTCCTTGAACAAAACCTCAAAAATGGTAACATACAAAAATGTACCAGCTGCCATTCCCTGCAGAATACCACTAGTAATGACTAGGCTTAATCCTTGAACAACATCCATGACAAATACACCTAAAAGAATCCCAACAGGTGAGGATAAAGCAAAGAAGAAATTACTTTTGATGATACTGATTTTGCGTAAGTCACTGCGAGTGAGATTGAGACCAACTGTGAAAGCAATAATACATTTGTGAATCATAACCGCAAGTAAAATTTTGAGATTATCTTTTATGGAGATTTGAAGCCCAATTGCAAGACCTTCAAAAATTGAATGAAGTGAAAGAGCTACAACAAGAAGTATGGATCGGAACACAGAGTTGGAAGCTTGATTATCTGCAAAAGTTACATCATGGTTATGTCTATCAGGGTTGATACTGATAGACCCATAATCAGTACTGGAGTGGCCAGTATTAGAAGGAAAGAGATGACTGGAATCATCAGCAGAAAATTCTATATTTCTATCAGAGTTGACATTGATAGACCCATAATCAGTACTGGTGTGGCTAGTATTAGGAGGAATGAGATGACTGGAATCATCAATAGAAGATTCGGTATTTAGTATTGGACGAGGTTCGTCTAAATCATCATCTTTGAATGTCATGATAATCTAAGAAAAAAAGGAAAACAAAATTTATTAATGTATATTTTTAAAAAATATTTATATTTTTTCTAAAATTAAAAAAAAAAAAATTTACTTTAAAATGAAATATTTTTTGCTTTGCTTAGTAAAAATAATAAAAGTTTTCCAGTTAATAGCATCTTGAGATTATAATTATTCTGATTATTTATGTTAACAACAAGGATTTTTTTCTAAAAAGCAAATTAATTTTAATATGATATTTGTGGTGTACACACAGATTCATCTACATATACAGTATGGCCGAAAAAAAAAATTTTTTTAGTATAAAATATTGAAATGTTACACATCGTATGCTAAAGTTCTTTTTTATATGATCATGTTTTCTTGAGCATAAAATGTCATATTAATAAGCTGCATAAAGCTCTGAATACTCATTACAATTATGTTTTTTCTTTGTATCGCAAATTATGTTTACAGAACAAAGACAAATTTAAAACAAATTAAAAAGGCCATAGCCATGCTGTTATGAAGAATGTGGAGAAAACTGGATTATAATCTTTATATCAACCTTACAACTGTGTTCACATAATATTAAATGAATGCATAAAAAAATAATTTAAATCTTTCACAAATATGATTTAATTAAAAGATAATTTTAAATTAATTTCCAACAATCATGTTGTAAATAATTAAGAATATATTTTCAACTGATTAAAAACAAAAAAGGAATTTTCACAAATGATATAAAACATTACTTTTTTGCCAAAAAATTTTAATAAGAATTTTTTTTTTTACATTAACTTTGTCAAATTAAAAGCATATGTTATGTTAAGGTTAAAACTTACATTTATCAATAATGAAATAAAGAATGGAAAGTAAATGCCTAATAATGGAAATAATGCCATCAGCATATTTCAAATCTCGCATTTCATTTTTTTTATCATAAATTTTTGGAAATTTCCAAAAATTGCAAATCATACCTTCCAGAGGGGTCCAATAATATGGAAATATCATTAAGAAAAAGAAAGCGTGCTTTTTCTATTAGGAAATTGTAGCTAAAATGTGTTTCAGTTAGTGTGTGTATATATATATTTATATACATAGAATCATGTTTTATGAAAATCTTCAAATAAATAATGTTAAGATTAAAGGCAGTGAACTTTCTCAAGAATGCTTATATAGATATCAAATTTTGGGTGAACTCAGATTCAAAGTTAGTTTTAAAAATGCGATTAAATAAAATTTATATTTAATGTAAAATTGTTAGCTATAATTTAATAACAATCAGCTAAATAAAACAAAGTATTAACACATAGTTTTAAATAATAAGTCAGATTGATCCCACACACATGGAAATGTCAGAAAAGCAAATGCCATTCTGAAAGAATAATGATATTAAAAGACAGTAGAAAACTGGGTACTTTATTGATGGTGCTAGACAAAATGTTTGTGAATGTGTTAGGATTTACACAAATCATGCCATACATTATAATTTGTAACATAACATTTACCAATATTTGATATAAAGTAACACCCTAAGAACTGAAAACAGAAGTTGAAACATCTTAATTGCCCTATTACAAAACAATAATAAAAATCATGAAAATATTTTTAATTGCTTTATATAATATTAAAAAAAATGTTCATGGGATATTATAGTTACCATTTTAAATTATTTAATTTATTCTTTTTTAATAAATGATTTGAAATGTTACATTTCAGAAAAATATGAAGTTGATATTAAAAACATTTCAATTAATGCTATGTTTTGTAACATTTATAAATATATGCAGGCTAGCTGTGGAATTATGACAAGATTGAAGTGGGGCGAAATGCTACTGAAAAGGAAAAACTATAAAATATCAATAGGCTACTAAAATCAAAATAGCTTTTCAAATAACTATTATTTATTACATCAAATTTATCAAAATAAAATAATAATTAGGAACTGTTGCTGAACCAGAAAAATTAGCAATGAATTTTGAATTGAAATTATATACGAGGTTTGTCTATAAAATAACAGGTCTGGCTCAAAACAGGATATTCATTTCAATTTATGGCAAATCTATTGTTTGTCACCTTCAAAGCATTTCTCATTGGCTGTGTGATGTAAGATGTGTGGATACACATCTTATTTTCCACTAGTCAAAAGCATGTTTCATTTTATTTTTGATAACCGTTTTACTAACTGTGTTGTTTTCTTCTAACAGGTTTCCTACAGCACAAATTTTGTTTTTGAGAAAATGAAAAAAGTCATAAGGTGCTAAATCAGAGAAATATGGAGATGCTTCAGCACTGCAATCAACTTTTCAATAAAAAACAATTGATGGATGGATAGAGGTGTAAGCTAAGAAGCATAGTCTTGATGCATAATGAAATCTTGCTAGTTCTGGATATTCTTTTAAAACAATTTTTCTCAGCTTATTCGAAACATTTTTGTAGTACCCACGCTTGCAAATTGTTACTTTTGATATCAGAAAATTAAATCAGCATTCTTTAAATTTAATTTTCTGTGACGAATTTTTTTCAATTTTAGAAGGATGGAAGTTTTCAATGCATGGGTTGTCTTTTTTGTCTCTGGAAAAGAAGATGAAAAGATGGGTTTTGTAGCAAGTAATTAATTTTTTTTTTAGAAGACTGGGATCAACATCAATTTGTTCCAGCATGTTGACATCAAATTCTTTATACTATTCTTTCAATTATGATGCAAGAATCCTAGGAACCATTTTGGTGCAAAATCTTTTCATACGAGATCCTCCCAGAAAATTTTCCTCTCAGTATCTGTCAATATTGGTAATTTCTGATGTCGTTCAGTCGAGGGTCAGCTCAAACAAACTGATTTTTTTCCCCCAATTTTCATCAGCTCCTCAAATTTGTCTTTGTCTCAAACATGTCTTCTTTTTTTTTTACACTATTTTTTAAAAATTTGTACATATATTGTGGGGGAAAAAAGCTTAAAAATAGAATGGAAAAATTATATTTCCCTAAGAAAGTCATTAGGGTAGTTATCTAAACAAAATTCTCCATCCAGTTATGTATATCATATTCACATTATACAAAACAATGCACTTTTATTTTTTGTCAATAAAGAAATTTAACATATATACATGATGTAAAAAAGATCTCTCTTGCATTTTAAAGAAAGCAAACTATAATTAAAAATTATTTCAAACCTAAATACATTATTAGTCATAATATGGATACATAAATTCATTTTTTTTTTTTATTATGATATCGAATATATCTTTGAAATCAAGATAGATTCAGCAGCAATGCAATTTGTGAGAGTAAAACAAAATTCTAAAATTTATTAGGAAAGATAAAGAAAAATTAACACAAGAAATATTTTTATATAAAATATATTAAAAAAAGGTAAATTCTAATGTATATATTATGGGCAAAATTTTATAAACTGAAATTCTTTTTTCATACACTTGATAGGAAAAGATATCAATAAAGATATGTAATTTTTAACAAATACCTTATGTTTATTCATATAGCTTATTCAAGAATTTAAAGCAATAATATTTATTTGCACTGATCTTGATTGATGCTATCCTTATTATTAATTACATAATACATAACTTAATTACATAACTATAACAACTAGATTTTTTAGAAAATTAAATAAAATGTAAAATAATATATTATTTTATGTTACTCTTTCAATGGATAGTGATATTTTAAGAAATATTAAAAAACAAATTGAGTAGATTACACCTAATTTTCTTCTTAAATACTTTTTAATTTTATACCATACATTTCCAGCGCCCAGTTTTGTCAAAATAAAAATTCAATTTATATTAATTTTTTGTGCACTTTCAGATAGAAAGATATTATTCAGATAGTTAAGTATCAAATTTAAATACAGCTTATAAATATTCAATCATGTCAACGAAATAACCCTTCATGTATGTTTAAATGAAACAAGAACATGTTTGCAAATTTTGTACTAATGTAAAAGAAGTGTCTTGTCAGTTCAGCAGGAATTGTTAGAAATTAAATCATCAAGCAATAAGGTTTAGTTATAATGAACAAAAAACAAATTTTATAACAGCATGATAAATGATCAATTACTTTATAGCTCAAAATTTCTTAATAATTACAAATTTTTACATTTACAATTACAAATTGTTAATCATTTACACACTGAAGACCAAAAATAACAATTGTATCTCTACCAGTCAATTATAGTAAATGTAATAATTACACAATTTGCTTTAGAGCTTGTTAATGAATTTATTACATTTAAAAGTACAAATATAAAAAAAATAAATAAAATGCTATATATAAAATAAAGATACATAATATACAAATAAAGTAAACATAAAAAAGAATAATAAACATGACTTTAACAAAAATTTATTCTATATTATATAAGTTATTTGATATCTTACATTAGTCATTTGATATCTTATATTAGTCATTTGATATCTTATATTAGTCATTTGATGCATTTAAAAATATGCAATCTAATTTTACTCGACATAGTAAAAAACGAAAATAATAATAATAAATTGATAACATAATTTAAGTCATTTTACTCAGTCCTTTTTAATATAATTTTCTTTTATTAAGAAAATTAACAGTAATTACTAATATTACTAGAGTAAATTTAATGGCGACATTACTTACTTGTTCCACAACCAAAATTGTAAGAAATCCGAATCCAAAGAGAAACTCAGCAGCTGGATATGTTGATTGCAAATTCGCTGTTTTGAAAATAAAGGCCATTTGTTCTTGGACATCTGGAAGCAGATGTAGGAGACATGTTCCTAAAAAAACACCAGCTCCAAAACAATTGAAAAAGCTCATACTTCGAAAATTTTGTCGTCTACGTTCTTCATCGATGAGTTGGTACTTCTTGAACCAGAAAACAGGTAGCATCGAAAAGGCAAATGTCAACAACCACAATCCGAACGCAGAGAGCAATTTTACATATTCAAGATTCATTCTGATTTATTTTTATAGCGGACGTACATTAAAATATAAAAGAAATATATTTCAGAATAAGGATTTTAAGAAAAATGAGAGACATATAGACGTAGTAAACACATCAGCATGAGAGAATGCGAGTAGTTTTGGTTTCGAAATCACCATTTCCCAACCACATGTCTTCTAAGAAGTATAAAAAAATTGCAGGCTATCTTGTGATGCTGATTCATAAAAAGGAACGGCGCTCTGGTATATAATTGAATCTACAGCAGAGAAAACGGAAAAAAATTAAAGGTTACAAGAAAAAAGGTTCTTCCATTCGTTAAAAATTCAAGACCTCCAGATGGAGCTAATAGTGTTTAACGAAAGGGAATTTTTTTTCCGTAAGATTTTAGGGAAATAGTTTTCGATGTGTCGGATTTTCTAGCCAATTTGGGCGATATACTATGAATTTCCCTAAACTACTTTATAAAATTTCTGTAATTTTATTTTTGTACATATAGTATTTTATTAAATATTAAAAATTTCTAAGATTCTGTTTGGGATATTTTTTTTTAATTATTAATAAAAAAAGTTATCTGTATCACATAATGTGCCAAACACATTTAAACAACGCCATTAATGCGACTGCTAAGATTCACGCAAGCCACAACACACAAATTTTCTTAAAATTTTATTTTGACGTGTACAAGGTAAATAAAACACATTATGTGGTTCAGGGAATTGAATTCAATAATATACAGCTAATATATTGTTGCTTTTATTTAAATATTTATTTTATTTTATACACAAATTAATAAAATTAAAATGTATTGTTTTTAATGGTAATTTGTCAGCTCTTTTCTCCTACTAGTTTTCCAATATCTCGATCCAAATATTGAGATCAAATAATTTTCATTATGGCAGATTGATTTTTTTCAGTTAATATTGATTTAGTATAAGACGTTTTATTTCATTTCATGCATGAAAGCAATTGTTAACTTAAGTACGTACTTCCAAAAAAGCACAAAATTTGTTTAGCAAATTTTTTTTAATTTTCGGGTGTCTTTCACCTAAATAGGAATATATCTCGAGGTTCCTACTTCTCGATATTTTTTTTTTTAAATCTATTGATTCTGGAAATCAATCAACCGAATCGATCTGAAACCTTTTTCTATTTCAAAGGAAAAATTTCCAATGAAAAGAGAAAAAAATTTCTTTTAACTCCCTGAAATCATCCAAACGATTATCGAATTCGTTTTATTTCTTCAATTTTAGCAGAGTATTGTGAAAACAAACAACTTTGATTTTGTGCTTTTAACTGCTCACATGTAGGAAAATAAGTCAAAATATTATTTTGCAAATGAATTTTAAACATATTCAGTTGTTTTACAAAGCATGCAATTTCATCGTACATATTCGTAATCAATTGTTCTTTTCCATGCAATGTAATATCAAGATTAATCAGATGGTCTGTATTATCTGTAAAAGACGCTAGGTCTTGTACCCATAATGGATCTTTAATAGGCTATATATTTTCGTTGTTTTCATCTTCCATTTCAAGAAATAATATTATTTCCTCCAAAAACAGGTGAAGGTTCTTTAAGACTTTGTAGCAGAACTTTGTGACTTTTTTCTTTTTGACTTTTGTGTAATATGGGAAATCTAATCAGTAAAATTACCACTGTAGTGTTGTGGGTTGTGCAGCTGGATTGTAACTGGTTGTGGTGGGTCGAGACTTGAGACACAGGTTTGAAAACTCACAGCTTTATTGACACAAGGACAAACACCACACATATACAACTAGAGACATGCAATATTCAACACATTTAAAGACATATAACTCTAGATAAGTGAAAGGATTCCACTTCTAAGCCAAAAATAAAATTACTCCGGTTTGTGTGGTATGCGCGGAATAAACTACCTCTCCGGGTGAGAGACTGTAGGTCAACTGTTACATAGAGTTGTGCTAAATATATCTCTGTAGGAGAGATTATAAACTAATTTCTCATCAGAAGAGCGTGATTGCTTTGTACTAAGCGTTTCTTAGCGGCAGCGCCAGTTGCGCTGTACAAGACTCTCCCTCGAGTCTTGTACAGCGCAACTGGCGCTGACCATTGAGGCCTACTGACCATTTCTCCTGAACGCCACAGGGGACATTCTTGCAGTGTGTTGAAGGAAGCACGATTACGCCCCTTTGCCAGTCAAAAAATTATCAATGAAAACTATAAGTAATTTCTTATATTGAATGAAATGTAAAATACAGCATTTTATTAAAAAATGTAAAACTTGAATAAAAAATTGGAATGTACCAAATATAACAAAATAAAATACATAATTACAAAAAAAATATTCACTTCATAATGATATATATATATATATATATATGAAGTGAATATTTTTATATATTTAAAACATCAATATTAACGTCATAACATGATTTATTGAACTAAATTGATAATCTAGAAAGGTTTTCTTATATATGTGGGAAAACTTTAGTGTGTTTGCTTCACCACAAAAGAAGAAACCCATCTGACAATGATCGACAAACCAGAATGGAGTGAATTTTAAACACTTATTTTCGCAAAAATTTTGAATTTTAAGTGATTTTTTTAGCTTATTGTATAAATCTTCGGAAGTAGAGGTGCCTTATAATAATTTACAGAACAACATTTCTTCAGTAAAATCTTCTTTATTAATATATTTTACGTAAGTTTACGTAAATACGGCTTCCCATCATCTTTCAAACTTGATTCCTCCATTTTCACTGAGAATTTTCGTGTTTTCAGATTTTCAGCAAGCTATCTTTCAATATCTTATATCTATTAAAAATATTGTACCCGCTGAGATTATTGAATATTTCAAATTTATATATTTTAAAATCAACATAAATTTTACAATGGCTTTAACGGATTTTTATTTCAAATTAACACCAACGATTCTCCTTTTAATTTTTTAAGCTCTGCAAGCGACTATCAGTCGCCACTCAATGCACTGATGTAGCTCGAGTAGCGACTGAGAGTCGTCATACGGTTTTGTGGGGGCTTTGGGAGTAACAGGACTAGTTAGTTACATGTACCTCGAAATGGATGAGATGCATTTGATGTATGGCGCTGTTATTAGCAACTGTAAAAAAGCCGTGCGAATATATCGTCAGCAATATCCTGGTAAACGGATGACTTGTAAGTCACTATTTGCAACTCTGCATCGACGATTGCACGAAACAGGCTCTTAGGATGTGCACAAGCGTGATGCTGTCGTGAACAAACAACTCGGACAGCTGCTACAGAAGAAAGCGTCTTCCAAGTAGTGATAACTAATCCTTCCACAAGTATACGAGTTGTTTCCCAAGAACCCCATATCTTTCAATCCGTCGTCTTTTGCTTCTTGCACATGACGAAGAACTGCATCCCTTTGATCTACAACATGTTCAGACATTAGAATCGGGAAACTACAACAAGCGCATTGAATTTGCACTGTGGTATTGATAACAAAGTGCTGCAGATTTAAACTTCTCAGCAAGTTATGAGAATGCGTTCTCACTAGAGGATATGATGGATGTTCATAACCTGCATCACTGGGCAGATGAAAATCCACATGCTACGTGTAAGCATGTCTCACGAAAATTTGCCATTAACATCTGGGCTGGAATTGTAGGAGACAATTTACTCGGGTCGTACATTCTGACTGTAAGACTCGATGATCCCAATTGTATTACATTCTTGGGTTCTGCCAGAAATTTCGAATACTGTTTCTATGTTTATTCACCACCACATGCAATTTCAGCATGACAGAGTTCCCACCCATACATTTTAGTAGACAAATCAGAACACATGAAGACGCCTATCCCGGGTATTGGATTAATCGAGGTGGGCCAATCGCATGGCCACCGCGATCGTCAGATTTGTTTCCCCTTTTTTTTTCTTATGGATTTTTTAAAAGGACTTATTTACTAAACACCTGTTTCATCGGCGGGAGATTTAATAGGAACTGTTGCGGCAACAAGATGTGTTCGAGATACAAATATTTTTGAGAAGGTGCGCCATTTCCAGCTGCATTGATGAAATGTGTGTCTCCAGGCATCTGACAAAAACTTTGAGCATCTCCTGTAGTGGTATTGGTCGTAAATGGTAAATTGATCGTAAATGTGTAGAAATTCAGTATAAACAAGTAATATAAAAAATAAAAAAAATTAAGTCAATTCCTACTTTTTTTTCACTCTATTGCAGAAAATCCTTTATAAATAATTTTCATTCCTTTTTTAAAGTTTATCGGGCTATCGGGCGCCATATATGCAACTTAAATCTAAAAAAGAAAACTAAAATGGATTAATTAAATTTAATTACTGAATTGATATCTGAAAAAACTGTATTCACATCCAGTGTCATCCACTACAAGTTCAAAAAAAATGTATTTGAACTTGAGTGGGTGAATAAAAAGTATTTTGTTAACGATTGAAAATTTGAACAAGATATATATATATATATATATATATATAGGGAGAGTGTGAGCTAATAGAAGGAATTGAATAAAATGATGTAGAATGATTTTTGTTTATTGTCCTTGTATTATGTATAAATGATGTGTAAATTATGTATAAATGGTGTATAAAATGTATAACTTGAAAACCCTTCTAACGATCTTTGATAACGTTTGTGACCCCATGTTCCTATGTTATTTTTTATTCTTTTTGTATACCTGCTTTGCCCTTTCATTTTGGCCATGTTATTTTGAATCACCCTGTGTATTACATGCTCTGTCCATTTATCGAAGCCTGGAGGTTTTGCAACTTGCAATTTCTTTCCCCAATCTAATAATGAATTTTCTTAATTTTCTGTAGTTTGTCATATTACTACCTAGACGAAGTGCTTTTTTTTTTGAAAAATAAATAAATGTATATGATGAGAAAAAAAAATGATTTTTTTTTTTTTTTTTTTTTTTTAAATTTTCAAAGATCGAAAAGTTATAACTGTAGAATAAAAATTTCAGCTGAATATACAATTCAGTACATGAGCCGCGAGCTTTGTTTTCGAACACTCTTTCCAAACATTTCAATGTGACCTCGAATAACAAACCTTCTTATCTTCTTTTACCAACAAAACCCCCGTCATCTTACGGAAAAATCTGATAAACAATTCTGTCTAAAAGGAAATTGTGTTTCCTCCAGAGCTGCCAAACGTTTCTTACAGCATTCGGGTTTTCTGTATATTCTAAAACAAATTGATTGCAGAGCTTTCACGAGCGATGCTCGTAGCTCGCGCATTCAAATATAGACAGACTATAAAGCTTAAATTTCACAGTTAAAATTAATGGCGGCGAATGAATAATGTTTTCTTTAATTTCACACACACACATATAATGATAATAAACTTACAGTAATAATATGAGTTCTTGAGCTAATTTAAAAACAAGTAATATAAAAAAAAAAAAATTTTAAGTCAATTCCTTCTTCTTTTCACTCTATTGCAGAAAGTCTTTTAAAAATAATTTTCATTCATTTTTTTAAGTTTATCTGGCGCCATCTATTGGTAGATATATGCAACTTAAATCTAAAAATAAACTAAAATTAATTAATTTAATTTAATTACTGAATTAATATTTGAAAAAACTGTATTAACAATAAGTGTCATCCTCTACAAGTTAAAAAAATGTATTTAAACTTGAGTGGATGAATAAAAAGTATTTTATGAACGATTGAAAATTTGAACAAGATATATATAGGGAGAGTGTGAGCTAATAGAAGGAATTGAATGAATAAGAACATTTTTCATTCTTTTCAAAACGATATTTTTTAAGCTCTTTTGAAAAGAAATAAGTAATTAAAAACAAGAATAATATATCTGGCTACATAAAATCATTTTTTCCTTTTATCTATTTATGTATGATAAAGTGCCAACGGCCGTACCATGCTGAATATACCGGTTCTCGTTAGATCACCGAAGTTAAGTATCATTGGGCGCGGTCAGTACTTGGGTGGGTGACCACCTGGGAACACTGCGTGCCGTTGGCAAATTTGGGACCTGAATGGCCGAGTGTCTAGCGCTCGGTGCCACAGGTTTCGAGTTCGAATCCCGGCGGTGCCATGGATGTTTGTAGTGGTTCGGAATCCACTTTAAGCCGTAGGTCCCGGTCTTCTATGACTGTAAGAGCGTCACGGAGCAAAAGTCAGGCTTCTACCTACGGGTGCTCCATCACAACAGAAGCTGCTTCCTTCCCCTTCAATCATGAGTCCATATGGGCTCGTGGGCTTGGCCAGCCAAGTGGGATAAGAAACAACAACAACAACAACATGTATGATAAATTTTTCGAAATATCAAAATAGCTTTCCACAAAATTTAATACAGTTTTTCTTTTTTAATTTTTAAATCGTTTTCTAATGTTTTGTATATCTTTAAAACATTTAAATAATAATATTTAATTTTTTTTTTTTTTTTTTTAGAAAAATGTAATTTTTTTTACAAAATATTTTTTTAGAAGAAAATACTTTTGTTTGTTTTTTATACAAGATTTCTCTGAAGCAATTTTATTTATTTATTTTTACATTTCCTGATCAATTTTAAATTTTTTGGCTTTTTTTTATTCGCCTTAATAACAATAGCAAATCGCGTAAAATAGCAATGAAAACATTTTTTTAAACGTATTGGTTGACATTATGTTAAATTGTTTCTTTTACTACGATTTTTATGCATAAATTTACTATTACGTTTTTTTTCAAAAATGCATTTAAAAAAATATTTATATAATATTTAAGTACAATCTTAATAATTTATGTATTAAATATTACAGATATATTAAATATAATTAATATTTAATATTAAAATTTATTAATATTTAATATTAAAATTTATTAATATTTAATTAAGTACAAAAATAGTTCATATATTCAAAACCACATTTGTTTTTATCTTTTTTAAAGTATTTCCATAGCATTTTTATAACTTTAAACAAATCTTATATTTTATTTAACTAGCCAACATATTCATTGTAATTAAAATTTTCTTACGGCAAATTTTTTATAAAAATACTTTCTTTTATAACATAAAGGTTTAAGGAAAAGAAGCAAAATTAAAAGGAAGTTATTTACTTATTTTAGAAAATATTATATTGAATTAGAAAATTGAATATACACTCAAGAGCCAAAACATTATGACCATCTGTCAATAACGAGTTGGCCCACCTTTGGCGCGCAACACAGCCTCAACCCGCCTTGGCATGGATTAATACCACCACTTAATACCAGTTAAATGCCACTTCCACCTGATCACGTGCCTTCCACGTCATCCAGGCGAGTTCATTGCAAAATGTAGGGGTGGTCATAATGTTTTGGCTCTTGAGTGTATATTCAATTAGAGAATTGAATATATATTGAATTGAAAATTTAATTTTCTGCAGATGAAAGAAGAAAAAAATCAATGCAATTGATGGATACGGAAAATCACACAAAACATAATATTTATCTTGGTAAGTTTCTCGATAAATATATTCTATGTTATAATTCAAATTCTATGTTACAGTGTCCATGTAACAATTCGGTTGTATAATAATAGCTTATCCCCACAATTCAAAAGTCATCATCATTATCATCAGTGACGCTATGCTACAACAGATACCATGGTAGGCCAAGGCCGTCTGCCTGCTGGCTGATTTCTAGACAGGATATGGTTTCTTTTATAGGGCAGGGTTGTCAGCACTCCCAAACGCTCTACAGTCATATTAGAACGGGACCTACGGTCTTAAACTGGATTCTGAAGCACTACAAACATTCATGGCACCGCCGGGACTCGAACCCGAAACCTGTGGCACCGAGCGCCACTCACTCAGCCATCAGACCCCACGTTTCAAAATTAAGACGTGTTAAATTTCACGGTTAAAATTAATCTTTAATTTATATTAGTGTTAATTATTAGCAGTGTCAAAAAAATTAAGTTTTTCTCATCTCTAATAGATATTATATAGTAAAGACAGAATTTGAAACATTTTAATTGAAATTTTTTTCTTTCCTTTATTATGACTTTAATATCCAAATAAAAACAAACAATTCAGATGCTTATCATAAATAATAAACCTTTGATAACATAACTAATAAACCCATAACTCATAAAAAAAACTATATTGTTAAATTGTCCTTTTTCATGAGCTACAAAAGTTTTAACTGTGATTGTCTCTGTCAATATAATTTTCTTTTTAAGGTGCTCCTAAACTTAAACAAAATAGAGGTAAAAAAAATAATAGTTAATAATTAAAAGAAAAGGATTTCTTAAAAAATTCAACTAGAAGAGTACACTTTAAATGACTTTCACCAGATAATGGAGGGGAAAAAAAGCTATTCATTTTTTTCTCCTTTTAAATCGTGTAGTTATTAAATAATTCAAGCAAAACCTGGCAATTGAGGGTTAAAACTGCACTTCACATATTGGAAGAAAAAAAAAATACAGAGTACATAAAAAAAAAAGAGAAAAAATACAAATATGAGTACTAAAAAAATAATAACGATAATAATAATAATAAAAATGTAGTGTATAATTCCCAGCGAGTACAGCCAGACACGACCAAAAAACAATTTTCTTCACTTAAACATATCCCAGTCGTTAGAAACGCAATTTAAAAACGACTTCCAATGCTTGCTGATCCATAATTTTGTAGCTCACGATTTTCACATTAGAAGACTTCATGAATTTTTATTTGTTTTTTTCTTCCTCCTAGTACATTATTCTTTAAACGAATCACTCCCACCCCTAGTTCTATGATGCATTATCTCATTAAAATCGAAACTGCAAAAATAACCAGGATGAGTTTCGTTTAAAAAAAAAAAAAGCATTTAAAAAAAAAAACTTTTTTTTTTCTCTGCCGAAAGGCAAAAAGAGTTGTCTAATTACAAGTTCCTAACTTTATCATGATTCAGCATCTTTTCTTTTCATTTTTTTTTTTTTTTTTTTTTATCCTGCTGCCATCCAGAATTGGTAAATTTTTTTTTTTAATCTTTTTTTTTTAAACAATTATCGTCTGCCGTTTCGTTTTTATTAATAAACGCCGATTGAAAACATTCCAATATATCGTTTTATCGCACTAGAGTTATCGCTTAGAGTGCAACTCGATAGTGAGAGACGGTGAGAATCTGTTTTATGACAACATCAGAGATTAATCTTTGCTCGTACTAGAGTAATGGCCTCGACAGACAGTTATAATTTTTTTTTTTTTTTTTTTTTTGTCATTTTCAGTTTCTTCATTACTGGTTCACCTTCTACTGCACGTCTGAAAAATAATGCTCACTAACTCACCTTCTGTATACAAGATGAGAAAATCGTGAGAGCGTTTTTGTTAATTGATGCGGTGAAACTCCTAGACTTATAGCTTAGCTTAAGATAATTATTAAAAATTAAAATTCCTTACAATATTATTTAGTTATCCTGTATACAGTGTTTTTCAAATTTAAAAAAGAATTGCATGGCACAAGAGTATTGCATGGGAAAAAAGATTTAAAAGTCCATAAAGATACGCAGTAAATGTAAAAAGTAATGCTATATCAGAATGTGATATATAAATTAATGAGTATTTTGTCAAACACGTGGCCCAAAACAGGTTTTAATAACGTCTGCAGTTTTGGCAATTAGAAACTGTTTAGACATGAGTACTATTTATTGTTATGACTTATCATATCTGGCAGCATGGGATGGACACCCCATGAATAGTCCACTCACGGATAGACGGAAAGTGGGAGTCAGCTTCTGTTGTGATGGAGCACCCGTAGGTAAAAGTCTGACTTGGCTTCGAATCGCTCAAGAAGGAGGAGGACCGATCCTTCCGAGAGCAGTTTTAGGGTGGAACTATCCTGTATTTGCGTACCGTATACGAGAAAACTCTGACAAGTCTCCCTAGATAGTTCCGACTAATGAGGCAAGATGTTGAACATCACACTCGTTTTAGAAACAATGTCTACAACAAAGCAGCCAGCGGATTGAACCTCCGCCCTAATGCTCACCAGCGGCGCAGGTTACCACTGAGCCAAGAGTCGGGCAGACATGAGTATCTGACCTCATCTATCTGCAAAACTACGGTGACGAGTCATTTTGATGAATAGAAAAGGGCGATATTCAATTCCATGTAGCAAGATTGTTGAACATGAGCTCTTCTGTAATTCTTAGATTAGCGAATGCATTTTCAAGATCTTGTTTTTTTTCAGTTTCTAGAAGGTATAGCTAAGAAAGACATAGGCTTGCAACAAATTACAAGGATTCACAGAGCTGCTGCATTAACTTACATCAGATATTCTTTTGTAGCATCAATAGAAGACTAGTATCAAAATCAACTGTGTTTCACAAAGTAGAACAGCATGTAATGCTGCTTCCAACATTGTGGACACACCAACTAAATGAAAGATTTGTTTGGCCAAGCGCGCCTATCAATTGCAGTGCAAACAATGGATGTCTGTTTTCTTTATTATTGGATGCTATTTTATAATAATGCAAAATAATTCAACAAGATTGTTTATCTGACCCGATATTAACCCAGTCGTGTTGGAAGATTAAAAGTCATAAGAGATAGATTTGGTGGGTCCAGTCTGTGAAAAATATTTCTTTTTATTCCGTACTAACTTGTATATTGTTCCAAGGGACTTGTATACAGGGGTGATTCAGTAGTCATGGGACAAACTTTGAGGGGTAGTGCAAATTACTAAAACCTACATTTTTTTTATGTAGGAATGTATGGTCGGAAGTGAAGCGTTGAGCAAAGAACACACTTTCAAACAAATTTCTCGCAACAGTGAGGCACAACTCACCAACTGATATCCGCCACATGACAAGTTTCAAGTCCTCTGGCTGCCAATTTCGATGCACATTCTATTTATTCTTACACTATGTTTTCATTTACGAGAATCCAGTTGACTCAGTTGAGAACATCATTCTCGATTATCCATTAAGGCTACAAGCGCATGCTAAATACCTGGCATCTTTGGAACTATTTTCAAACTATTTGAACAAAGTGAGATAATTGTGAAATGAGACATTTTTACCAGCTGCAAATGCTCTATATGTCCGTAACCATATTTCAACAGAGACTACATTTCGCGATATTATGCTCTATGCAACATACTACTACATCCCACCACATCACTGTGCCTAGATCTGAGTTGCCCCTATATAGTTTGGGAATGATGTGGGTGAGAAGACGTTTGATTGGGCTCCGTAACACTCTTGCAGTCATATGAGACTACGACTTAAAGTGCATTCTAAGCCCCTACAAGCATCCATGCCACCGCCGGGACTCGAACCCGAAACATGTGGCAAGAAAAGCCAGAACGCTAGAACTCAGCCCTTCAGGCCCTTCTATGCAACGTAAAACAACATATCAATGGGAATGGTTGCCATCTTTTAAAGTATTGCATCTTTCAGTGACGGTAAAAACTAGGGATTTCCAATTTCGGCCTGTGATTTGAAATAACCCCACAGCAAGAAATTATTGCTATAACTACTCCCCGCCTTTTACATCGTAACACACGCCCACATAACGATTAGTTTCCACCAGATATTAAAATTCTCTCATCGTAGAATCGAAACTTTATGAACAGGAGTTCAAAAACCTAGTGGGTAGGAGATAGAAAACAATAAAACACAAATTAAATGATTAAATTTTTCTATTATTATTCTTCAGATATTCTCAATTTCGTATATTATAATCAATTTAAAATAAAAAAATATATATTCGGCTCAGCCGATAGATAAAATTATTTAATAATTATTAAGAAAAGAAAATAAATTTTATATTATTTTATTATTAGCTCGTGAAAGAAAATTAAAAAAAAAAAATACCAATAAGAAACATTGAAAGTCGTCCAAGGAAGCCACGAACCCATTCTTCCCAAAACAATATCCATAATTCCATGGGTGAGAATGAATAATTTAAAACTATCCAACTGACGGCAGCCACGATTTACGGTCAAAGCTTTGAGACTGAAGCCTATTATAAATCACTGCTTGTTATAAATAGCCGATAAATCATCTCATACGTAAATAAACAATTTCACATTTGATTATTCTATTTAAATGGAAGCTAGATTTGTAATTCATACACTTAGCAATCCAATAACAGTTTTTAGACGATAAATACATCATTCTGAGAAATTTGGATTTCTATAGATTTAAGAAACATTATCCTCTACGAATGGATTCAACTTCCTACATCCCAGTTTTGCCGCCAAAAAAATGATCAAGGTAATCAAATTGGAATCCGAGAATTTTTTACACTCCTCTATTCCCTTACTGTGCCCCGGTTTATTGGGCAATTTCGAACGCCAAATGGTACTTTCACGAGTACATTTTTTTTATTATTATTATACCCTCAAAGTTCTAATCCATAGCAGTATTTTACGAAAAAATACATTTTTTTTTTTTTATTTATTTCTTGTAGAGTTCTATTTTCCACCATTTGCGCAATCTGGTAAATGCAACTGCTGTTTTATAACAGTTCCTGTTTTTTTTTCTTTTTTTTTTTTTTTTTAATCCGTCGCACGCCTTATGTCAATCATAAACGGAAACCGAAGAGATGATAATAACTTCGAAGAGAAGTGGGAAAAATAAAATAAGATAAAAAAATAATCAGAACATAAAAAGAACAAATAAATATAAAAGAATAAAAAACAGTAGACGATTCTTTTTAACGCATTTCAATAAGTGGAGTAAAAGCTGATCGATTGGCACAGAAAAAAAGAAGTGGAGGAAAAATTATTGGTAATATTTTTTTTTTTTTTTTCATTCTTATTAAAAATAAATTTCTATTAATTTATTTTTTATTTAAATTTTAGTTGTTTTTAATGTTAGTTTAAATGTTAGTTAAAATGTTGTTAGTTTAATGATATGTTTAATGTTTTATGTTAGTTAAATGTTGTTAGTTTAAATGTTCGTTTATAAAAGAATAAAAAATAGCAGATGAATCTTTTTAACGAATATAAATAAGTGGAGTAAAAGCTGATCGATTGGCACAGAAAAAAAGAAATGGAGGAAAAATTATCGGTAATATTTTTTTTTTTTTCATTCTTTTTAAAAATAAATTTTTATTAATTTATCTTTTATTTAAATTTTAGTTGTTTTTTGAAAGCTTTTCACTTAAAATAAAAAAATCAGAAAGTTTATTTATTAGAAGCTTGTAAAATTCAGCAAGAATATAAATTCTAATAACAAAGGAAAATAAGTTTTATTCGAGTAGTAAATGCATATATTTATTTTTAAAAAAGTGAATAATTTAATACAAACGACTTTATTTCTTTTACTGATTTTTTTTTATAAAGAATTCCCATCAGGTGTCCAAAGATCAAATAATATTTTATTTTTTAAACTTTAAATATATGTTATATTTAACTGGCCTTAATGGTGTCACTTAGAATTATGATTAGATAATAAATCCACATTTGATTTGTGAGTTCATTTACAAGATGATGAAACGATAATTTTTGAAAATCTATATGAAAAAAAAACGATAATTTTTGCTCATTCGAACAAAAAATATGTACATCATAAATTCTTAATGACTAATTAAAAAAAAAGATTTTTTTTTCAGTAGAATATGATTTTAATTTGTAACACCAATTCCTATTGCCACTGGTTTTTTACTCATTTTGATTAATTTTTAATAATTAAATAAATTTAATTATTTTATTTTATTATTAAATTAAATTAAATTATTTTTTATAAATTTAATTATTAAATTAAATTAAATTATTTTTTATAAATTTAATTATTAATAAATTAACTATAAATTTAATTATTAGTAAATTTACTTTGTCGTTAATTATATCTATATCTAATCGCATTTATATCTAACTTAAAATAATCGTAATTATAATAATAATAATATATTTATTTTTGTTGTAGATAGAAGAGCTTCATATTCTCCTCCGGTATATCAAGAATAAATCTTCAACAATCAATGAAAGAAAGATTTTTAAGAAGCTACCTCGTATTTGAGTGACGTATGAAAGAAAATTCTTAAAACTCCCACTGGCCAGCCTGACTATCGCTGCATTGTCTGTTGTTATTGTGCTAATCCTCAGTGTTTGGTATCATGTAATGTATTCATGGATGGATGGTAAGGAGGAAGCTTCTATTGTGATGGAGCACCCACAGTTAGAAATCTGACTTGGCTCCGAGTAGATGAAGAAGGTGGGAAGTGCCTTCCAAAGGAACTTTCAGGGGGAACTATCCCACATTTGCGTATTTATGAGAGAAAACCTAGAAAACTCCCACTATGTAGTCCGATGAACGAGGCAAAATTTTGAACATCCCAAACGCCATCGAGTCACCTCGTTTTTTGAAACAGTGTCTACAACAATGCCGCCAGTGGATTGAACCTAAGATTCACCAGCTACGCACGTTACCACTGAGGGGGTATTAAGCCTCCTTGTTTTTTTTAAAGGATGTCGTTTACAGATTCGAACCAGAATCCTCTTTCACTCCTTCACAGAATCCTCCTTTGATAATAATCAAAGGAATACAATTTTACAAAGATCACGGTCAAAAAAATTATTTATATATATCATCATTGGCGCACCTTCCCCCTGGTGGGCCAAGGCCGCCTATCTATTTGCAGATTTTGAACAGGAGTTGTCTTCTTTTTACTGGGTAGAGTTGTCAGCCTAACGCTCTTACAGTCATATTAGATCGGGGCCTGAGTGTCCAGAACCGTGGCGTTTGGTGCCGCAGGTTTCGGGATCGAGTCCTGGTGGTGCCATGGATGTTTGTAGTGGTTTGGAATCCACTTTAAGCCGTATGATTATGATTACCCTATCTCATATGATTGTGAGAGCGTCACGGAGCCCAGTCAGCCTTCTCTCTCCCACGTCATTCCCAAACTGTAGAAGAACACTCAGCTCTGGGCACAGTGATGTGGTATGATGTAGTAGTAGTAGTTGTGTTAGATCAGGACCTACGGTTTCAAGTGGATTCTGAATCACTACAAGCATTCATGGCACCACCGGAATTCAAACCCGAAATCTGTGTCACGGAGAGCCAGAGCGCTAGTCACTCGGCCATATATATATATATATATATATATATGTGTGTGTGTGTGTGTGTGTGTGAGAGAGAGAGCGATGCATGATATTACACTGATCGAATGTTTTTGAATTTGGTTCAATTTTTTTTAGTAACAAAGCCCAAGAGGAGTAATAAGTGGCTTTTAAACATCAATTTTTTAATATTCATGTCTTAACATTTATGTCCGCAAATATTTATTGATTCAAATAGACTAACGCATTTTATTGCATTATTTAGCAACAGCCAAGTCTGTTTTTTTTTATTTTTTTTTTATTAACAATTCCGAAATGGAAGTTATTGGAAACTGCATAAGTACATAATATATAATGTTAATACAAGAATGCTCCGAAATACTGACAGATTTTCATTAATATTCTTGTATTAGGTAGGAAAACAATACATAATAAAGTTGCCAGGAACACTGCATCCAAGCTAGCACGTTTGTCACTTATCTCTTAGCTTGTAATACATATGAAAATATTAAAAATATTTGTCTAGTATTTGTTAAATAAGAACTACAAAGTGCAATTGCCATATATTGGGGCAGGTTACTACCGAAATAACAGTAGATCATGGTCTATACTTTCCTCAGCTACATAAATTTCATTAATTATGCTATCATCAAATTCTATTCTATAATTATTTTGTGATAATTAAAACTATTTGATTATTATAAGTTACTTATTTGTTTTAATAAATCATTAGCTAATCAGAATCAATTAATAAATCATCACTTAATCAGAATCATAAACTTGAGTTGGATTCATTGTAATTGAGAGATTAACTCGCGGACTGTAATTGGGACATCTTTAATATACATAACAAGTCACAACTTCGACTCATCGTATTGAGTGACTACACACTACAAATTTAAATTTAGATGCGTAAAAAAAAATTAAATTTAGATGCGTAACAAACAAACAAAACAACATTTTTTAAAGTCTATTCTTATTTTTTTTCACTATATTGCAGAAAGTCCTTTATAAATAATTTTTTCCTTTTTTTAAGTTAGAAAAAATTATCTTTCTCTCCCACATACACACTTTCCATTTCTCTCACTCATTTATTCACATGCTTCATTTTCCATTTTGTTCCCTCCTTGACTCAGACTAGAACTCAGAATGAAAAAAGAATCTGAAAAAGAATTTTTTTTTTTACAGCTATCTACATGCTTCGCCATTAATGGTATTTATTCCTAAATTTATATCCTGCTAAATATCTTATACAAGAGAAATTTTTTTTTCTCCCATATAACACTAAAATTAATTAATTAAATTTAATGAATGAATTAATATTTGAAAAAAACTGTATTCACATCCCGTGTCATCCACTACAAGTTCAAAAAAAATGTACTTGAACTTGAGTGGATAAACGCAAAGTATTTTATGAACGATTGAAAATTTGAGCAAGATATATAAATATATATAGGGAGAGTGTGAAGTAATAGTAGGAATTGAAAAAAAAAACTCAAATCACAGAATTTTAAATTAAGGTACATACGAAGTTGCGCAATCACCCAGCTTTTCCTTTCCCGATTCCAACCGCCACTCTAACGCAGTGAGAAAAGGCCTTAACTTTCAAATATAATTTCGCGAACCGAAAACCATATTCCTTTTTTTGACGTTGATGGATCGTGCAGCGGCCTCTGGCGGCGAAGTACTTTAAACATTGGAAAACAATGGATGAAATGTCAGCGAGGAGCTTTCCGATATCGTTTGGTAATTTATCAAAAAAGGAAAATCGTGGGTGTGAGGGGGCGTGTAAATAAATATACTGTAAAAAACATTTCAGAGATTGGTTCATTCTTGATGGTGGAAGTAGCAGAACTTGATTCGCTAGATGACAGGTTGATTTTAGATTTTAGCCTGATATCTAAGACAGCGCAGTTCGAAGTGGAGGGATGAGGGGGATGGTAGAACAGGAAAGTATTCCACGAGGAATTTCATACATAGTTGAGTGGGGTTTCGAAGTTTAAAAATCAGGAGGTAATTTTAAGTCGAAATTTAGGGAACCTAACAGGGAAAAGTCGATTTTTTTTTCTTTTAGTTTGTAAGAGGTGTTGTTTCATATTTAAACTGACCATGTGTTTTAAATATAGTATGGTTTCTATTAACTGGTGTTAAACAAAGAACATTGTGGCATAAAGTGAGAGAGATAAAAAAGCTATTTCACAAAAGATGTTTTCAAAAATCTAAATGATTAGTTAGATATTTGGTACAAATATCAAACGATTAAATAGAAGATTAGTATATGAATAAAAACAACAGGAAAAGTAGTAATATAAGATTAAAACCAAAAAAAAAAAAAAAAAGTCGATAAAGGATATTACCTAAACCACTTCAATCTGTAAAATAAAATTATAAAATAGCATTTGCATAATATGTATATATATATATATATAGGTATGTATGCATGTATGTGTGTGTGGGGGGGGAAGAAAGCTGAAAAAAATTGATTCAAGATCTAAACTGCTTGAATCTGAATCTTGAATTTTCTACAACAAAACTAAAAATCATGAAATATAATGCAACAATAGTAAAACACAGCAAATTTGGTTTGTCGTTCTAAGGTCATTTTATACACAATTTGGGGTAATTAGATCAGGATCTACAGTATAAAGTGGATTCCGAGCCATTCACAAACATCCATGCCACCGCCAGGATTCGCACCTGAAGCCTATGGTATCAAAGGCCAGAGAGCAAGCCAATTGCCAAACCACTGCAAAAGCAGGTAAAAAAATATACAAATACAGGGTGAGAAATAAAACCTCTATAAAATTAGTAAAAAAAAATTGTTTTTCAAGGAACATGTTGCCTTAGGACATTAAATATTAACTATACTAATTACTTATTATTATTATTACTTATTATTATTACTTGCCAATTAAAATATTACTATGCCAATTAAAATATTATAACTTATTATTACTTATTATTATTAACATGCCCTGGAACATGCGCCGGTTATTTCTGGGTTATTACTCACAGAATGGCGATTCAAGTCAAAACAATTTATTGACGTATTCCAATAATAGCATGGCAGAATTAAAATTCCTTCCGCTTAGAAATGCAAATGAAATTTTTAAAAAAATCAGACACAATACTTTTAATGACATCTAATAGAAGGAAAGACGTGTTTTGTTTATTACTGGGAAGATTTATAACAAGTTATTGATAAGATAATAGTGATGTACTCTTCTTTCTCTAACACACATACAAGCTTTTTTTTTTTTTTTTTTTTTTTTTTTTTTTTTTCTTACAAATTTAAAATAAAAGTAATTTAAAAGTAGAAAATCAAAGCTATTCATATATTACTCGCTTTATTAAACAATATAAAACCTATTTATGTACTACTCACAATATTTTACAATATGAAACCTATTTATGTACTACTCACAATATTTTACAATATGAAACCTATTTACATACACATTACTCATATTATGGTACAATGTAAAAAAAGAATTTAAAAGGTATAAAAGGAATATTCGCTAATTATTTTTCTTTTTAAAATTTAATAACTTCATGAAACCAGATGAAAAAAAAAAATATTCCGTGTCTTGTTGAAGTAAATATTCTCTACTGAAATTAAATTTTAGATAATGTTAATGAAAGCGTAATACCAGAATACAAAGGAAAGCTTTTATCAGATGCAGAAAGACCATAGAATAGTGTCTACAGTTGAGCACTGAAATAAGTGAAGACGAGAATGAAAAGTTGAATTAAGAAAAAATACTTTTATATAAAACGAAAACTTTTATTTTTGGCGACAACTATCTCTTGAGGACAATGAAAATTTATCACAAAAATTCCAAATTTCCAAATATTCCAAATTTTAAAATAGTTTACAGTCTTACGAAAACCATAGGCTATTTATATGCCAAATTTAAATACTCCATGATTGAAAACGGTAAATTTGTATAAGGAATAAACAAGCAAATTTTCAAATTTGTGAATTAGATGATACCTTGCTTATTATAATCTGCTATTTTTAATATTAAAATTTTAAAATATTATTATTTATTACTATTATTTCACTTAATTATTATTTTTAAATGTAGTATGTCTACCATTTCTTAAAAAGATTAAAATTTTGAAAAGAAAAATAACAAATGAAAAAATATTATTTAAGACCCATAGAAGAAAAATTTGCTAAAAAATTTTTTTTATAATAATAAAACTATAACACTTATGCGATAAATGAAATCATTAATGCAATTGGCAAAAATTGGTATTATTAAACCACTAGAGAATTGTTTGCATTATGCCAATTGGAATATTATATTAAGCGACGTATAAAAATTAAAAAAAGGCAATTAAAATAAGATTTCCTTGCCTTTTGAGAATGCAAACGATTTCTAAATATATATATATATATATATATTTATTTATTAATCGTTTATTTAGAAATCACTTATTTAGAAATCGTTTGCATTCTCAAAAGGCAAGGAAATCTTATTTTAATTGCCTTTTTTTAATTGTTAATTGAATTGGGTTTTTTTTCTTTCCTTTTTAATATTTTTTCATATCTTTTTTGTTTCGTACTTTTATAATTTTTAACTTTGGGGACTTAAACTTTTGCTCACTTCCTGTAATACTTTTAATCACATTTATGCTCTCTATCAATGTTTTACATCCTAATAAGCCAGGTGTTTTAGGCCCTACTGGGGCCAAGGAGCACCGAAAAACAAGGACTGACTGACTGACTGAATGTTTGAAATTTCCAATACGAATTAAAAATTATAAAAGTTTAAAGTTCAGTTTTTTTTCTCCGAATTTATTAATCCAATTCATAAATTTTCATTTATTTTTAATCAAATAAAAAGGGTTTTTTTTTTATCAGATTTTTATGCCACCAGATGGCGGTTGAAGGTGATAAAAAGGTGAGATTAGAAGTAACCAGAATCGAAGTGAAAAAATTTCGTATTAGAATATTCTTATTTACCCAATTTATATTATCTAAGGTGAGCTATTTAAAAACTCAAATCTTTAATTCTGCTTAAATATTTTTCTTAGTACAATTTACTAAAATTAAAAACTTATTATTACTTATTATTATTATTTTCTATAACCGAACAACAAGTGTTATAAAGAGAGAACTTAAAAAATTAATAGAATATAATGCAAAAAAAAAAAAATTCGTATTTAAAAGAATATAAAGTTTACAGTCTAAGAATTAACTAATTGTAGTAAATTTAAAGAACTTTTAATAGATGATTTGGCTACTTTTCTTTTATATATAAAAAATTCTAAAAGCTAAATGATCAAATCATTAAAAATTCTAATTTTTTTAAAAATGCTTTTTATTATTTTTTGCAATTTTAATTTAAATAATTATAAATATATTTTTCTATTGTAATATTATTAAAATTTTTATTTCCAATTTTTTTTTTTTTTTAATTAGAAATTTAGCATGATTTAAAAAATAATGATAACTTGTTACCAGAGTTAGTTGGTGGAGTTTTCAATAGATGGCGCTATGTTCCCATAAAATAAGATGGAATTGCAGAATGCATTTTCAAAACATTTAATGGGATTTTGATTTGATGTGATTTAAAAGTAAAAATATTAAGAAATGTAAAGAAAATTAAATTGTAAAATTTAACATTGATAAATTCAATAATAATAGTTATCTGTATTATAATTAAAGTATATTATTTAAAAAGTTTTGACAAATTATTCTTAGTTTTGGTGAAATGATTCGAACGAAATCTCCACTGCACCAAAATTTTAATCGTATATTTTCAGTTTAATACAGGTAAGCAGAAGCCAAATTTGTCTTCTCATAATTTTAATTCAAAAGAGTTTGCCTTAATCAATATTATTAAAGCTCATTCAACATAATCTCATTACTAATAAATTAGATTTAAATTGATGTGAAAATTATTTTTGCCTTTTTATAAAGAAAGTGTAGAACGATTTTTTTTTATGTGTTATCCTTCTAAATTGAAATTCAGGAATTTCATCTTGATTTTATTAAAAATTAACTTTTTCATCTCCCCGTCCCCCACCGCCACCGAAAAAAAAGAATATTTTTTTAATAAACATAAAAATTGAGAATCAACTAACTGTTGAAAATTTCACTTAGTACGTCAAGGTCATTATTCCCGTCTACGCGAAAGTTTTAGTTTAAAGAGAATTATTTCAAATTTGTAAAGCCAAGAAAAATTATTGCTACTATTTAATACAATAATGCTATGGCAGCTATTTGTGCAAATCTATCCTTTTTAAATGATTTTATTTAAGCGAAAACGGAATTTAAAAATATCTTATCTGTTTAAAAATATCTGCATAGAAAAATTCGATTGCAGTTCCCAAACTTAATCGGCCGTGCCAAATGTACAACTCTAAAATTTTAAAACTAGACTGTATTGCGTAACTATTTTCATTAAATTTTAATAAACCAGAATAATTTTTATCATTTTTCCAAGTGTAAAAAAATTTTTATTATATATTTAGTTTTATTTATATCGTTTGTTATATATTTAAAATTTTCTATTTTCTCTTTATTAACAATATCATTTCATAATGTCATTTTGGTGTGTGATAACACTAAAATATTTTCATATCTATTTGCTATCTTTCAATTAGAAAATCAATTATTTCATTTTTTTAACTAAAAATTGCGTTTACTTTTAATACCTCTATTTGAAATGCTTGTTTATTTTAATATCATACAAAGAATTTTTTTTTTTCATAATATTTTAATGAGATTAGAGTTAACATCGATGGCTATTGTGTTCCACTTATGTAGCTACTAATAGGCCATAGACGGATAATGAATGGTAATTACCCATTTATGGCGATATCTAGTCATTTATGACTCATATGAGTAAATACATACGATAAAACATTGACCAATTATCACCCAGCAACTTGTCTGTCAATGCGATTATTAAGCTGCTTGATTATATTGTCACCGTTCTCCTCGTTTTTGAAAGCAGTTATCTTTGGCAGTCGCCTCTAATTGATTCAAACTTACGTCCTCTTACACCCTAGAGGCACCAGTTACCACTGGGTATGAAGGTCTACACTAGAGGCACAAGTTACCACTGATGAAGGTCCACCCTAGTGGCCAAGAATGGATTATGAACTTGTAATATATGTAATTGTAATGGATTATGAACATTGAATAAATTTTTCTTATGAAAGCAGTAGACCATTGATATAAATTGCTTTATTAAATTTAAAGCGTCACTTTTGTTTCATACTAGATTGGAAAGGAGAGTTGAATACGTGTGCATCTGCTCAGAATCAAATAATTAAAAAAGTTTCATTTTAAGAGAAATTAAAAATTTAAAGCTAACAGTTAAAAGAAGAAGAACATTTTAAAAAGTAAAGTACTAAAAAAATAAGAAGAAAAATAAAACTAAGGGAGTAAAAGTGGTGACAAAGACGGGAATAATTGAAATGCTAAAGAAAAAACGTAGCAAAATAGTGGAACTGAATGAAGATCGGAGTAAAGTTTTGCTATGCAGGGTAAAGTTGGTTTCAGATGGGATCATTTGTCCACAAATCGCAGTAATCGCAACAAAGACAGATGAGAAAATGAGAGAACTGTAGGAGCCTTTCTAGGGCCGAAGAGAAAATATTGCAAGTGAACCATAGAAGAAGTTAAGGAGGCTTAAGGCCATGATTCCATCCAATAGTGAAATATGGATAATGCTATTTGCCTTCATTGTGGACGAAGAATAGTTTTGTTTTAATTAACTTATTTTTATGACTTGTGATATTTAAAAACAATTTTCTTGAAAGCTTTGTAATAGGATCATCTATTGATTCTATTTGAAAGTCATGATGCAGCACGTCATTTCGAATGAATCAGGGAGCTTCCGTAATTATTCTAACGATTTTTATTTTGGATGACTTGGATTTTGTTTCTATTTGTTTTTGCAGCAAGACCCCATATAGATGCTTGCAATTGGATGGTCTGAATCTACAATGGCAATTGGATAGTCTGCAATTAGAGTTTAGTCAGGATTGGCCTGATAACTTATTTGTATAATACTTGTTTGTTTTAATTTGTTGTTTTGTAAAAAAAACATAGAATATTTTCCTATAAACGGCAAGTCGTTTGTTCCAGAATTTAGTCTTTAAACTAAGGAGATGTTTCTAGAATGTTAACTTGCTGCTTAAGTCAAGACATTTGACATTGACCCAGTCTATCGAATCGTCGAATAGGAAAATATCTTCATATGGAGACTTGGCATGACCTTTTCTGAAAATGATGGCTTTACATTTATCCGTAGTGACAGCGATTCTCCATAGTGTTTATTTTGAAGAAAGTCCTTGTCAGGAATCTGATTGTAGTTCCCTGAATCAAGGCTGCTTAATCGAAGAGACAAGTACTAACATTTTGAACTTGCGGAAAGTAGATCGTAAAGATATTGTAAAGATTTGACATTTCTGTAGTGTTGTCAGTTTAACAATTAAACTGATGTTGATGATAGTAATTTGCTACTTAAAAAACAATTTAATAGTTATTTTATAAGTTTTACTTTATTTGTTAATTATGGATAGATATTAGTTTTAATTAATTTAAATTTTAAATTGCACAGCGACCCATCAAAAGAATTTTAAACACTCCAGTAATCGTAAAAAAATTTAAGAACCACTGAAGATAACTTCCCTCATCATTAGATAAAAGAAATTATGAATATCTGAAGTAATAGAAAAAAATATTACATAATAACTAACCTTTTACAACATAAAAACAAAGCTAATGAAAAGGCTTTTGTAAATAATTTTTATTTTTTAAAAAACTATAATAATAGACATGTGATGTGTCTATGTTTTTAATGTTTTATATATATTTAATCCTAAAAATGAAATTGATTTGCCGATAATGGATTCAATAAAGTTGAATGATAAAAATGGATATGAAATAATACAATCATAATCACTGAAATATGCTAAAACAACAAAATGATGATGATTCAAATGGATTAATGCAATAAAATGATATGCAAATGATATGTAAATAATTAATATAATAAAATGTTAATAATGTAATAATATGATAACGATGCAAATCGATTAATGCAATAAAAATATAATGGTGCAAATTGAAAATGCAATAATATGAGAATTACGCAAATCGATTAATGTAATAATAATAAAATGATGCAAATCGATTAATGTAATAAAAATATAATGTTGCAAATAGATTAATGCAGTAAAATATAATGATGCAAGTTGACAAATGTAATAATATGATAATGATGCAAATCGATTAATGCAATAAAAATATAATAATGCAAATTGTCAAATATAATAATATGAGAATTATGCAAATCGTTTAATGTAATAATAATATAATGATGCAAATCGATTAATGCAATAAAAATATAATGATGCAAATTAACAAATGCAATGATATGACTATCATGCAAATCGATTAATGCAATAAAAATATTATGATGCAAATTGACAAAGGCAATTAAAAGATAATGGTGCTAAATAGAATATTAGAATTAAAAAAAAATAGTAAACTTACATTGATAACCAAATGTTGAAACTTTTCTAGAAGGTGTCATTATCTATAATCAACCAAGATTTTTTTTAATCAGAGAAAATTTAAACTCAATAACTTTAATAATTAAAAAAATAATAATTTAAAAATGAATAAAATAAACTACCTAATTTTAATTTTTTAATGAAAATAAGAATACTTCACTTAAAAAATTATTTTAACAGTATAATATTTCTCGTTGTTTTTCCACGTTTCTGAACAAAACAAAATTTAATAACGTTAAAACAACAGCTTATTTTAACCTTGAAATTATTGATGCAGAAGTAATGGTAAATATAGATAAGAACTTACCAATTGATATAATATGCCAGAAACTTCTACTTGAAACTGGTGCAAGCTATTTTTAGCAGATTTGTAAATCGCTTCCACGAAAAAAAAAAAAAAAAAAAATCTATTTGTCAACTGTTTAAAATATAGAAAATTCGCGAAGAACTAACTAAGGAAAAATAAAATATTTTTAGATAGAAAGATATAAAGTTAATTTAAATTAATCTTTATATAGGATTGAAATTAACTTTCAGTATATAATATCATTTTACCAGTTCTTAAAAATCTAAATATTTATATAATGCTTATTTTTTCTTGTGTAATATATTTTTCACTGGACTTCTACATATCTGCAGTATACAATCAAACGACTTAAAAATTGTGCAAACGATTTTGTTTTTGTCGTGTTTAAAAAAATTGAATTTATTTTCTTTACAAATAAAAAAAATCTTTTGCAGATTAATATTCTACATATTTCAATTTTGAATTAACTGAAATATGATGTTCGCTAATTGTTAATTTAAAATATATTAAATGAAGTACATAGTTACTGTGACATTTAGCAATAAAATCAGAGGGCGCAATAAAAATAATTATAAGGCTTATTAAAAATATATTGCAAAAATTATATATATATATAAAATATATTGTAAGACTAACATTTCTAAAAGCATAAATTTCTAAAGGGATTCTAAAATTGTGGTAAGCAAATCTTAAATTCCTAAGCGACATGTTTTCTCAAAAAAAAAAAAATAATAATAATAATAAATAAATAAATAAAAAAAATTATACAATCTTAAATAAATTTTAAAATTTAGCGAAAAAGAATTTAGAATGATGTGAAATGCAATGATTGCATAATATTTATGATCCTTTTCAAAATTACGAAAGACTATATTATCGTTAAGAAATTCTAGTGAAATCTCTAACCAAAATTCTCTAAAGACTAGTATTTGACAAAAATACAACAATATATTTAACTGAAACAATTCTATGTGGAAAAAAAATTTAATTTTCAAGATAAAGTCAGTATTCAAAAACCTATTTTTTATTCAAAATTTAATTTGTGAAATTCTCCAAACTTCAAATAATAAAACATAGAAAAATTATTTATAATATGAAAAGTAAATACACAATAAAATATTTTTTATTAATTACAGGTTAACTGAAATGGCGCGATATTACCATGCTTCAATAATAATAATACTATGTGTGTTACTTTGGAAAGCCATGTTGTAGAAAATAGTATAATAAGGTATAAAAATTAAAATGCATAAAGATTCAAGAGCAAAATGTTCAACATATTCTACGTCGTCATTAAATTCAATCATTTTATCTCACTACGCAATCAAGAGTGATATTGTATCGGCTAAAAATTTAATCAAATATTATTATAATATGAAATTCAATCTGATATAAATTTCATCGTGTAAAAATATCTAAAATACATCAAAAATATTCTATAAAGTCTCTAAATATTGAATATGAAAAAATAAAGCGCGAAATCATGTTTAATACATAAAAATAAGTATATTTAACCCGAGATATTAAGAAATCAATCAAAGCTAAACTATAATTAATAGTTATCAATAAACATACACTGAAGTGACAAAAGTCATGGGATACCTCTTAATATCGTGTCGGCCCTCCTTTCGCCCGGCGAAGTGCAGCAACTCGACGTGGCATGGACTCAACAAGTCGTTGGAAGTCTTCTGCAGGAATATTGAGCCATGCTGTCTCGATAGACGTCCATAATTGTGAAAGCGTTGATGGTGCAGGATTTTGGGCACGAACAGACCTCTCGATGATGTCCCATAAATGCTCGATGGGATTCATGTCGGGCGATCTAGGTGGCCAGATCATTCGTTGGAATTGTCCAGAATGCTCTTCAAACCAATCGCGAACAGTTGTGGCCCGGTGACATGGCGCATTGTCATCCATAAAAATCCCATCGTTGTTTGGGTACATGAAGTCCATGAATGGCTGCAAGTGATTTCCAAGTAGCTGAACATAAGCATTTCCAGTCAATGTTCGGTCCAGTCGCACCAGAGGACCAAGTCCATGCCATGAAAAAACAGCCCACACCATTACGGAGCCACCACCAGCTTGAACAGTGCCTTGCTGACAGTTTGGGTCCATTTCTTCGTGGGGTCTGCGCCACACTCGAACCCTACCATCAGCTCTTACCAACTGAAATCGTGACTCATCGGACCAGACCACGGTTTTCCATTCATCTAGGGACCAACCGATATGCTCACGTGCCCACGAGGAGTCGCTGCAAGCGATGTCGTTCTGTCAGTAAAGGCACTCGAGTCGGTTTTCTGCTGGAATAGCCCAAGAAAGCCAAATTTCTCCGCACAGTTCTAACAGACAAGTCCCTGTCCCACATTGATTTCTGCGGTTATTTGACGCAGTGTTGCTTGTCTGTTAGAATTTACGACTCTTTGCAGACGTCGCCGGTCTCGGTCGTTAAGTGCAGGCGGTCGACCACTGCGCTGTCCATGGTGGGATGTTAACTCTCGGCACACTCTTGACACAGTGGATCTGGGAATGTTGAATTCGCTAACGATTTCCGAAATGGCATGACCCATGCGTCTAGCTCCAACTAACATTCCGCGTTCAAAGTCTGTTAATTCCCGTCGTGCGGTCATCATCACGTCAAAACCTCTTCACATGAATAACTTGAACAGAAATGAAAGCTCTGCGAAAGCACTGCGCATTTATACCTGTTCTACGCGATGCTACTGCCATCTGAAAATTTGCATATTGCTATCCCATGACTTTTGTCACTTCAGTGTATTTCTTTTATCTGTTGTATTTTAAAAAGCAATTGGATAAATTGAGATAAAGCAGCGTCAGCGAGCATACATCTCAAAATACTAAGTCAAGTTAAACATCACATTTCATTATTTCATTACTCACCTCATGAAATTGCCCTCTGCAAAGACTATATTTAATTTTAAATGTTGAAAACGAAGGAGTTTTAATAAATTTTATTTTTTAATTAACTATTAAAATAAAATTAACGTATTTTTATGAATGCAGCGTATTTTTAATTACATAAAACATTTTTTTTTTTGTTCTAATGCAGGTGACAAACGCTTAGACAGTTGTCTTGGATGCCATAAGGCAAGTGCTGCATCTGACGTTACTCACTTAACACTACCCAGGAGCTGCGTGTAGCTTGAAGATAAGCTACGGACGCGGAGTAACAATACCTCCGCAACGCTCCTGTTAAACCGGGATCTACGGCCTAAAGTGGATTCCGAACCACTATAAACATCCATGGCACTGGCGGGACTCGAACCAGAAATCTGTGGTATAGAGCACCAGAGTTCTAGCCACTCGGTCATTCAGGCCCACATAAAACATTTTCTTAATTAATTTAAGAAATTAGCGCATTTTTTGTAAATATTTACCATAAATACTTTTTATATACTGTAGTGCTACAAATATCTATGATCTTCAAAATTTTATTTCTTATTTTTATCAATAATTTTTACTGCATAAATTATTTACAGGAATTTTTGTAAATGTGTAAAAAACTTCAAAAATTATACCTATACGAATATCCAGTTTAAATTATTTGCTGCACCGTGAATCCTTACATTGTAAATTTTCCGTGCAGTGATGTCATCTATTATTGTTACTACAATTGAATCCTAAGGAATGCGTCAGCAGACGTATTTATGGTTGTCCTTGAATTCGTAAATCAGGCGTAATCTCCATGTGTGGGGAATCTTCCCGTATCGCTTACCTTAATCATTCCGCTTCTTTCAATGACATCTCGTTATTTAAAGTTGGTGTGTCCAGACATGCTGTTTTTGAAGCATAATATAATGATAGACAGCGGTGAAAAACGGCAAAATATCAATTAACGAATCAATTTACAAGAAAAAGTAGGGTATCTTTTCATGAGGTAGATACCTTCCACAAAAATGCAATTTCAAATCTTACTTAAATCAGCATTCATTTTAAATTATTTGTTGCATTCGTAGATATAGTAATGGATATTTATAGCTGACCTTGAATTCGTAAATCAGGGTTAATCTTGAAGTGGGGGTGGGGGTGGGGGGCTTCTAATATAGCTTGCATTAATTATTCCGTTTCTTTGAATGGCATCTCATTATTTAAGTTGGTGTCTCCAGACATGCTGTTTTTGAAGCACAATATAGTGATGGAGAGTGCTTAAAAAAAATTCGTATCAAAATGTAATTTCAAAACTTATCTAGATAAGCATCTATTTTAAATTATCTGTTGCATCCATTGATATAGTAATGAATATTTATGATTGACCTTCTATACGTAAATCAGGACTAATCTTCAAATATGTATGAGGAGATTCTCGTATGGCTTACCTTAATCATTCCGCTTCTTTCAACGTCATCTGGTTATTTAAGTTGTGTCTCCAGACATGATGTTTTTTGAAGTACAATGTAGTGACAAATAGTTAGACATCAACTAAAAAATCAATTTACAAAAAATGAATTTTTTTTTTCATGCTGTAGATATCTTCCATGGAAAATATTTATAAAAATTGCAATTTTGTTTTTGATATTTGCAGCACAAAACAGATATAGAAAGTGTAGTATGGTCTTTTAGTGAATTATTTAACTGTATTTGATAATAGAGAGTTTTTGCATACCGTACGTTAGTTACCGTAGGACGTCCGTTAGCTTTTTCTCCCTAGCGCGCATGCTCAGTTTCCTATGAGCATGCGCGCTAGGGAGAAAAAGCTAACGGACGTCCTACGGTAACTAACGTACGGTATGCAAAAACTCTCTAATAAATTTACAATTTGAAATTATATCTCAGAAGTGGCCGGTTGTTTAAAAAAAAAATTTCAAATGAAATAAATACTAATTTTGGTTAAATTCCAGATTCCTGTACACCCAAAGAAGTTGCCAAAGTTGAAATTCAGAGTATATCGGCAATAGCATTAGGGTTACAATTCAGTGTTACAATAATTAAACAGCATACAAAATTTTTATAACAGTTGCACGTAAACTGCAACTGCAGCAACCATTTTGTTTGTTTATTTGCTGATTTAGTAATCGCGATTAATCTGACACAAGGGGTATAAAATTCTAGACTTTTACTCTAATTTCAATTTCGAAATTAAAATTAAATTAGAAATTTAAAAAAGAACTAGTTTAAAATGTTTACATTGCCAAAGAAAAAAAAAGAATCAAGAACCCTTTATTCATTAAGAATTATTACATCATTATCTTTTAAGGTAAATAAAATAATGAAGTATAGTAATTTCTTCAACATCCAACTAAGAATTCAATTAGTCTTTTTATTCTAATTCCGTAAAAATTCAATTCCTTCTTTCATTAATTCATTTTTTAACATTTATCTATTTCAGAACAATTTAAAAAAATAGGCTTAAAAACCAAACATGGTTTTTTTTATCAAGTAATTAAGCAGTTACATTGTTATAAAATAAGTTACAAAAGTTATAAAATAAATTTTTACAAAACATTTTTTTTTGTTCTCTTTTTAAACTATTATGCCAATATGATGCATTGTATAATACATTTTAATAATAATACATCTATAACGATATCCAGAAATATTTTTTATTTTCTTTACATACTTAAAAACTCATTCAGAATTTGTGTATTAATGGCATAATTAATATGAATTCCGCACATTGGAAGAGAAATTTTAAATCGTAAATAAAAAATGTGAAACTAATATATAAATATTCTATGTACGAAAAAAGATTAAAAATAATGCCCAGTAATTAGTATAATGTTGATTAAGAATTCTATTTGAAATTACGGAATAATGAAATTCGCATGCATTGAGATTAAATGAACACAAATTCGTAAAGTGTTGAAAAAGATTTATAAATTTTGCACTGATTTTAATAATAAAAATTCTATTTACGAAGAACGAAAGATGGAATTAGGAAGTACAAAATTATAAAATGTGGAATCCCTGTTTAAAGATTTGTAGGCATAAATAATAAAAATCGCACTTAGAGAAAGAAAAATGGCGCAGCGAACAAAAATTCGGAAGAAGAGATAGAAAAAAATTACAAAATATGACGTTCAACTTTTAACATATTTTATTTACAAAGAATAAAAATAAAAATAAACAGTAAAAAATTCATAAAATGTTGATTAAGAATTGTATTTAAAAATACGACAGTACAACCAAAAAATGGATTAGTAAAAATAATTCAGTAAACTAATTTAGCAATATTCAATAAACAAAAATTTGCAAGAACACAACATATAAAGGTACGATTATTAAAAATATTATTTTAGAAGAAAAAAAAAGATACAAAATTCGTAAAATTCTAATAAGAATTGTATTAAAAAACTTTCTAGTTATTAAAAAAGTCATACTCACAAAGAAAGGAAAAAAAGGGCTCAGTAAAAAATTCGTAAAATCAGGGATAAAAAAACCCTACAAAGTTTGAAAGCACGACAATTAAAAATCTATTTAGGAATAAAGTAAAATTGAAGCAAACCATAAGTATTTCGTAAAATGTTTATTAATAATTGTATTCAAGAATTGTAATAGCATAATTAAAATAATCATGCTCATAAAAAAGGAAATATATAAATAAAAAATTTACATAAGATTAAAAATTATAGAAGATTACTCAGTAAAAAAATCGTAAGATCAGGAATAAAAAAACTACAAAATTTGAAAATACAACTATTAAAAGTCTATTTACGAATAAAAAAAAATTGAAGTAAGCAATAAAAATTTCATAAAATGTGTATTAAAAAATTATAATTCCATAATTAAAAAAACATGCTCATAAAGAAGGAAAAATAGACTAGGTAAAAAAAAAATAATAATAATAATAAAAAAAACAATTCATAAGATGGGGTGCAAAAAAATTACAAAAAATGAAGTTACAATTATCTAAAATCTTAAATACAAAGAAAGAAAACAATTGAATAGCAGAAAATTCGTAAAATATTGATAACGAATTACAATTGCCAAGCTATTTCATAAAATACTGGACGAGAACCTAGAAATAGACTAAGTGAAAAATAATTCGTAAAATTTGGTTACAAAAAAATTACAAAATAGGAAGATACGATTATTTAAAATCTTATATACAAATAAAGAAAACAATTAAATCGCAAGAAATTCGTAAAATGTTGATAAAGAATCCCACGTGCATAACTAATATATATATATGCTTAGAAAGAATCATGAAATTCGTAAAATACTGAACGAAAACCTAGAAATAGACTAGGTGAAATAAAAAATCTTAGATACAAAAAAAGAAAACAAATAAATGGCAGGAAATTCGTAAAATGTTCATAAAGAATCACAATTACATAACTATATATACGCTTAGAAATAGAATCATGAAATTCGTAAAATACTGGACGAAAACCTTCAAATTATGAAGGCATGGTATGTTAAAAACGAAACTTTTTTCTTTTTTTGTAAAAACAAGAGATTCCGTGGAGAATATTCGCAAAATGTGTGAACGCGTTAAGCGGTTAATTACAAAGAAAAGAAACAATTAAATGGCAGGAAATTCGTAAAATGTTGATAAAGAAATCACATAACTATATATACATATATATATATATATAGTTATGTGATTTCTTTATCAACATTTTTTTAATTTTCTAAGCATATATATACATATATATATATATATATGCTTAGAAATAGAATCATGAAATTCGTAAAATACTGGACGAAAACATAGAAATAGACAAGGTGAAAAAAAAATTCGTAACATTAGGGAAAAAAAAAAATTACAAAAGATGAAGATACAATTATCGAAAATCTTTAATACGAAGGAAGAAAACAAATTGCAGGAAATTCGTAAAATGTTTATAAAGTATCCCAAGTGCATAACTAATATATATATATATGCTTAAAAAGAATCATGAAATTCGTAAAATACTGAATGAAAACCTAGAAATAGATTAGGTGAAAAAAAAATTCGTGAGATTAGGCAACAAAAAAAATTACAAAAGATGAAGATATGATTATCTAAAATCGTAAATACGAAGAAAGAAAACAAATAAATGACACGAAATTCGTAAAATGCTCATAAGGAATCACAATTGCATAAAAGATGTATATATATGCTTAGAAATAGAAACGTGAAATTCGTAAATTATTGGACGAAAAACCTAGAAATAGAGTAGGTAAAAAATAAATTCGTAAGCTTAGGCAACAGAAACATTACAAAAGATGAAGATATGATTATTTAAAATCTTATATACAAATAAAGAAAACAATTAAATCGCAAGAAATTCGTAAAACGTTGATAAAGAATCACAATTGTATAACTTATATATATATATATATATATATATATACACATATATATATATACTTAGAAAGAACCATGAAATTCGTAAAATACTGGACGAAAACCTAGAAATAGATTAGGTGAAAAAAAATTCGTAAGACTAGGCTACAAAAAAATTACAAAAGATGAAGATATGATTATCTAAAATCTTAGATATAAAGACAAAAAACAATTAAATGGCATAAAATTTGTAAAATGTTGTTAAAGAATTACAATTATAACTGTATATGCATATATATATATAGTTGTAATTCTTTATATATATGCTTAGAAATAGAATAATGAAATTCGTAAAATACCGGACGACAGCCTTCAAATTATGAAGGCACGGTATGTTAAAAACGAAACTTTTTTCCTTTTTTGTAAAAACAAGAGATTCCGTGGAGAATATTCGCAAAATGCGGGAACGCGTTAAGCGGGCTGCAGTGCAGGGGCCGAGCTCGGAGAGAGAGAGGGCGCAACCGAAAGGCTGAAGGGCACGAATTCCATTCACTCCCGAGAAAGAAGGAATTATTGATGGGGCGTTGCATTACGGCCGCCTCCGCTCATTACATAAATGGGGCCGAGAGGGAGATACTAAATGGACGGGGCATTACTATTGCATGGGGCTTTTTTCGCCATCATTGGCCGGGGCGCACCCAGGTGAGGGGGTGGGGCACTTTGCTGATGGAAGAAAACACCTCTCTCTCTCTTTTATTTTATTTTTATTTTTGAAATTTTCTTGGGATGTGTTGCTTTCGAACAGAAATTCAGAAATCTAAAGGGGAAACAAATAATTTTTAAAGCAGCAGATTTTATTTTTAGGTATGTTTCTACAAAAACGAATAATAATACATGGCATACATTTTCAGTATACACATGTTTGTGGTGTAGAGTTCACAAAGCAAGCCCCATTGTGCCTTCAATATAATGACATTGTCCATCCATTTTGAATTGTCTAACTCAATTTATACAGTGTTTATGGACAAGTTTTGGGAGCATATTTAGCAAACAACAATTGAGTTGCAATATTACATACATTAGCAATATTATATACCTACAATAAATAATTATATTTTTTTTCTAATTTTCGATTTATATGTATTTCTTTTTAAAAAAAGTTTAATTTTTATTTGTTTCATTTTTAATTATTCATCGTTTTTTTTTATTTTTTATTTTCTTTAAGTTTCGGATTTAAAGGTTTATTTATTTATTTTACCTCTTTAATATGAAAAAAATTGTTAACATTTTTAATTAAAAAAATTTTAGAAATTTTTAAAATTATTTTTTCATTTTAAAATTTTATAAAAATTTTAAATTTTAAAAATGTTCGAATTTTTTTTATTTTTTAGATATTAGATTAATTTTTTTTCATTCAGATAAGATTGCTTCAACTATGCAAAAGATACGAAATAGTCGATTTTAATGAAATAACATAATATATTAAAACAATTTTCAATTTAATTTTTCTAAATTCTAATTTTGAAATAATTGTATTATTTAATTTAATTTTTTAGATTTTCATTAAAAAAAATTTTTTTTCATGATCAGCTATTTATTACATACAAAAAGTTTTCTAATTTTTGAATTATTACTTCTCTTATTCTAAAAATCCGAAACATAATTTTCCCTTTTCATCAAAATAAGAAATTTTTTTTTCGTATTTTGTAGCATTTTTATCGTTTGACTCGGCATTAAACAGCTATCGTTATTCAAATAATAAATACTCACATTTTGCATAAGCAAATTTCATTCGTTATTCAATTGTGCTATACATTCTACCATCGAATACGCACGAACCAATGAGATACGAGTTCTCTCAAATGAGCTCGCCGTTAGTCATAAGCAATCAAAACAAATTTTTTTAATGGTAGGATAAGTTTGCTTGATGCGTGTGCAACAAAATAAGCTGTAATAAGAATAACACTTTGTTAACCAAGTTATTTATTTCTGGCTCATTATCTAGAATTTATTGAATAAATCTAATGTACTCTCTTCATACTGATGATTAGGGTTGCCTTTATATATATAATATCTTCATTTATTTGTGAATATGATTAATGCGTACCTGTATTATTACTTTATTGTAACGTAATTGCATATTTTCTTTCTTTAGATTAATTAGATCGAGTTGTTATTTTTTTATTTTTTTTTATTTATTCTTTTTATTATTTTAATTTAATTTACTTTTTTTTTCATTCCATCTGTGTAAGAAATTGCCTTGATATATATATATGTTGTTGTTTCTTATCCCACTTGGCAAACAGCAGCGTCTAGAACAAGACCAAGAACCTATATGGTCTCATGGAAGGAGGCAGCTTCTGTTGTGATGGAGCACCCGTAGGTAGAAGTCTGTATTGACTCACGCTGAAGAAGGAGGGCAAATGCCTTCCGGGAGAATTTTAGGGAGGAACTACCCCGTGTTTGTAAAGGAGAAAACCTGAAAAACTCCCAAAAGGTAGTCCGACTCATGAGGCAAGATGCTGAACATCCTCAAAAGCCACCGAGATTCCTCGTTTTTTGAAACAGTGTGTACAACAAACCGCCAACCGCCCGCCCTAATGCTCACCAATGGCGCTCGTTGCCACTGAACCACGAGTCGGGCATATATATATATAATAAAATGTAAAGAGATTACATATATATGTGCAGTTATATATAAGCCCTTATCATTTGTTACGTGCAAATACAAAAGGTGCATATGTTTTTATATAATGATGTTATTATTATATAAACTATTATTGACTGATAAAGAATTATTTCAGGGTCCTAAAAAGTGACCAGCATGCTTTATAAATCAGAAATTATTGTTCTTTTGTCTATTATGTGGGGAAATTACGCATTAATTATGCATCGTCAGATTGAGTTTGCTATTATATTTTTATAAGAGAACCATTTCTGTGACTTAACATCGTTTTTTATAGTCACAAAAATTTAGAACAAATTTCCTCAAAAGAGGTAAAGAATTTCGTCTTTAGAATTATTCCTTCAAAATTTATAAAAGAATTTTTTGCCTTTCAAATTTAACATACGTATGCTCAGTATAAAATTACATAATTAGCATAAGCATGCCCTGCATTTCAAACCGAGATATATCTACCCCTATTAAAATATATTTTTAAGGATACTTTATAAGAGTATGCGTTTTCGTTTATTAAATTATAAATAGTTTTTAAGAATTTTTTCCTTTAAAATTTAAGGGAAATACCAAAAATATAAACGTTTTTATTCGATATATATTCGAAATTAAGGATGAAATTTTCTCTATTATGAAGCATTCATTTTAGAATAAGTTCTAGGATGGTTTATTATTATTTTTTTGTATTTATTATTTTTTTTTTATTGACATGTAAAAGACTTCATTGCTGTTAATTTAAAAAAATCATAAAAAGCGAGTGAAAGATTTTCTGATTAGTATTTGAAAATATGTCATGTATATAAAAACAAAATATGGTCAGTATTAATTTACTATTGCAAGAAAAAACAATTTATTATTTGACAACTTTTCTATTCAAAACCTGATCAGTAATAGTTTATAACTGACACGAGTTGGCCATGAATAAGAATGGAAACTTTTAAGTTATTATTGACACTTTTTTTTCTATAAAATAAATTAAATAATTACACTTAAATGTAGTATCTTTGAGATCTAAAAAACAAAATAATAATTTTAATATGAAATTTAAAAAAAAAATATTTCTAAAGACATTTCAAAACTAATTTCAAGTTGTGAATTACCAGTCGATAACCATTTTCCAGGATATTTGTTTAAAAAATGCATTAATTAATAATAAAAAAAAACATAGCTAGTTAACAATATTTTAAACCAAAAAATTATTTTAAGAATTAGAGAAAAGTCTATAAGGTTTAATGTTATTTTACTAACCATGTAAAAAATTCATTTCCCTGAATAATTTTTTTTTTCAGTAAAAAGCAAATAATTTCTTGAACGATATTTAGTAGTAGAAATAGAGTACTTATAAGTATATTTATGCGTAAAATAAACGACACAAGTCAAACAAACTCAACCCTAAAGTTAATAATAATTATAAAGAACATTTGGTTGTTTTTGCATTAATTAAAAAAAACATAGTTATTTAACAATATTGTAAACAAAAAAATTTGATAAATAATTTTAAGAATTAGATAAAAGTTTATAAAGTTTAATGCTATTTTACTAACTAGCCAAGTAAAAAATTCATTTCCCGGGATAATTTTTTTTCAGCAAAAAGCAAATAATTTCTTGAACGATATTATATAAGTACTCTACTTATACTTATAAATATATTTATGTGTAAAATAAACGACACAAGTCAAACAAACTCAACCCTGAAGTTAATAATAATTATAAAGAACATTTGGTTGTTTTTGCATTAATTAAAAAAAACATAGTTATTTAACAATATTGTAAACAAAAAAATTTGATAAATAATTTTAAGAATTAGATAAAAGTTTATAAAGTTTAATGCTATTTTACTAACTAGCCAAGTAAAAATTCATTTCCCGATAATTTTTTTTTCAGCAAAAGCAAATAATTTCTTGAACGATATTATATAAGTACTCTACTTATACTTATAAATATATTTATGTGTAAAATAAACGACACAAGTCAAACAAACTCAACCCTGAAGTTAATAATAATTATAAAGAACATTTGGTTGTTTTTGCATTAATTAAAAAAAACATAGTTATTTAACAATATTGTAAACAAAAAAAATTTGATAAATAATTTTAAGAATTAGATAAAAGTTTATAAAGTTTAATGCTATTTTACTAACTAGCCAAGTAAAAAATTCATTTCCCGGGATAATTTTTTTTTCAGCAAAAAGCAAATAATTTCTTGAACGATATTATATAAGTACTCTACTTATACTTATAAATATATTTATGTGTAAAATAAACGACACAAGTCAAACAAACTCAACCCTGAAGTTAATAATAATTATAAAGAACATTTGGTTGTTTTTGCATTAATTAAAAAAAACATAGTTATTTAACAATATTGTAAACAAAAAAAAATTTGATAAATAATTTTAAGAATTAGATAAAAGTTTATAAAGTTTAATGCTATTTTACTAACTAGCCAAGTAAAAAATTCATTTCCCGGGATAATTTTTTTTTCAGCAAAAAGCAAATAATTTCTTGAACGATATTATATAAGTACTCTACTTATACTTATAAATATATTTATGTGTAAAATAAACGACACAAGTCAAACAAACTCAACCCTGAAGTTAATGACGTAAAGAACATTTGTTTATTTTCCCTTTTTAACAACCGGATCCTCTCTGTTGCATATCAATGAGCCACCATAATGCCCAAAAGAATCATCCCCTCTGAATAGGGAGGGACTTCATCAGCAAGCGGCCTACGTGGTCATACCATAACCGAACAAACACCCCCCGGTCCAATGTTCAATGGTGACACGACCCCTGAACATCAAGAGATCTCAGAACCTCTGACTGCCATACGATTAAAAATGCATCAAGATCTCACATCCCGAGCCAACCTGAGGCTGAGGTCTATAAAAGCCGGATAGTAGAAGAAGAAGAAGAAAAATCCGGCAGAGCAGGAAAACGAAATGAAATTTTCTTGCTTGTTGGCTGACTGGGCCATTTGGTCAGGCCTGGTTCGGCAATTCAGGGAGCTACGTGCCTGCCTGGCTGAGCCCATAATGGCATGGAAGGGTTCCAGCGAAAGCATTGCCAGCAAGTCTCCCGGTAATGGCCGCGTTTTTGCCAGGGTTAGTGCACACGCGTCTTTTTAGGGGATCTCTCCACGGTCCCCTAGGGATAATTGGTGGGTCCCTCACTGATGATTCGCTGCCAGTGGCTGTGAAGGGGGAGGGGTTGATGCCGACCGAACCTTTTTAATCTTTAACCGCGAGATTTTTGTGGGATGTGTTTTCCGAGCGAAATTTTGAAGAAATGTGTCTGGAATTCTTAGATGGAGAACTTTAGTTTTGGGTGTAAAATTGGCGTGTGGATTTAACGACATAGTTTCATCCTTTAATTATTAAAAAAATATTTAAAAAATTATAGATTCGAGTTCCAATGAATTATTCGTAGTATTGTTTATTTATGTTCATATAATGTTCATATAATGTTCATATGAGCAAACCACATAAATTTTGCGGACTACAAAAATAAAGCAAATTGTTTTCGACTATAGTAAAGTTTTCCTCTTAATTTAAAAAAGATTTCTGGTTAGGCAGATATTTTAAATTTTATTTTAAAATTTAATTTAATTCTAGTAACTTTGAATTCATCCTTTAATTTAAAAAGAAATTATCTTTTCAAGTTCGAATGAATTATTCGAAGTACTGATTATTTATGTTCCATATAAGTTTATGAGCAAATCACATAAATTTTGGGAACTACAAAAAGTTTTGCAAATTGTTCGACTACAGTAAAGTTTTCCTTTTAATTTAAAAATATTTGTTAATCAAATATTTTAAGTTTTTAATTTAAAATTTTTATATTAGAAGGTGCTTTTCAAATTACAACAATTATCCAAATTTCATGTGTGTTTGTAAATAAATTATTTTAATTTGAGCCTAACTATTTTTCAATGATTGTAAAAATTACATGTAAATTTTAAAAGATTATTCGAAAGTCATGCAGATGCATTAGGTTTTTGTTTCTATAATTTTATGTTTCATATAAAACCTTCTAAATTCTGATTGTAGATGTGTGTTCATTTATAAATTTCATAAGAACTTTCTTTTGGTGTTTTTCAAATTGATGGCAATGGAATTTTTAAAAAAATTTAAAATGGAAAGTTGAAGTTTGCCAAATAGTTTTAATCTTTTTTTAACTGAAATTTTGAAAATATTTATTCTATGTAATATGTTATGAATATAGTATTATATTTGTAGATAATTAGATTAAATTTTTTTTAATTTATTGAATACTCACTGTTTCTGTCCTTAAAATTAAAAAGTAGATATGAAATTATTCAAATAATTTGCACTTTTAATTTGATGTTCATAGTTCTTTTTGTGACTGTATAATATAAATTTGTTGTTCAAATTAGAATTATCGAGAGATACAGTTCTTAATTTTTCCCCTACTGCTTTCATCTAAATAGGTTTTAATTTTTATCTAAGCATAATAAAAATAAAATTATGTTTATATGTTCAATTGAAAATAATATTAAAAAATGCTTAAAATATTGAATTTATTTGAAAATACTCTCTTTTATATATAATTCTTAGAACGTTTTTAGAAACAGTGGCTTTAATATTAAATAAATAATTAAATAACATATATAATTGTCTGGGCCAATATACAGGCTACTCATAAAATTTAGAATTTGATGTAAGAACAAAAAGCATAACAGCAATTTTAAAAAACAATTTAACAATTTTTATTTTCGTGAAAAATCTCACTTTCGCTTTGAAATAAAATTATACTTGCTTTCATCAGATGATCTTTTAGAACAATTTTACATTATTTATTTAATTATATAAATATTGGCTAGAGAAAGAAATTAAAAAAAAAATAAGAAGAAACCAATAAGAAACATTGAAAATGTTCAAGAAAACGACAAATCCCGCTACTCAATAAAATACCCATAAGTTTATAGGTAAAAACACATTATATTTTAACTTATTATAGTCAAAGATTTAATTATGGCTTTTTAAGGCAGAAACTTTTGTCTTTTTAACATATTTTTCAACCAGTTTTTCTGATTGTCTCTATGATTACTGTGCATACTGGAAAATCTTCTGACTATGACTTTATTTCACAATCTATTCCTTTTAAAATAGTAATTCGTTTAGTTCGTAAATTAACGTTTCACGAACACGAATGTAGCATGTTCTTAAATATTAATGTTCGTATTTAAAAATAGAATTACAGTAGTCTATAGTTGTCAAACATTGTAATAGAAATTTCGATCTACATGTAATTCAGTAATTTGATAACGCGCCGCCCGAAGGCTCTCGAAGAGTTGATCTACATGTAAATCACTTCTCATTTGTAAATTTTTCTTTTATTTTATTTAAGTTCAAAATTACATTTAGTGTAATATTTTTTTATTCGTAATTACCATAGCATTTTATCTTATTTGAAGCTATGGTATTAGTAACTTTTGAACTCTGATGAGAAATTTCCGATCACTTTGGAACATCTTTAACCTGAATTATACCATTGTGAAAAAAATGTTTTTACTAATATGATAGTAATTAATCAATTGACAATAATTTTTCTGAATTGAAAATAAGAACTTAAATAAATCCCTATGTATGATCAATAAATGCATTATTATCGTTTAATGAGATATTAATTAATAAATTATTCGAGAGTAATTTTCTTGAATTGAAAATAATAATTTAAATCATATCGTATTTATAATGAATAAATGCATCATTTAATACGATATTAATTAATCAATTAGAGAATAATTTTACTTATTTGAAAATAATAATTTAAATAATCTCATATTTAGGATCAATAAAGGGATTAATATCATTTAATGCGGTGTTAATTAATTAATTATTCGAAAGTTATTTTTCGGAACTGAAAATAATAATTTAAATAATCTAGTATTTATGATCAATAAATATATTATTATAATTTTATATGATATCAATATTTATTCAAGAGTAATTTTCATGAACTGAAAATAAATAATAAACAATTTAAATAATCTCGTATTTATGATTAATAAATGATTATTTTCATTTATGGGAAATAAATTAACAATGAAGTAAACAGATTACGACAGGACATTACTGGGACTTCTGGAAAAGTAATATACTTTTGAATTACTAAAAAAGAAAGTAAAATTTAAAAATTTAATTTTAAATTTACTACTACTTACTAAAATTTAAATCACTAGTAAGTTACATGTTAAATATTTTATTAACTCGTAAATTAAGGAAATATTGAGAAAAATTTTTATTATTTTCGCTTACTCTGCTGTTTTTACTTAGTGATTTTTGGCCATTTTTATTCTAAATGTAGAATTGTAAATCTAAAATGTAGAATTTTTCGAAGGGAGCAAACAAATAGAAATATAGAAACTATAAAAAAGAAAAGAAAAAAATGAGGGGGGGGGGGGAGAAGCATTATGAAGGATTTTTTTTTTTTTTTGTATTTAAGTTCATTTTTTTTTCCAATTATATCGACAGCAATTCAGGAGATCCAAAAGAAAGTTAAGAAAATAATAATAATAATAATTTGTATTAACAGTAGATGATGAATTAAAAGATTTTAGACATTACAGGTGTAACTGTTCTTTAAAATTTTCGCAAATGACGCTATTTCATGTAATGTTATGTTTGCCATGACATCTTAATGAGTTTTTGAATTTAATTTTTTAGTCTATACAATATTGACCTATAATGTCTGTGACCTATACTACTTTTGACCTACACTGTCTGTGACTTATACTACTTTTGACCTATCTATCTGTGGTTATCATGTCATTATGGAACTTTGTAGAAAATAGTTCTTCAATAATATATTTCCAATTAGAATAAATTTAATTGATAGAAGTTAAATATATACATATATATCAGCATCCAAGGAAAAAGTTATTTGTTAGCTAAACAAAATGGCATTTTGCTATTTTCGAATTAAGCGTTTCATATTTTTTTTTCTCACTTTCTAACCTTATTTTAAAATGAACATTTAGTTTAGTCACACAAACCTTTCTCTGTTTCAATTAAAAGCTTTGGTAATTTTATTTATTCGGAAAAAAAAGAACATACAAACGACATTACTTAACATCACAAAGAAAAAAATCTTCAACACAGATCAACAACAATCTTAATCTCAAGCAAAGAAAAAAAAAATCTTCATAACAATGTGTTGTTCACTAAAATAACGTTCAAACATTTTCAATACTTAAAAACACCCACCAAATTGAAATTGCGATAGGAAGTTAATATCGTCTTGAACTCTCTTCAAAATTTCGAAATTATAATAGGTCAAATGGCGTTTTCTTTTGAAAATACCGAAATATATAAGCTTTAGCAACCTTTTTGATGTCAAGAACGAAGTAGGAAAGTTATTTTCCACTTCATCGTTTCAATAGTTCCATGCCTGTATTCTTTGTAAGTGGATTTTGCCTTAAGTCTTTTTTTTTCCCAAAATAATTGGTGCACTCATTTCTGTCCCTACAGTCAACAATGATTAGTTGACTATGATGTATGGATACAGTCAAAGTTTACAAGGTTTGACAGTTTCTAGAGAAATTCTTTGGACTCGGAGAGCATTTTATGATTGGTTGATAGCCTTTAATTCATGAATGAAAGTGTTTTTTTTTATTAAATTCATTTGTTGCAAAAATGTCAATTCTATGAATGAGAAAACACAAATATTGGCTCAGACAATGTACCAAAAAGCAATAAATGCAAATCAAATGAGTTCGTCCTGTGAAAAATGACAATTACATTTCAAACGAGAACTTTTCATTTAGTTATATACTAAATCACTGCAATGATGCTGTGAAAGGTTTGATTAAAGAATATAGATAATTAAACATGGCAAATATATTAATATAATTAAACATAGCAAATCTATTATCAATTTGTACATAGATGAATTTGGTTAAAGTTATAGCAAAATTTAATCAAAAATTGCGGAGCAACATGAAATAGTTTAATAGTAATTTATCTTTAAGCATAAAGCATATTTAAAACTTAGAAACCCTTGAAGTAATAGTAAAACTGCAAGAATCTACAAAATTCCTGAAAATACAAAATTATTCCTTTTTATGTAATAAATGTATATTTATTTTAGAATCTTCTTTTAAAATGGGTCCCCTGCAAACGCTAATATCTCGGAATTTTATGGATGCATAAAACTTCATCCTACAAAATACCTGAAGATTCCAAATTGTTTATCTCTCTTAATTTATTTGGGGCCTGTTGGCCGAGTGGCTAGCGCTCTGTCGCTCGGTCCCGGCGGTGTCATGGGTGTTTGTAGTGGTTCGGAATCCACTTTAAACTGTAGGTTCCGGTCTGTTTAGCCTGAAGTGTACATAAGATGACCGTAGAGCGACAAACCAAACCAAACTCTTAATTTATTTCGATCTATATTTACTCTCAGGCTTTCTATTAAAATGAATCTTCAACAAACCTTAATATCTCGAGATTATATGAATAATTTAAACTCTATTTTTTGAGCAGTATTTCTTAACTTTAATGTTTTCTTTTATGTATTTGAACCCAATAAGTGCAATTTAAAAATTATTAATAAAATAATAAATAAAATTATAATTTTCAACTTTATATACATTCTATATTACTTACAGTTTAGTATGATTTATTAACTTAATTGTCATGCTTTATTTTGTTGAGCCCTTCCAAGACAATATTCTATATGCACGCCTGTATATATAAGTATATTTTTCCTTTCCACTAAGTAAAATAAAAAAAAGAAAGTTATTTGCGAGGGACGCTTAATAAAAGTTTACTTCATTTTTTACATTTTTTTATTGTTGTAAATATTAATAATTTACGTTGATTAATACCTTGATTCAAGAAATTGTCTTAGAATTCTTGCCTAAAGTATAAACTTTAAATCCTCCACATCTTATGAAAAAAAAAAAAAAATTTCCAAAAACCTTGATAAAGACTCCACCCTAATGTATGAGGTTCTTTTCCAATATACCACCCGTGGTGGTCACAAATTTTTGAGAAAAGAAACCAAAAAGGAAAAAAAAAAGAAAGAAAAAAGTTATTTGTGTATGTGCATGTCCACGTCAAAGTTAGTTACTCGGGACATCAAACGTTAACGACCACTTATGATCCTGGTATTTATCGGCGGTCGTTTAATTCGTTTGGGTGAACAGTATATCTGCGGTGGCCTGTCAGATAGCGCAGAACCACTGTCAACCCAAGCCTTATGAATGGACTGTGAAAAATTGGTCAATGGCTTGTCGAAGTTGGAGGTAGAATTGAATTCAATCTCCTACTCTACTACTAGGCAATGACCTACTGGTTGAATTATTCAGATGCTATTAAAAATATAAATTATCAGAAAATATTATAAATATATTTCTGAAACTTGAAAAAATCCTCTTTTAACATGGAATATGTTTTATAGATGTGTGAAGGGAATAAAAATGGCAAGCGTCAGCGAAGAAGTGATTTTGATGACTTGACATTGAATTTGAAACCTACTGGCCATGGTTATGATAAACTTTTTGTTCTTAAGCCATTTGGTGTTAATTAAAATTAAATCAACAGTTAAACAAGAATAATGAGAGAAGATTTTTAAAAACAAAAATCAAGGCTTTTGTAATTATGCTATGTGGAAGAAATCATGTAGTATGTTTTATAGAGGATTCAACTGATGGAAAAGGAAACGAAAAGTAATCAATCGAAAAGTACAATTGGCTTGAACAATGCGCGTTGTACAAAATTTCTCACGATATTTGACGTTACCATTCCGTGGATTAAAATGATTACTTTCGTTGCGAAATTTAAGAAAATAGACGTTGATTGAATATTTTATAAGCATTTATTATGTTATTTTTCTGTAAGCTTATTATAGAATTGCTTCATAAATACAAAAGACAGATATATATTGATTTATTATATTACGGTAGAAAACCCATACGTTTATGTTGTGTTTCTTTATAAACTAAAGTGCAAATATTGCTAGTAGATTTAATCATTATCATTAAGTACAATTAACAATCTTTTATGATTAAAATGATCATCTTGGAAAAAAAACTTGTTTTTTATCTATCAAATGGCTAATTGAAATTTTTCTCTCTCGGAGATTTTTAAGCGGCCTGACTGGTCTACAATTGGCTAACGCTCTGGTCGTTGGTATCACAGGCTTCGAGTTCCAGTCTTGGCGGGTGTCATGAATGTTTGTGAGTTGTTCGGAATCCACGTTAGACTGTAGGTCTCCTGTCTAATTGGTCCAAAGTGTGTAGAAAATTACCGTAGAACGACAAATCAAACCACAAACGGAGATTTAAACATTTTGGAAAATTTTATTTTTCCTAACTTGAAATGAAGTAAATTTGTCAATTTTTTCTATTATCTGTCTCAAGATCTCTATTATCTTCTATCTCTGGAAATATATTCTAAACCCAAATCCAAATCAGCGATAGCTGAAAATCATTTTCTCTCTATTAGTCTTTATAGAAGCTTTTCTATAAGTCCTTGATTAAAAAACGGTTATTCTAACAGAAATTGCACTACTCTAAAAACAATTATAAAGGTCAATCTCCTAGATATTTGGGAAACAAATGCCTTTTTCAATATTTTTTACATAGTCAGGTAATAAGTTCAAGATTATGGTGTAAGAGTTTGGAGAGGATTATATGATTTGATCATAATTACCAGTAGCTACTTGCAAAGGATTTTTTGTTGTTTCTTATCCAGCTTGGCAGGCAGCAACATCTAGACTAAGTCCAAGATCCAATGTGATCTCATGGAAGGGGGGGGGAAAGGGGGAGGCAACTCCTGTTGTGTCAGGTTCCTGTTGTGTATAGGTAGAAGTCAGACTTGACTCCGTGTTGCTGAATTTTCACGGAGTAAGGTTGTCCGCATTATGATCTACAGTCATATGAGACCGATACCTACAGCTTAAAGTGGATTCCTAACCACTACAAACATCCATGACACTGCGGGACTGAAATCCGAAACCTGTGGCATCGAGCGCTACAGCTCTAATCATTTGGCCATCAGGCTTCATGGAGGATTTTTTAAACAAGTTTATTGAATGAAAATCCTTTTTTTTTAAGAAGTGATTATTTTAGGGAAATCGATGTGAATAGATGTTCTCATAAATTTTATTGCACTATAATCACTTTAATAATTGGTTAGAAAATCTCAATTTTTTTGTATAAAAATTGACCGAACTTTATAAACACACTTTTCCAAACATGCAACTTTTCTAAACATAAAACTCAAAAAATATTATCTGAATTTAAAAAATATATTTATTTTTATATGATAATGTACGCTTTTATATGTGAAATTTTCATTACATTATCTTCCTTTCTAAATCGTAAATGTCTCTGTTTATTCTATGACCACTACGTACCATGCTATTTCTAAGAATGACGCCATGTCATTTTTCCTAACGATATTCCTTAATACGATGTTAACCCGGGTCCCTCTTCACCCAAGACGGCCATAATTGACATTGGTGATTTAGGAAAAGGAGCTGGCCTCCCTGACAGAGTAAGTAATCAGGGGGTGTTCCAACCCTTTAACATCCCCTCACCTTGCCCCCCATCAACCATTCCTCCCCCTTCCATTCAGAACACCACCCTCTCCCGAAGAACAAACCACCTCGGTAGGAAATTAAATATTTATTTTAATCACGCCAGGAGCTGCCATAATTATTCTCAACTTTGCAGAGTAAGGGGGGGAAGGGTCTTCTTTCTCGTGTTCCAGGTATGCAGATTTTGTCTCGGGGTAGTCCGAGGGAATGTTCGAAAGGGACCTCCTGACCCCTTGATTCGCAACGTCGCAGAGCCGGACAATGCCAACTATTCCAATTTACGAAAGGAAAGTTTATTCTGGGGTAAGCGAATTTGTTATGTATGTATGCATGCATGAGGGTTGGGGGTTGGCAGGAAGGGATGTTGTATCATTCTGTTGGGGGAGGAGGAGGGGTGGAGCAGGGGGTGCTCACAGTGACCTCGAGTCTCTTCGCTTTTATTAATGCACCAGCATTTATATAAGACAGATACGCAACTTAGTTTTGCATGTTGAGTGAATATGTATGAATCTTCGCCAAGTTCGCTCTGAAAGAAGACGGGTTGGCACGGTTGGTAATCAACAATTATGTCGCTGGAAAATTTAATTTTAGTCATATTAAGGTGGAGATTAGATAGGTGGACAACGAAAGGAATTTTGAGAAAAGACGAAATGCTAATCTTTTAATTTCAAAATTAAGGATAAAAATAACATTATACTAGTGACAGTAACAATTTCAGTCCAATAAATTACTTTTTTAAAAAAATTGTCTGATTTTTCTCTAAAGATGAGGCGGATAGGATTTTTCAAAACTATTAAATTTCCTTAAAAATATATATTATAACTTTTACAAAGGGGCCTGGTGGCCGAGTGACTAGCGCTCTGGCGCTCGGTACCACAGGTTTCGGGTTCGAGTCCCGACGGTGCCATGGATGCTTGTAGTGATTCGTAATCCATTTTAAACCGTAGGTCCTGGTCTTATATGAATGTTGAGAGTGGGACTGACAACCCTACCCCTTAAAAAAAACCATCTCATCTTTCGAAATTTACCAGTAGGCAGACGGCTTTGGCCCACCAGGAAAATGTTGCGCCACTGATAATGATGAATTTTTATGAAATATATAAGGCTTTTCAAGAAAATTACTTTTTTATGGCATTGGAAATTTTAATAAACCACACAAAATAGTCAAAGCTTTAGAACAATGCAAGCATTTCAACTTTAAAATTAATTGAATTATTAATTCATTTCTGTTTTGGCAATTTGGAACCAACAGAAATCATTGAAAAAGTTTATATACGTAAAATGTGAACATCTTCAACCCCGATTTTCACCGGATTATTTCAGGGTAAAAAGGAGTTTCTTTATTAAAAATATTGCAAAGTTGAAGGCTATTATAGTGTGTTTGTTGTGTTGTGTCTAATCCTCAGTAGCCTGTAATGCAGGACTGACATACCATGAATAATCTGCTCATGGATGGAAGGATACAGTTATGAGTTCGCAGAATATAATTTATTTCTTCTGGGAACTCATAACTGTACACTCATCAATCATTGTCTTATATTCGCAAGAATATTATTTTGAAATCAAAATTAATTTTTTTTCTCATCATTTCGACAGTTCATTTTTGAACATATGAATGCACATATAATGTGCTTTTTGAATACATTGGTTTTGACTACTTTGGCAATTATAAAATAAATATATTTTGTAAAAGTGTGATAAATATCACTGGCCGTGGGTTGACCACCCCTGTTTTAAACCTCGGCTATTGTTGTCTTTTATCAGCTCATATTCTTAGAATTAACTGGATTTACTTTCGAAAAGTTTTAAATCCATTTAAAATCCGACTAAAACGAATTTGAGTTGCTTTTTTTTCAGTCCCATCGATGTCCGACGGACACCTATCACGAGTGATGGGCAGCCAGTCGCGGGTGGTCCCCGGGCAGAGGTGCAGACACCCCCTCTCGAACGGAGGAGAGGGTGTCCTCGTAAGTCACATCCCTCGATAAGAGCGTCGCATTAGAGGCCGTTCGTATGCACGCCGCGTCCGATTCGCTGATAAACTGGCCGCTAACTTGCTTTATGGAGTCGCATCTTGGCGTCGGGTCACGGACGGTTCCGAAGGGAAGGTTTATTTATGGCTGCCACTTTGCTGCCCGCCTTTGTTTCTTTCGCTAATAATCATGGCTTCTAATGACTCGGTGAAATCTGGGCAAAGCAGAGATTTTGACCGGTTGCTTGTGGCTTATGACTAAAACTAATTTGATAGGCTTATAAATGCAGGTCTTTCTTAAGCTACAGTATTATAATGAAGAACTATTATTAAATGCCAAATATTTGGTCTAAGGTAATTCGCCATAAGTATCGCTGTTAAAAAAAAAGGAGTCATACCAAATTAATGTACCAAAAATATTTCGGTTCGAATGTACTTCCAAAGGGGGCCTAAATGGCCGAGTGTCTAGCGCTCTGGCGCTCGGTACCACAGGTTTCGGGTTCGAGTTCCGGCGGTGCCATGGATGTTTGTAGTGGTTCAGAATCCACTTTAAACTATACGTCCCGGTCCTAATAGGATCGTGGAGTGTTGCGGGGGCATTGTTACTCCGTGTCCGTGGCTTATCTTCAAGTGACATGCGCACCCTGGGTAATGCAAAGTGAGTACGTCTGTGCAGCTTCTGCCTTAAGACATCCAAGACCAAGCTGTCTAATTGTTTGCCAGCTGCATTAGAAAGAAAAAAAAATGTACTTCCAAAGGCCAGAGCGCTAACCAGTTGGCCATCAGGCAGCCCAAGATTTGTATAAGATTCCCCCACTTGCAATAAAAGCATGGAGCAAGTGTGAATAAGGAAAACTTTTAATCAATTCCTTCTATTAGCTCACACTCTCCCTATAGATATCTTGTTCACATTTTCAATCGTTCATAAAATACTTCTTATTCATTCCACTCAAGTTCAAACACATTTTTTTTTTAACTTGTAGTGGATGACACTGGATGTTAAGACAGTTTTTTCAAATATTAATGCAGTAATTAAATTTAATTAATTAATTACATAAACCCCGGGATTTTGATTTGGACACAGTAGTAGCTGATGACTAAAACTAATTTGATAGACTTACAAACGCAGGTCTTTCTTAAGTTACAATTCTTGGTAAGAATTATAATGGAAAACTAATATTAAATACCAAACATTTGGCCTATGCTTATTCGCCATAAGTATTGCTGTTAAAAAATGAGTCATACCAAATATATTTCGGTTTGAATTCTGTCGATGGAATGGATGTTAGTGAGTAATTCGAAATCCACGTTAAGCTGTATGTCCCGGTCTAATTAGCCTAGAGTATGCACAAAATGACCGTAGAGCTACAAATCAAATCAAATTAAAAAGTGTTAATAACAAGTAATAATAATAACAACCTATCACTCAAATTTAACCGTGTTCTGGATATTTGTATAATGGATATGTAGTGTTGTGATATTACATGGAATTAGTGTTTTGTACTAATGAGAACAACCTGTCACTCAAATCTGATAGATAATCAGTATCATGGATAATGAGACCTCATGAATTTGTGAATTGAGAATGCGACAAACTAAACAAACGACTTATATTTCGTTTCATCATAGAAGTTATTATTTGCAATAGCAAGAAAAATTGATTACAAATTTGTAAGAATTAACAGTTCAAGTAAAATTCAAAATATATCAAGGTCTGTATAATTTATTTGTCGCTCTACAGTCTTTTTGTGCACATGTTGGGCTAATTAGACTGGGACCTACTATTTAACGGTGATTCCGAATCAAACAAGTGCTCTGGCCAGTTGGTCATCAGACCACACAAGATTTGCATAAGATTCCCCTACTTCCAATAAAAGCATAGAACTAGTGGGAATAAGGAAAAACGACTTTTATGCTGTTTTAGGTTGTTGGCCATCAGACTATAATTGAAAAACCATAACAATAATGAAAAAAGATCAAACCAAACTGATTAATCATATTTATAAATTTTTATTATTTAACCGCGGAAATAGCAAGAAGTGATTTGCAGTCAATATTACAACTCAAGAAAAAGGTGAAAGGTCTGATCAAGGACTGCAGAAGATTCCTTCCCCCCCCGATGAAAAACAGCATGGAACAAGTTTGAATATACCAGAACGAAGACTACTTGTAAATTCCATCCTTAATTAGTTTATCGAAGTCTGACGTCTGACTTGCCAATTATATATATAAAAAAATTAAAATTAAAAAAAAAAAAAAAAATACTTCATATTTTCCTCTGCATAGAAACTTGAATATTTTTCAAAATTTTCTCGGTAGAGAAAAATTTGAAATATAATATTTAATATACAATAATTGATCGAATGAATTGTATAAATCGATTTAACTTTAGGCAATTTAAATTAGATACATTTAGTTATTAACTTTGTAATAAAAGTTCATATCTTTTCCAAAATAATTTTTTTTTATTTTATACTTATTCCTATATTTTACATTAAAATTAAGTTCTACATAAATCAGTGTTCTTTTCTTGAAAATCAGAAATCCTAAAAAGAAATTTTAAATTTTAAATATTTAATACTATTAAAGAATTATTTCGCCTAAAAACATATTTGTTTAATAAAGAGTAAAAAAAATAAATAAATAAATAAATAAAAAAAATTCATATCAATAATGCTTCCTTCGATTTAAAAAACATTTTAATTATTTATATTGCGATCATTTGTTATTTTAAATAATTAAATAGCTAAATACTAAATGCTAAGAATTTGGATTACATCAGGGCCTTTGAGAGAAAAATATTGAGAAAAATTTTTGAACAAAGATTTAACAATTATGGATTAGAAGACCCAACAAAGAAACTGAACACCTAATTAAAAACGGAGACATTGTGAGATACATCCAATCACAAAGAATCCACTGGCTCGGACATCGCTGAGATGAAGAAAACATCATTAAAAGGGTTGTGTTATGTAAATTGTTCAACACTAGGAAGACCCAGGGAAAGGTGGATGGACGGTGTCGAAGAGAATCTTGGACAACTGAAAATTATTAACCGGAAGAGATTGGCATTGGAGCGAGACAGACGGAGAGCTGCTGTGTTGGAGGCTCAAGTCTGTACAGGGCTGTAACGCCAGTAAAGAAGAAGAAAAAATAGCTAAATTACTTAATTTTGATTTTAAATAATTTTTGATTGTATCGTATCATATTGTTCTTGTTTTTTGGGGTAAATTAGTTGTTTTAAAGAAAGACGTTCTATTTGGATTATTTTAGTACATCATTTTATGTATCATATTATTTTAACATATCATTTATTTATTAAAATATAAGACCTTATTTATTGCGTTTAGCCAACGAAGAAAAACTTTAATCTTGTTTGATAAACTTCCGTGCTCATTTTTACCTCGCGTTGTGTTAAAGTGAATATTTATATTTAAAAAAAAAAAATGTTGATTCACTGTGCTTATACGAATTATAATATACTTGGATAAGGTTAAAAATAAATAATTAAAAAAAACACAGAATGAATTTCTAGAAGTAACAATACAAATAATACTACACGCATACGCATCACACTATACGCTTAGTTCCTTACGAAAACTATTTCTTATTTATCATCTAAACGTGTTTAGCTGAAATAATTTTGAGGAGTCTTGTTATGATCTTTTGCAAGTTTAACTTCTTTTTCAACCGGAAAACTGGCTCCACAGCTGCATTTTTAAACAAACCAATAAACATCGCTCGATATTTCGCTGCACTTCAACCTGGTTGTTCAATCCTACTTTTTATTTCATTCCCTCTGTCCATCCGGCGCGCTTTACTGGGCCATAAAACCGACGTCTTGAGCCATAAAATCCGTTTACACATGTGAGCAGCTGTGCATCTGAATTCATGAACTAACCACCACTGCTGCTGTGCCCGCACATACTAACTAACAAACACCGATCTTCCTGCCAGAAGATTAACTAACTACAATGTCCCAAACCCTGACCTTGGCATACATACCGCTGACAAATCGACAAGTATGACCTACAAACCTCTAAAACCTCTTCCTCCTGTCTCCTTTTCATATTTCGGAGCAGACGATAAAAGAGGGTGGCATTGTGTGAGGAACATCCCTCCTGGCCAGTGGATTAGCATTCACAGAAGTATGTCCTCAGTTAAGGTTAAGTATATAATCGCTTTAAAAAATTCAGAGATAAAACACATTAAAAAATGTTTTTTTTCTATTTGGTGTCAGTACGTGATAGGCTTCTGATGTACTATTCATGTCTTTTATGAATCTATTAACGATATTTGACCTACGATTGATTTGACCTGCGGTTCAGTGCTGGAAATATAAAGAGAAGACATTTGGCAGCATTTTATTAGAGAAGATGTACATAACCGGTTGTGATAGTAATAGAAGATTAATGAGAAATACGTTATGCTGTAAAGCTGTAAATAGAGGGATTTGAATTCGGTTTAGTCTTAAAATATAGCGTTGACCTAGTTAGGGCAGTTTTAGAGCTAGTTTATCACAATGATTTTTATTTATTTTAGAGTAAATATTAGGCATAATACAATATTGTTTGTTTTCTTTTTGAGAATAGTGATGCTAGTGATAAAATAGCAGACAACATTAATCCTCTAGCTTAAGGATTTAAATTACTTTACCAAAATTTTAAACGCATAATCATCTTTAAACAAGACATGATTAAAAAAAAAGTTGCGTATATTTTGAACTATGGATTGGAATGGTCTAATGAAAAGTGATTTTGGGTTTCCAAGCCGAAATTGATCAGCTCAAAACTCGATAACCAAGACTATACCAGAAATGACCACGATAAATCCCTAATCTAGAAAATCTTTCAGTTGGCCTCGATTGGTTTGGTTTAGTTTGTCGTTCTACGGTAATTTTCTGCTCTGTTAGTAACGTAAATAATGTACAGAAAGTAGCAGAACAATATACAGAAGAAAAAGTCTTCATAATAATAGTACAAAGATGACAACCTGTTGGATAAATATACAAATAAATAAATAAAATAACAGTGTAGAAGTGTAAAACTTATTCAAGTTAATAGTTGAATGAAAGTGCAAAAAAAAAAAAAAAAAAAAAAAAAAAAAAAAAAAATGTATAGACGTTTGCCATAACAGAAAGTATTTGAGTAAAGTAGAAAATTCAAAAATGGTTTCACATTTGTAAAAGATAATCTTATCTTGGTAAAAAAACATCAAGTTATGACATCAGGGAGGATTAAAGAGTAAAAAAAAAAAAAAAAAAAAAAAAAAAAAAATGGAAAAGGGCAGGTTTCAATTGAACTTACGAAATATGGCGATGATTTTATAGAAAAATGATACACACATTTTCCTCATTTTCTCAATAACTTATTTTCTTATAACTCATTTTCTCATTAACTTATTTCTACGTTTTTATTTGATTGGCCCTCGCTTTATTCTGCAAATTCATATTCATTAATTGTTTTATAAAATTTCACTTACAATAAACACCATTGAGTTATCATGTTACAATCACCAGACGCATCAGGTGATTCAACATCGCCTACAAATTCTCTTCTACGAGTTACTCGATGATAATCCCAGTGCACAAAAGCAGTTCTTTAAAAGTATTTCACATAAATCCACTCCAAAAAGAAAAGAAAGTTTTCGAGAAGACGATCCCATCAAGCGACAAGGTTACAGCGACATTGCAGTAACAGTTTCTTTTCTTTCTTGCATCCCCCCCACCTCTCCAACCACAAGGAGGACTACTTAGTATCTGGAAGCCCCCATAAAGCATGTTAAGTGCTAAAACACAGCTAGACACCGCCATTCATCTAGACGACCTTATCCTTGCTGAATCCGATTCACAGGTGTTCCTTACCTCTCCCTTTGTCATGGTAACACGCCGTATTTCTTGCGGAGAGAATGCCTCTGACAGAGATATCGCTTCGGTAACGCATGGCCCGGCCAATGATCATTCCTCAAGCCACTGATTCCGCCAATGAGATAACGCCCAAGAACCGAGTCTGTGCCTGCTTTTGTCGCAGCGGCTGCATTCCGACACGGTCTTGCGGATTTTCTTGGGGATTTTTTGTTTTTTTATGGATGCCCACTGTTTTGCTGCCAGTGAAGGTTGTTCATAAATTAGCCCCAGCGCTAATGGATCGTTGCAGCACTAGCGATCGTGGGTTAGACGATAACGATTTGTTGATTTTAGACTTCTCGGAGATCCTCTTTCTAGTTCTTTTGTATGCAGTTCTTCTTCTTTTTTTCTTTTCCTTTCTTTTCTTTCTAGAGTTAAACGAGCTTTATTTTTTAAAATGTCAGTTAAGAACTATTCAAGTACTTTTTGTTCGGTTTAAAAGTAACTATTAAATTTTAATATTTTCCGCTTTTTTTTTTTTTTTTTTTCTGTCATTTCAACTATTCTTAAGATTGAAATATTTTAAATATCAGATGGCCATAAATTAGTAGTAGTGAAAAAGATCTATTGCTGTCAAATGCCGGACACTTGCATTTGAGGTATTCGGCATTAGAAGACTGGCACATAGCAGATTCAGCGTTGACCTTGGTACACAACTGAGTGCTTGGTACACTTCACCCACAATGTGCGTCTGGGGTTTCGCACATTTTATTTATTCCTCCGCAAATCCAACGGAAGAATATTCTTACATACAGATTTATCACACCATCCCTGGCAAAGGCCTTGAAGCTTTTGGTTTGGCATGATTTGTTGAATCTTGAACTAAGTTCAAATGGTTGATCCAGTAATAATAATCGATCCAGTAATAATAATAAAAAAATTTAAAAAATAAAAAATAAATTAATAAATTAAAAACTAAAAAAAAAAAGGAAAAAACCAGCAAGTAAACAACAAGAAATAAACAAAAAAAATAATTAAATAAAACAAAAAATTAATGAAATAAAACAAAAAATTAATGAAATTAATGGGGGTATAAATAACAAAAAAGGGTAATATAAATAAAAAATATAGCAAAATAAAACTTTTAAAATGAATTGAGTACAGTTCCAACATTAATAGCTAATAAAATGAGATGCTTTTTCAAACAGGATTCAATGTGTTTTTCTTAAATAACTCTTTCTATGAAATGATTTTAAATAGTTATTGTAATTGTTTAATGCCAAAGAATTTTGAATATTAAAATCCATAAGATTGTGAAGAAAAACCAAATCAAAAATTGTATTTATAACTTAAATTTTAAAAATGAAGAAATTATTTCATAGAAACATATAACGTAAAGACCACTGTGTATTTAAACGAAGAATTTGCGTCATAAATCGTGTTTCACTTGAGGGCTATTGAAAATTAAAACTAATAGCATTACTTTATATTGACATTTTGCTGCATTAACAACTCACATTATTTGTAGATTTCTATAACTCATATATCCTACTTTGGGCCTGAATGGCCGAGTGGCTAGCGTTCTGGCGCTCGGTACTACAAGTTTCGGGTTCGAGTCCCGGCGGGGCCATGGATGTTTATAGGGGTTCGGAATCCGCTTTAAACCGTAGGTCCCGGTCTAATAGGATCGTAGAGCGTTGCGGAGGCATTGTTACTCCGCGTCCGTGGCTTACCTTCAAGTTACACGCGCCCCCTGGTTAATGCAAAGTGAGTAACGTCTGTGCAGCGCTTGCCTTAAGGCATCCAACACCAAGGTGTCTAAGTGTTTGCCAGTTGCATTAGAAAGGAAAAAAGATATCTTACTTTTCCCTCATGCCTTTTTGCCAAAACCGTGAACTTCACGCCAAGACAATAGCAAGTTCATGCATGATGATAATTATTATTATAATAATTATATAATAATTATTATTTTGTTTTCGCGGAATTTCTTTCTAAAAGTAACTGAAAATAACGCTCAATAAATGCTTATTTTAAAGCTTCTTTTTTTTCCCGTAATTGTATTTATTAAATTATGCATATTTAGTACTGGCATATATGAAGACAATATCATATTTATACACGAAATTTTTGTATTACTGGTATTAGTAAAAGTCTAAAGCTCGATTACTTTCAGAAATAAATTCTTTAAAAACAAAATGATAATTATCTGCTGAAAAATCCTCATAAAAGAATAAAAGAATATTACATTGTCCTGGCATGAAGTTCATGGCTATCTCTAAATACTGTTGTAGGCCTCCAACGGTGTCATTGTTAACATATTTATCTACTATTTCAATAACGAATGATTTCAGATTAAATTTTTGTTATAAAAAAAACTTCTTCAGCCTGGATAAGTTTAAAAATAAAAATATAATAAATTATGTGAAAAATCTTTAAAAGAGACATGCAGAGAGACATTACATTTTAATTTGAACATGTTTTCAAATTTATTTTAGCTTGAATGAGTTATCAAATTCCTTTTAATTTGAACGAGTTACCAAATTTATTTTCATTCGTACGAGTTTTCAAATTCCTTTTAATTCGAATGAATTAACAAATTCCTTTTAATTTGAACAATTTATCAACATTATTTTCATTTAAATAAGTTATCAAATTTATTTTAATTCGAACGAGTTAACAAATTCATTTTAATTCGAACGAGTTAGGAAATTCATTTTAATTTGAACAAGAAATCTAATTTATTTTCATTTGAACAAGTAATCATATTTATTTTCACACGAAAAAGTTATCAAATTCATTTTAATTTAGATGAGTTATCAAATTCATTTTAATTTAGATGAGTTATCAAATTTATTTTCATTCGAACGAGTTTTCAAATTCCTTTTAATTTGAGCGATTTTCAAATTCATTTTAATTTGAACAAAATTTTCAAATTCATTTTCATTTGAACGAGTTTCGAATTTATTTTAATTTCAACGAGTTTCCACAATTCGGAAGATATTGAACTCGTCATATTTTAATTACTGAATACTACATAGATATCTTTACACTTCCTTTCATTCATTCGGAAATAAATGCTCTAAAAATCAATTTTTTTAAGCAATTAATTACTTTAGTTGGAAAATTTTCGAACTTGAACCGCTCATTAGCGTCGACACATCGGCGGGCAATCAAGACTTGGTCCATTGTGTCTCATGCCTGAACAGGACTTCCTCACGCAAGCCCGGTTCGAAACAAATCTCTTTCGACACGCATCCAAGCAACTGGAGTGGACAAAAGAGCCGTTTTACCTTCAGGTGGACAACGCTTCCACCTGCCTTCCAGTTCATATTGTTCCGCCAAGTGGCGACAGAGCGTGGTCTCTCGGAAGTACCCTCACCTGCTCGCCTGGACGTGTTAACACGGACGCCAGATTTATGTGGACGTCTTTTTCTAAGTCAGTGGTCTCCACAGTAAAGCACGCATACCCTTAGGGGGTACACAAGGTGTTACTTGGGTGGTACGCCAAAGATTGTAGGCTCACGATCAGTTGCGAGTGTATCACGATTTTGTTGGAAATGAAAAAATAGATCATCTTTCGATTGCAGTTTAAAAAATAGTTAATTAAAAATCCGAATTGAAAGAAAAAATCTCTTCCAATAGATGGATGATTAGTTTGGTTTTTCATTGTACGGTCATTTTGTGCTCACTTTGGGCTAATTAGACCGGGACTTACAGTTTAACGTGGTTTCCGAACCTCTCACAAACATTCATGCTACCGCCAGAAATCAACCTGAAGCATAGGGTGCGAAGTTCAATTGTCCACCAGGCCACCCAATGGGTAGATGAGAATGAAACCGAATATCAAAGTAGAGTAATCACAGATCACAGCAGCAAATTCAATCTTACCATTTGATTCCCCATATCTTTCGTGAAGCAGCGCTTTCTACAATGAACAACAATTAAAACCAAATAAAGAAATAAATTAGAGTTTTCTTCGAATTGCATTCTCAGAAGGCCTCCAATCAGATATTTCCGATATTACTAAACAAATGTAATCATATTGCTCAGATAAATCTTAGTTACAAATGTAAATGTGTGTAATTTAATTTAAAGTATACATAATGTTTAAAATAAACAAAAAATCTTTTGACTACATATACATATTTATATATTATTTTATATGGGATGCAATTATATAGTAATATTATATTATATTATGATTTCTTCTTCTTTGTTGGCATTACAGCCTTGTACAGGCTTGAGCTTCCAGCACGACAGCTCTACATCTGTCTCTCTTCAATGTCAATCTCTTCCAGTTAATAGTCTTCAGTTGTCTAAGATCTTCTTCAACAACATCCATCCACCTTTCCCTGGGGCTTCCTATTTTTGACCAATTTACATAACGCAATCCTTTTAACGATGTTTCCCTCATCTCTGCCATGTGCATGTCCGAGGCAGCGGATTCTTTGTGATTGGATGTATCTCACAGTGTCTCCATTTTTAATTAGGTATTCAATTTCTTGTTGAGTCTTCTAATCTATATATCATTGTCAACTGTTTGTCCAAAAAATTTTCTCAATATTTTCCTCTCAAAGGCCTTGGTGTAATTAAAGTTCTTGCGATGCAAGATATAATTTTTAATTATTTTCGTCATAGATAGTCGTCATTTTCGTCATTTTTCATAGATAAAAAAAAAAATTGTAGATCTCTGCCATATGCCATACATATTATCACATAGAGTAAGCGCGTTTCTTTTTCCATATCAAAACCACCGATACTGATTTCGTCGATTTATATGTCAATCTTAGTTTTATTGTTTGTGAAATCAATAATATAATTGGGTGCCAGAATGACAAAAATGATAGTTTAAATGAAAATTCAGGATGATAAAAAAAGCATTAATCTTCTTTAAAAAATATTTAAGATGAAAAGTACAAAAGACAGACATAAACGGTTGAACTTCAGAGTAAAGCTTAACCACAAAAGTTCTATATGTGCACTTTTAAGGCCAATGAGGATATAAAGCCTGCATTCCATATATTCAAGCCATACCATGCCGTATATATATATATATATATATAGTCTACCATGTTCTTAATAAAAGTAGTTCTCCACTGGATAGTAATATCCCTGTAAATAGGCAGGATATCAGGTTTCCAATCTGCTAGAATTCGATAACATCACATTTTGTTAACCAGTGAAAAATCTTAATGGTGACTGTATCAACAAATGATATCACCCTATGGAGACGAATTCGTTGTTAGTGGTAACACTTGCAACTAGCGTGTAGTAGGATCCAAGTTCAAATTCACTGAGGGGGAGTCATTGCCTGCAGAAACAGTCCGCATAGCAATTGAGAAGAGTATGTGTGTGCCTTGCATAGACAGTTAGCCTACCTGATAATGGTTTTTGGAGTTTTCTTTTATATGACATGTAAATTACTCCTGAAAATCCTTTCGGAAAGTAGCAATCCCTTTAGCTTATCTGTGAATTATTCATGTCATAAGTAGAGCACTCAAATCATTATATGCGAAAAGAAATGTTTAAGAAATATGTATTCTGATAAGATTTAATCATTAATTTCTTTTTCTATTAATAAAAAAAAATAATTTAAAATTCGCACAAATTATTGCCCATAAAAAAGGTGATATAGATAAAATTAAAAATTGTAAAAAAATCCACAAATATAACTATTAGTTTCACATATTTTTTTTTTCTTTCTAATGCAGCTGAGAAACACTTAGACAGCTTGGTCTTGGATGCCTTAAGGCAAGAGCTGCACAGACGTTACTCACTTTGCATTACCCAGGGTGCGCGTGTAACTTGAAGATAAGCCCCGGACGCGGAGTAACAATGCTTCCGCAACGCTCTACGATCCTATTAGGACCAGGACCTACGGTTTAAAGTGGATTCCGAAGCACTACAAACATTCATGGCGCCGCCGGGATTCGAACCCGAAACCTGCGGTACCGAGCGCCAGAGCGCTAACCACTCGGCCATTCAGGCCCATACATATATATACATGTGAAAAAAAATAAAAAAATCACAACTCTAACTATGTCTTTGCTCATCTATCTATTTATCTATAAATATTAATTATTTGTTCTGCTTCCATGTATGGCTTCTTTTGTGATTGATCTTTTCACTTCATTTCATAAGTGGAGCACTCAAATCCTAATATGTGAAAAAAAAATGCTTAAGAAATATGCATTTAACAACTTCAAAATATAGTTATTAACTTCTTCTAGTAATATGGAAAATTACATAAAAATAATTATTTATAAATTCTCACAAACTATGCAATAAAAAAAGGTGTTACCTATAGTATAAAATTAAAACTTGTAAAAAAGCATCAAATATAACTATTAGTTTCACACATATACACGCGGGGAAAAAAAAAAAAAAAAAAAAGCCACAACAACAATGTCTTTACAATGATCTATCTATATATATATAAATTATCTGTTCTGCTATGTTTTTGTGTGTGATTTGATCTTTTCAGTTCATTTCGAGCGTGCAGCCGGACTTTGTAAAGGAGCGGAAGTCGGACGTAACCGGTCTTGACCAGGACAGAAGCGTTTTCTGCAGGTGGCGGGAAACCGTTCTGCGCCGGAAGTCGACGATCACCGAAAAAACAGAGCAATTTCTGAAAAGTGAAAAGCTTTTTTACGCGCATTTTCGCGCCCACCAAACCAAAGAATGCGCACGGCAGACCCAAACAGACAGCTGCTCTCGCATGCGAAACATAGCCTTGGAATCCGTTAACGATTTAACGTTAATTTTTTTTTACCTTTTAGTCTCGTCAAGTATTTCATTTTTTTTTTCGGGGGGAGGAGACAGGACAACTGGCTACAGTGTATATGCTGAAGATGAGCCAGAGTACAGAAAAACATCTCATTTAAGTAAAAAAAAAAAAAAAAAAAAAACAGTTTTGATGCAATTATCTGGAAAATTTTTTCTTATTGATTTAAAGTAATTACAAATTTAAATGGGACCTGATGAATGACCCAGTGACTAGCACTCTAGCGCTAGATGCCATAGGGTTCGAGTCCCAGCGGTGTCATGGATGTTTGTAGTGGTTTTGAATCCACTTTAAAAACCGTAGGTCCCGGTCTAATATGATCGTAGAGCGTTGAGAGTTGGGTTGACAACTCTACCCCGTAAAAAGAATCATATACCGTCTAAAAATCTACCAGCCAGGCAGACGATTTGGCCCACCATGGGGTTGTTGCGTCAATAATGATGGTGAGGATGATGATGAGAAATTCAAATGTAATAGTTCAAAAGCTTTCAGAACAGCAGTCCGTTGTTAATTTAACACTATATTATGTTTTTGGGTAAAGATCCAAGGTACCATTGTGGCTGTAACATGTTTATTTTCCTCAAATGTATATTTTTACCTATATATATATAATATAGATAATGATAATAAAAACGCGTTTATTAAAATTTGATTATATAAATGATAATAAAAACGCGATTATTAAAACGCAATTATATAAATGATAATAAAAACGCAATTATATAAATGATAATAAAAACGCGATTATATAAATGGTAATAAAAACGCGATTATATAAATGATAATAAAAACGCGATTATATAAATGATAATAAAAACGCGATTATATAAATGGTAATAAAAACGCGATTATTAAAACACGATTATATAAATGATAATAAAAGATTATTTTAAGATAATTGATGAGAAAATACAATGTTAATTAAAATGTGTGTTACTATTAAGATAAGAGTTACATTTATGTTATTGAAATTATTTTTCAGATGTCAAGTTTTATATTAATTTTGGTATCAAAATTTATTTTGCAAGCTAAATTATTTTTTAAAATACATATTTTTACCACATATAAATAAATATAACATTAAACACGATTATTAAAATTCTCACTTGGTAGACATCTAGTCCACGAACCCGTAAGGACTCATGATTAAAGGGAAATGGGGGCAGCTTCTGTTGCGATGGAGCACCAGTAGGTAGAAGTCTGACTTGGCTCATTGACGCTCTTACAGTCATAGGAGATAGGGACCTACGGTTTAAAGTGGATTCCGAACCGCTACAAATATCCTTGGCACCGCCGGAATTAGGAACCCGGAATCTGTGGCACCGAGGGACAGAGCACTAGATACTCTGCCATTCAGGCCCTAACAGTAATTCTTCTTTGTTTATGTTTAACATTAATAAATAAAGAAAATCATTATTGCTAATAACAATCACTCATAGCCAACGGCCATAGCATGCTGAATATACCGGTTCTCGTTAGATCATCGAAGTCAAGCATCATTGGGCGCGGTCAGTACTCGGGTGGGTGACCACCTGGGAACACCGCGTGCCGTTGGCATTCACAAATTTGGGACCTGAATAGCCGAGTGTCTAGCACTCTGGCGCTCGGTGCCACAGGTTTCGGCTTCGAATCCCTGCGGTGCCATGGATGTTTGTAGTGGTTCGCAATCCACTTTAAGCCTTAGGTCCCAGTCTCCTATGACTGTAAGAGCGTCACGGAGCCAAAATCAGACTTCTACCTACGGGTGCTCCATCACAACAGAAGCTGCTTCACTTCCCCTTCAATCATGAGTACGTATGGGCTCGTGGGCTTGGCCAGCCAAGTGGGATAAGAAACAACAAACAACACAATCACACATTTCTACTAAAAACAAAACTTAAAAATACAAATCCTGACAAGAAATTTTAAAAGTTGCATAAAATATTATTTTGAAACAAAATGCACAGTCGTAACCTAACTATGATTCTTCTGAATTGGATTTTCAATTCGATTCACTGTTTTCACTCTAAGTCTCTGAATGGTTCTTTTGAGTTCGAATGAAATTAATTTGTGGGAGTTGCTTCAGGCTTGGATCAGAAGCTATTAGAAAAGTGTGAAAGCTATCCTCATAACATTTCTAGAAAAATATTTATGATAAGTTTTAAATTTCTTAAACTTTACCTCCACAGTCTATTCAGATAGTTGTCCGAGGGGCAGCAATGCAGATAAAATTATTTCAAATATTGGCAGTTTATTCATTGTAAGGCGACGCATAGTTTTTAATCAGTCATATGGCGGTCGCTAATTGAAATGTTGTTGTTCTAATGCAGCTGGCAATACAAATACAGTTAATCTTTATGCTATAAGCAAGGACTTATAAGCTGTTACTCATTTAGCACTATCCAGAGGGCGCGTGTAGCTTGAAGATATGTTACGGACGAACACTACCCCCACAATGCTCTACGATCCTATTAGACAGGGACCTACGATTGCGAACCACTACAAGTATCCATGGCACCGGCGGGATTCGAGTCCTGTGGCACCAAGCGCAGAGAGCTAGGCACTAGGCCATGACTGAAATGTATCAATTGCAATTTCATAACCACTTTGCATAATGGCAAATATGGTAAGTATTCGTTTAATATTTTCTCCAGTAACTCTTAAACACATTTGTGTGGTAAAAGACAACTCAAAATTGGAGCTACTTTTCTTAAGCCACTTCCAGACGGGGGCTAGTCCCGTTCGGACACCCACTAAAATCCGGTTTGACAGAACTATACCAGAAAATCATGCTCTCGACGGTTCTCCGGCCAGAATTTTTCTTTCTCAGCAAATCAAAAGGATTTTTTCGGACACCATTAAGACTAGTTGTCATTCACAGTCGTAATCTAGGTGGTTTTTCGCGGTCAGTCGGACAAAAGTTTTAGAATTATTCTTTTATAGTAATATGAACGGAACTATCTTCAAAGGAGGTCTTTGGACGATCTTTGACAACGAAAAAGTTCGCTCGTAACAAACGAATGAAATGGATGCATTTAATCCATTAATTTTAATGAGCTGGCATGAGATGCATTTAATCTATACTTACTTTTTTTTTAACAAAAACCTTTTTACAATTTTGCAATAATTTCATTTATTTTCATATTTTGCAAAAAAAGAAAAAAAAAGAAAAAAAAAACACTCAATTTTTTAAAAACTAAGATTGTTTTTTTTTTTTTTTTTTTTTTTTTCCTTCAAAAGGATTTTTTTAAAATTAGTTTATCAAAAAAAAATTTAAAATTAGTTTTATAAAATTTAAAAAAATATATAAAATTAGTTTTTAATATATTTAATTAATTTTTTGCTATTCTGGCTGTTTTATTATGTCAAAACATCATTTCCTATTCTGGTATAATCTTAGAATATTAAAAAATAACGAGTCTTAGGAACATTAGCGAATCACATAAAATTTAAACAGAAATAGCTGCCAATGTAAAACTGATAATATTTCAAAAAAGGGGCAGATAGGAGCAAGATTTTATTCCACAGATTTGTTAAAACACTTTGGCAAGATCTGATGAGGCCCATTTGGGTGCCTATTCTTGGGGATGTTAGGGAAAGGGATTGGTGCAGAAGACGGTACAACGCAGAAATTTATAAATACTATAAAGACCCAGATGTAATAAAATTTATTAATGTCAATAGATTAAACTGGGCTGCTCGTGTATTTAGAATGAATGATTTAAACTGTGGAAAAAGGCTCGTTTTGACAAAGCCACAGGGACAAAGAGGAAGAGTACGACCCAGGTTGCGATGGATAGCCACAGTAGAAAAGGTTTTGCTGTACTAAAGATTAAGAATTGGAGGACCCTTGTCACCCAGAGGAATGCATGGAAATCTCTTCAAAGGAAAGCCTTGGCCCACCCTCGTGCTATTGATGATGATGGTGATTTGTTTACCAAATATTATAGATAACAAATATGCAAAAAATTTCGCTGTGAGGTGGATCAAATTAACTGTTTTTCTTCATTTTCAAAAAACGTAAATGAAATTTTTTTTAAAAAATTCATTTTGAATCACTAATAATAATTTATCTTGATTTAATAAAAATTAAATATCATGCCAAAACTTAAAAATATTGAACTAAAGGATTCGAATTTATAAAAAAAAACCCTAATTCTAATAAATGCATTAGCACTGAAAAGCTGCATGCACGAATTTTCTGACGAGAACACGAGTCTCCTCCTAACAGAGTGCGTAAGAGAGAAACTATTCCTCTTCCAAAACTCTAACCAAGTGTAAAGGATGCAGAAACTTATGGCATTTCAAGACATGAACAAAAACAAAAATATCTTGACATCCAAGTTTCGTTTTTCGGCTTTCTGCCAACTTTCCAAGCATTCTGCCGCACTGTGCATCTGCTAGATTAGCGATCACCAAAACTTTTTTTCATCGCGAAATCTCAATAAAAGAAATAATTAAAAATTGTATCATACATAATTTGCATTTATTATTCATTTTATGATTTTTCGCAAACTTTTTTTCCCCACTAATTTACAAACCACAAAAATCCTAACATAAAAATTTCGTTTTTCAGCTTTCTACCAAATTTCCAAGCATTCTGTCCTACTGTGCGTCTGCTAGATTAGCGATCTACAAACTTTTTTTTAAACGTGAAAATAAAAAAAAAATGATTAAAAATTGTATCCCACCTAATATGCATATATAATAATTTAATAATTTTTCGCAAATTTTTTTTCCCCACTAATTTATTTACAAACCACAAAAATCCTAACATACAAATTTCGTTTTTCAGCTTTCTACCAGCTTTCCAAGAATCTGCCCTACTGTGCATCTGCTGGATCAGCGATCACCGAAACTTTTTTTCATCGCAAACCCTTATTAATAATAATAATTAAAAATTGTATCCCACATAATTCATTTTATAATTTTTCTCAATCTTTTTTTTCCCGACTAATTTACAAACCATGAAAACTTTTAAGAACTTTGCTACATTGGATTTACTTCAGAAAACAGGTAGTCTTATGAAAGGATACGTATATATCTACTAATTATAGCTGGGCATATCCCCTGTAGCGGTTTTCACACAACGCAAACCTTTCCACAATAGCCCCCTAACGATACTTTAAAATTCGTCTGCCCTATCAGGTGTCGGCGACCCCTACCCCTGTAACAGGATCGGGATCAGGCATGCATGCTTTATGTAGGGGGCCGCCTGTGCTAAGCACACAATGACTTAGTCGTGAAAGTGCTTCTGTGGTAGCCCAAAGGGTAAGGGGGACTGAGGACAATAACAGCGGTAAAGGGTCGTCTACAATGCGATCGACAATGGAGAATCGTTAGTACCGAAATATGATATAGTAGTCGGCGGTATACTGCGGGTTGTTCCTGGATTCGAAGTGGTTTTTGTATCCGATTTGTAAATGTGGATGTTAAGAGTGGTTCTTTTCGGGGATTAGGGCTATTTTTTTGTCCATTCTGTGCTTCTACTTCCATTTGAAAATTGTATGTTTTCAAGTAGAAAGCAAATATTAATAGCAAACGAAACGAAGTTTCATACTTTGTTTTCATATCTGCAATGTTGCATTTTACTTTGTTGCATTTTGTGATGTGTTCCTTGATGTTTTTGCTAGGTAATGTGGTATTTAAATGAAATGAGATGACACGAGAGTTTTTTTTTTTTTTTTTTTTTTTGAATGGGACTTACTGTCGTCTAGTTGCGTAAGTATTATCGTTGTTTTAATCGTATGTTATACAAATGTGATTTAGTTATCTTCAAAAGACTCCAAGGAATACAATTTTATTAGAAGAAATTACGTTCTTCATTCCTATATATATATATTTCAGCTCACTGCTTTTGATCTATGCTTTTAGTATTAAATAATATTTAAATTGTTTTATATAGACGCTGTAATGTGACATTAGCAATAGGATGTTTCTCATGGGAATAGATTAATCATTTCCGTTTTAATTCTTTTGGAAAAAATTCCTTTGGTATATTCTTTATTTGGTACAAGTGCAAAAATCTAGAAATGAGTAAGGATGCATGCAAGGTACCTTATAGGATATTTTTCGTGGGAAAGGATTAACTATTTTCTTCGAAAGAGAGATTCTTCGAAAGGGTGCACCAATCTTTCATTCACAAGTGCAAATTGTACAACGAAACCTTTCACCATCAATTTCAACTTCTACTTGTCTTTCTTCTATCTAAATAAATGAAAATGTAAACTTTATGAATCAATTAATTCTCTTTCTTTTTGTTGTTGGACTTTCTTTTCGCTGTTCACATAATTCATATAAGTTTCCAAAAGAATCATGAATTCGATTGAATTTGTTAAATTTCTTTTGAAACTCAAAAATGTTCTTTATCTATCACCTTCTATCCTTTCACATATGATATAAACATGTAAACACACAAAAAAGGAGATATATGCATGTTTCTTATAATATTCATAAATTCATGATTATTTATTGAAATTTTAAAAGTTAGATTTTTTATATGGTATTTCATATACTCATTCTTCTGTATATATAGATAATATGATGGCGTTTTGAAGCTTTATTACCTATAGTCCTATTGAGAATTCTCTGTCTTATGTTGGAAATTACGCAATGCTAACTCATCAAGCAATCACGACTTCATTTCACAACATGGTGCAGTAGAAAAGTGAATTCCACTTTCTAGAGAGATCGACCCAGAACTTTTCCCTCGACCCAATCGACTTCCCCCTTTCCCTTCCAAAAACGAAACAATCCATAAAAGCCCATCCTCATTCACCCATTAAGTCTCCCGAATGCTTCTTAAGGTTTCCCGGCACGTTCCTCTGCACGTTCTTGGCGGGAAAACTACAAAACTGCCACAAAACAAATGAATTAGATTACCGGGCTGCACCCCCTTTTCTGCCTTAATGAAGATAAATTACCCGCCGGTTTGGAAAACCCTTTGAACTTGAGGGGTGGTTTTTGGAAACCCTCTTTCTCCCAAGAGGTTTCCGAATTTCGAGTCTGAGTTTGGAATCTTTCCTTTTAAGAATCGTTAATTATGATTTCTGGCAGGAAATCTCTTCCTTTTGTGGTCCTTCGAGGCTGGATGTGGTTTCGAACAGTTGGTATTAAGATCTTTCAACCCCTTTAATGCTGTTTCACCTTATCGTCTGATGCTTTTCTTGGGGGAGAAGGGATTTTTGCTTCCATTACGGAGGGGAGGTTAAGAACTCGGCACTTCTGAAGTTGCAGCAATGAACTGTTTGTTCTAATTTCGTTTTCTGGTGATTGGTGTTGCAGCTTCTGACTGCCAAATGAGTCGAGATAAAAATGGTAGAACGTTTTTATTCAGCAGTTATTCTACGATATTGCATATTACTATCAACCATCACGTAAATTATGAATAAGAAAGTAAATACTTTGTATTCTCAGAACGCTATTAATGAGCACTGTTAATTATATATAACTATTAATAATCATTATCAGCCAGTTTATTTTACAAAGAACATTCGAGATCTCTTTATTGAGTGTCTGATGAAGTTTACGCATGTAAATACAATACTACAGTCAATTAGATAAATAAGCTGCAAATTTAAAATAAAAGAAAGGTTTGAGAAGAGAAAGAAATTGAGACAATAAACAATAGAAAGAAAAATAAATTATAAATTTCGAAAATAAGAACAGAAATTCGTCAAAAGTTTTGGAGCCATGTTTTTGATATAAATTCATTTAAATTTGGAATTACTTAAAAATAATTCCTTAAAAAGTTTGGAACAATAAAAAAAAAATTTAAAAAAAAGAGTGCAAAGCTTTGAATATCAGTAGCACTGGAATACAAATCAATTAAACGTAAATTAAATATTCTTAGTTAGGATTTAAAATAAAAAACTAATAAACTTTTTGGTTTTTAAACTTTTTGAACTCGGGGCGCATTTAAAAACTTACAAATAATTGTAGTATAATACGATATGATAATAATAATAATAATAAAAGTAATCTGCTGGATCGATATACAAGTTACTCATAAAGTTGAGAATTTAATGTAAGAACAAAACACATAACATCAATCGTAAAAAAATATAAAAACTGCAGAATTCCAAACGATTTCTTTTTCTTTTTTCTTTGAAAGATCTCATTTTCACTTTTAAATAAAATTGTCTTTCCTTTCACCAGAAAATCTTTTAGAACAATGTTACTTTATTTATTTACATAATTATTAGCCCATGAAAGAAATTTATAAACATTATATATAAAAACGTTCGTGAAAGAAATTTAAAAATAAAAATTGAAAGTAGTCAAGGCAGCCACGGACCCCATTTCCCAAAACAATTTTATAGTTAATAAATATTACGTATATTAAAGCTTGTGAAATAGGTATAAAAAAATCCCATGAAATAAATTTAAATAGATATAAAAAAGCACATGAAATAAATTTAAATAGGTATAAAAAAGTGCATTTAACTTTATTTTTATAAAAAATCTCGTGAAATAAATTTATAAAAAAAAAACGCATGAAGCAAATTTAAATAGATATTAAAAAGCTCTTGAAAAAAATTTAAATAGATATAAAAAAGCACATGAAATAAATTTAAATAGGTATAAAAAAGGGCTTGAAACTTTAAATAGATATTAAAATTCTCGTGAAACAAATTTACATAGGTATAAAAAGCTCGTGAAATATATTTAAATAGATATAAAAAAAAAAGTTGTAAATAAATTTAAATAGGTCCAAAAAAAAAAAAAAAACCCCTCATGAAAGAAATAAAAAAAATTGAAAGTGGTCAAGGAAACCATTGACCCCACTCCCAAAAACAATACCCATATATTTTATGGGTAACAAATTGCGTGTAAAATCACAAAATACGTTCGTAAAACTGATGAAAACATCAAACTTTACGAAAGTGCCTTCGATCTAACTAAAATTACAAATCTAACCTCTCAACCCTGTTCCAAAACGCGATTTGAGACAACACACTTTCCAATTTCCTGCACCACCGGAAAGCTGTGTCCCGATGCCAGTTTTACAATTCTTGTCGGCAGACGATCTTTGAACCGTCTTCCAGTGAACCAACAGCTGAGCTGCGATCTTCATCGATTAGGGGGATGACAGTGGCCGGCCCGCCAGCCAGCGGTCAAAGGGGAGGTTCAGCCGATAATTACCTGGAGCGAGAACGCAATTAAAACACTTTATCAGTTATTCCAATAAGTTGTCGGACAGCTGTGTTGTCGACGGCGGAGTTGATACCGATCGCGGAATCGATAAGTTGCCACGGATCATGGCAGATCGATCTGTTTTGTTGTACTACAGAACTCGGATGACCGTTTGGTGAACGATTTATGGAGATGTTTTTCGGCGTTCTGGTTCATTGTGTGGGTGATCGAGCGTGACCAATAAGTCGTTCTCTCAAAGTTGGAGGAATTTTTGGTGTATAATAGTATCTTACGTAAAATACCTCAGAACGATGGTCCTCAAACTCATAGATGTGATGTGCACCTTACAGAAAATTAAGTTGCTTTAAATCAATTAGAAAATTAATATAGAAGATCATTTTTTAAATAATACAAGCCCCATATCCGTGTAAATTTCAAAATGACTAATTCCGTAATTTCTAGTTCATTATCTCCATATTATGAACTGGTATGCGTATTATGAATAATCACCCTATTATTATAGTTTGCGTATATACTAGTATGCTTATTATTATAATATGTGTGTATACTGGTACGCGTATCGTTATAATCTGCGTATATACTGGTAGGCTTATTATTATAATCTGCGTATATACTGGTATGCTTATTGTTATAATCTGCGTGTGTACTGGTATGCTTATTATTATAATCTACGTATAAACCCGTAATGCTTATTATTATAATTTGAGTATATACTGGTATACTTATTATTATAATCTGCATATTATGATTCTTTTAAAATTTCTTGCACGAACTATAAGCCACTTTATACAATTTGTGGTTATTCTTTCTTTTTTTTAAGAAATATTATGTCCAAAAATAGTAAACTTTAAATAATTTTTTTTAAAAATAGTACAAAATTTGTTTAAGAGAAAATAGCCTATCTTCTAAGCATAAAGAAACATAACAGTATGGTAATGACTGAAAACTGGCTTGAATCCTATTTTGGGGCTCCACTTTCACCAAATCGCCAAACCAGTGATTATATGCAAAACGTGGAACGATGTCTATAAACACTTCAGAAGAATAAAGCAGCCTCGTTTATCAATCACTACGTGCGCTATAGTTTTTAATTCTTCTCGTGGTAGGCAGGCAATAAAGTTGCTAGTTTGGCGCCTTTTTTTTTTTTTTTTTATTTGGCGAAACTGGGGTTCTAAAATAGGATATTACCGAAAACTGACTGGAATGAAGTTATAGTAAAAGTTAAATTTGCTTTATGCAAATCCAAATTAATAATTAATTGTAATACTAATCAACGTTTGAGCAAATATCAAGATTAAAAATAGCCAGAAATGTCGGTCCTTTTGTTTCCGCTATTTTAATTTTATAATATAATTATCTTATATATTTATAGTATCAAAAACGCTCTTTAAAACTGAAAGAATATTTTGTTAGTTTTTTGTTATAAATATAAAAATATAACTTAATTGTTATAGTATAAGTCAAAGAACAAGCACGAATCTCGCCGCGTATTATATACGATATTGTAGATTAAAGGAAGGAAATTATGTAATCATCCTCTGATTGGCATGTATTTTCTATTCACAGTTAACCAACATTAAAATTTAAAAAAAAATTGTCATATTAGTTTTGTTTCGAAAAATTTCATTTAGTTAATTACCATTTCTTTAGTGTAAATTGCCAATTCTGTAAGCAAATCTTTATTGAAAATGAAATATTTCCTTAATAAATTGAAGAATTTAATTCATTGTATTGTTCTAATGCAGCTGCAAGAGACAGTTAATCTACTTAATTCATTGTACTAAGTGCAATAAATATCGAACGATTATGAAGAAAGAGTAACACTAAAAAAAGAAAACAGAATAAAAAAAGTAATAATAAAGCAAACGATTCGATTTTAAATCTTGATAGGTGTTCCCAGTAGGAAAATATTTTTTATTAAATACAGTTATAAAAATAAATTGACCGATATACAGAATAATGAAATATGAAATAAAAATAGAATTATCATAAGAATATAAGAAAAATATTCTTATAAGAAATAAATTATCCATAAAAAAACACGTTTATTTTTAGAAGAAGAAAACAAAAATCAAAAAATAATAATTAAAGCAAACGATTCGATTTTAAAACATTATAGGTGTTGCCATTGAAAAAAATTTTTTTAATCGAATAATTTTTCTGTTATAAGAATAAAATGATCGATATACAGGATAATGAAATGTAAAATAAAAATAAAATTATCATTTATGAATATAAGAAAAATATTCTTATAAAAAAGTATGTAAAAAAACACGTTTAATTTTAGATGAGGAAAACAGAAATAAAAAAATAATAGTTAAAGCAAACGATTCGATTTTGAAACATTACAATGTGTTGCCAGTGGGAAAATATTCTTCGGTCAAATAATTACAAGAATGAAATGACCGATATACAGAATATGAAATGTAAAATAAAAATAAATTCGCATAAGAACATAAAAAAATTATTCTTATAAGAATTAAATTATATAAAAAAACACACGTTTTATTTTAGAAAAGGAAAATAGTAACAAAAAAATAATAATTTAAGTAAGCGATTCGATTTTCAAACAATGGTGTTGAATGGAAACAATGGTTGGTTAAAACAATGGTGATTGGCTGGAAAACATTTTTTGGGTAAATATTTTTTTATTTATAAGACTGAAATGATTTATATACAGAATAATGAAATATAAAATTTTCATAAGAATATAAACGAAATATCCTTACAGGAATTCTTAAATTTTGTTTAAAAAATATATGGACTGCCATTCGGAGAAATAGTGATTATGAACAAAATGATCAATACTTCGATAACTATGAGAACGTCGTTTTTGATTATATAAAATACAAATAAAATTCTCATAAGAATATAAGAGACATAGTCTTATAAGAATTAAATTATATAAAAAAGAACTCGTTGTTTTTTAGAAGCGAAAAACAACAGAAACAAGTAATAATAATTAAAGCAAACTATTCGATTTTAAAACATTATTGGTGTTGTCAGTGAGAAAATATTTTTCAGACAAATAATATTTCAGTTATAAAAATCAAATGACCAATATACAGAATAATGAAATATAAAAGAAGAATAAATTCTCATAAGAATATAAAAAAAAATATTCTTATGTGAAAAATCCGTGTTAATATTTTTTTACTTAGTTAATCGTATTACTCTATTTCAACTAAAAGATTAAAATTATTAACCTATAGTTGCAGAGCAGCCATAAAAGTGCTTCGTTGGAGTGTAGGGAAAATGAGTCATGTTACTCTACATCTACACATATTGGCCACTTTTTTCTTTCTTTTTTGCTCTACCGCCGTTACGCCACATCGATTTATAGGTTATGACCAAAAGATCACGCTAGATACCTACTATGACTAATAGGGAAATTATCCGCTTTCCATCCCCTCGTATCCAAATGGTGCGGGGGTGGAAGGCATGTCCCCCAACCCTCTTGAGTGACCCCTCCCCTCTGACAGAATGAGCCCTTTGAATGGCTGTCGCAGGAAATGCAACGGTCCTTCGATTCGCGGGTCAGAAGGTCACGTGAACAAAAGCGACCTCGCTCTCGCGGCGGGGGAGCATATAATTAATGCCCCCCCCCCTTTTTTTAATAATGTCACGCCCTGGTTGAGAAAATTACCATAGAGATGACTTTTGGGGGCTGATTTGTTCTGGGGGGTGTTTGATTAAGGCTTTTTTTATATTAGAATCGAACCTTCTGTGATTTTTGTTTATTTTTTATCGATTTTCGATTGAATGGTTCAAAATTCGTAAATTAAACATTATTTTTTCAAATAAACTTTTTAAATTTTTACACATGTCATTCGAATAAGATAATATTGAAGTAATGAAGTAATCATTTTCAAAAATATTCGTAAACTAAACATTATTTTGATACATTATTGAATGGTTCATAATTCGTAAACTAAACATTTTTTTAAATAAACTTTTTAACTTTTTACACATGTTCTTCAAATAAGATAATTAAGAAATCATTTTCAAAAATATTCGTAAACTAAACATTGTTTTGATTATTTTTGATACATTATTTAATGGTTCAAAATTCATAAACAGAACATTATTTTTTCAACTATACTTTTTAAATTTTACACACGTTATTTAAATAATGAAGTAATCATTTTTAAAAATATTCATGAACCAAACATTATTTTAATTATTTTTGATACATTATTGAATGGTTCATAGTTCGTAAAATACACATTATTTTTTCAAATAAACTTTTTAAATTTTTACACATGTCATTCGAATAAGATAATGAAGTAATCGTTTTCAAAAATATTCGTAAACTAAACATTATTTTGATTATGTTTGATACATTATTGAATGGTTCATAATTCGTAAGCTAAATATTTTTTTTTCAGATAAACTTTTTAAATTTTTACACATGTTAATCGAATAAGATAATTAAGTAATCATTTTCAAAAACATTATAGTAATTTGTAGCTGCATTTTTATTATTATTTTTTTAAATTGGCTGTATAGTATTTTTTTGTAAAATATGTAAACGGTGGATGCATGTTGTGATTGGAAATTATTTGATTGACATACGTAAAAATTTATAAAGGTTATTTGTAAAGATTGAAAATTATGGGTAAATGTAACGTCACATAACTTTTTTTTTTTTTTTCTTGGCGAATATGAATAATTCGTCAATGTCTAACTCAAAATTATCAATAATTTTTGGTAAAAAACGAATCCACGTGTAAGATTTATAAATACACTGCTAAATAAAATAATTAAGTCATCTAAAATTATTATGATGATTTTTGAATTAAAAATTTATAATGATGTTACAAAAATTGTTAAAGAAATCTGTTAAGCTGAAATTTGTTAAAATTTCGAGACTTTTTATAAAAGCTGAGTGAAAAATGATCTAAAAAAGACGCAAAATATCAGAATGCGTAATTATATATATCGAAGGAGAATTATTATTTGATTCTTAGATACAGGTTTATTAAAAAAAGAATTTTTTTGAAATTGTCGAAATGTTTTAAGTTTTATAATTAAATTGTTAAAATATTTAAAGTTTTTATTGATGAATTGTCAAATGTTTTTGTTACAATAAAATTTTTAATTGTTTACAGTTTGTTAATATTAGTATAAATGTTTAAAATGTTTAAAATTTTTTAAATTGCCGAAATGTTTTTGTTATTATTTTTTTAAATAATTATTTAAACGAAATTTTTTTTTGTCTTTTTAATTGTCGTAATGTTTAATTGTTTATCGTATTGTAAATGATATAAATTATTATTTAGATTTAAATAATATTCTTCATTTCCTTACCATTTTAATTTTTAAAAGTAACTTTAGAATAGCATTGGTGAATAGAAGTTTTAATAAAGTAGATAAATATTATGTTCGTTTCAGTTGAAGACTTTTTTTACTGAAAAAAGAGCATAATAAGAATGAATATATTTTTGTTTGTTTGTTTTTATAACATAAATTTGCAAAATATAAACAAATTTTAAGGATATGCATAATATTTTGATTAGTGAAGTCACTCAACAAATTGTGATAACTGTTATGTAATATATGTAAATAACCTGTTAAGTTAAATTTATGCATATTTTTATGATCAAAGCAATATCTTTTCCTTTATTTATAACTGGCACTAATTATACTTTATAATAAATGTTAAAAAGCCTATTATAACTATAGTGAAACTAACGCATTATATTTACAATTGTTCTTAAATGCATTACATTACAGACTTAAATGCATACATTAACAGTTATTTAATTTTCCATTTATTCCTAAGAAAAATAATGAAATTAAATAACACAGCTCTAATATTGGATGCTGTTTTTATTAATATTTTATCATAAATTAATGCAATATTCAAATAATTTTTTAAACAAAACCAGTTAAAGTTACTGGCATTTTATGTAAGTTAATATATTGTAATACGGATACACATGTATTCAATTATATGGGAAGATAGTTCTTTCAGAATTCTTAATATTTGTTTTTATTGTTAGTTATTCCGTTATAGTTAAACAGTTAATTATTTTTCCATTTATTAACTCTCTAAATCTTATCTCTAATTCCAGAATAAAAGCAGATAATGGAGCCAAAAATAAATAAATTAAATGAATAAATAGATTTTAAAAAAATAATGAGGGAAAAAAACAGATAATGGAATCACAAGACAATTTCCTATAGACGAAAATAATTTAAGTCAGTTGTTTTTCATTTCTGAAAAGAAGAACGAAATCTGTGAAGCAGTTTCAACTATTCAGATATATTTATTTTTAAAAACCACAGTTTTTCCAATGGACAGTCATTTTGTTTCTGAAACGCAATAAAAACATCCATGAATAAATCCTCATAATCCAAATTATGCAAGAATAGGATTTTTAAGAATATTTCAAATTGAACTTTCGTTAAAATCGCAACCAGAAAGTCGCCCATCATTTCTCTCGAACAGTCGTATAAACAAAAATGCAGACCTTTTTATCAGACTAGTACTAGTAAAGCAGCATTTTAATATCCGTTTATATCAATAACTGAGTTTTGCTCCCCACTACTGACGATAGAAGTACCAGCTCGAGCGCTGATTCACTGCACTAAACTACCAGGATTACGCCATTGGGTCACAGGAACCCTGGGGTTCGCTTTTGTGGTGACACAAAACCTAATCCAGTTGAAGTGATTCAGAGCTCACGCCGTCCATTTTTAAATTACTCTCAAATGAACATTCTTTTCTTCTACGAGTAGGTTTAAAGCTCAGCTGTATGAGTTTTCTGTGGGTCAAGTTCTCCAACAAAAGCGAGCATTTGTGTATTATTTTGACAAGTTGATTTGCTTTAGAGCAGGAGTAGATTGCAAATTGAATGTGAAAATCAATTACGTACTGGTAAAGTGATTTTTGATAAATAGCAATTATTAACAAAATGTGAAAATTATATGACCAATAATCAGCAAATAAAATATTTGTCTATATGACAGAGTACCACACTTTACTAAATTACATCTAACTAAATTAAGATGTGGAGGTATTGTGGTTCTTAAAATCACCAAGGAACTCTGTAACCGGTACGTTCGTTGCCCGTTGCCCAACACTTTACTAAGAATTCTTGAACAACACATAAAAGACTCAATTTCAAATTAATATTTTATTAGTAGATTTTTTTTACTAAATATTAGTAATGTAATATTGAAATTTACTTATCTCTTGTCATTAATAAATACAAATGTGATTATACAAGTCTTATTAATAAATCATAACTGGCTTTTAAGCATAGATATTTCTGGAAAGAAAAAATGTTCTTAAAATAAAATTTTGTTCATATTTATGTTTAAGAAATTTTTTTTTATCTTTCAATTTACCTAACACAATTCAGCTAGTCATGTCATAGTCAACTTTAACATTCAAATATCATTCAATCCTTATTTAACATGTTCAATCCTTATAATTAAACCTTAAGAAATTAATAAGTCATTCATATTAAAATTTTAATGCTTTTTTGAAAATTTTTTAGAAGATAGCTGTAAGTTCCAGCTGCTGATTTGCTGTTTGATGGCCATGATAAAACATTGAGGCACAGCCTTGTATTGTAATTTAAAAAAATAATAATAATAATAAAACCTTTCAAGCCCAACTGTGGGAATACACCTTTTATTCTTAGCTCTTTTTATTACTGTGCAATACATAGAAGGGAAACACATGGAAAAAAATAAAATAAAAATTTCTCTTGTGTTAATATAATAACTATCATTGATTAAAAAAGATAATAGTTTAAAAACAGATATTTTTTACATAAATATTAGTAGGCTTGATTTGAAAAATGAGTTTTCCATGTTGATTTGATCCAATGGACATTAATTTAGTTGAAAACGAATTTCTATTATTATTTCTTTCGATATTCATTAATAATTATATATCTATTTTAATAAATATTAGTCTTGAAATGAGTAAGAATCCACCATCCACGATAACTATATAGCGACCGCACGTGGGGAAAAAAAAAAAATGTTTAAATAAACTGGATCATCATGAATTCGCACTAGAACAATACAGAGGACCGCGTGCGAAGAGAAAAAGAAAAATGTTTAAATAAATTTTACTGGAGATGTGTGGCAACAGTTAGAATGTTCTATCCGTTTAAGAATTACAAGTTAGCTAGTAGTTTGCTTTGCGTTGTAGAAAATAAATTATATGTTTGTGTCAATGTCTCATTTCAATTCAAACATTTTAGTAATCATATTCACCTTATGTTCACCATTTTTCGAAGTCAAATTTCAACTTTCGTATAAGTTTCAAAGTTGCAGATTACTCAAAATTTAACTAACGTCATTACGTCTTCGGTGGAGAATACACCCATATTCGCCCCTAATCTGTATTAAATGAGTAGAAATGAATTATAATTTACTACTATTTTTGATATTCATAAACAACTGGATATCTATTTCAATAAATATCAAGTATGAAATGAATAGAAACGAATTCCTACTGCCATTTCTCTTGAAATTCATAAATAACTGGATATCTATTTCAATAAATATTAGGTTTGAAATGAATAGCAACGAATTTCTATTAACCGTTTTAAAATACAATTTTTGATATTCATATATAACATCATATTCACATTAACATTCATGTATGGATATCTATTTCAATAAATATCAGGTATGAAGAATAGAAACGTATTTCTATAAATATTTCTCTTTATATAGTATTTAAAGTAACTGGACATCTATTTTAATAAATATCAGGTTTAAAATGAATAGAAACATATCCTTATTACTATTTCTATGGATATTTATCTATAACTACATATCAATTTTAATAAATATTAAGTAGGAAATGAAGATAAACGAATTCCTATTGCTATTTCTATTGATATTCATAAATAACTGGATATCTCTTTCAATAAATATCAAGTTTGAAATGAATAAAAACGAATTATTTTTATTCGTTTCAAAATACAATATAAAAACCAAACACAAATGACACATCAACTACATTCTGCAATGCAAATATAGTTTTTCTCTTTCTTTTTTATTCTGTACCTCCCCTTTTCTTTCATCACCCCCATAGACTCTTCACACTGTAGAGAGAGATTTTTGAAATTCTGGTCGAATGACCAAATCCATTTAACAATTCAAGTGTCGGGAGATCACGATAATGTACATAGAAAAAAAAATTACACAATAAAAAAAAAAGTAATAAGGGGTGTAGGGGAAAGTAGGGCCCGTGGAAACGGTGACCTTTCGGTTGCGATTTGTCACCCAGAAGCAGATAGGCCACTTCAGTTGCACAATTGCGGTCGCCATGGTTACGGTCCCCCTAGGAATTGCTAGGTAACTCCTTTTGTCATTTAACCACGCAACTTATATTTACCTTCCTTCCCCTACTCACACCAGTTCCTCTTTTTTAGTTCTCAAAGTCATGTCTATTTCATTTCGTAATAAGATTTGGCAGATTATTTTGCGGGTATATTTTTTGCAGTTACGTATTGATGTTTCGAAGAGTGGTTAAGTTGAGATTATAACGTTTTTATCGTTAAATAAGTAGACGTGTGTAGTTTTAGTAGTGTGCAATTTTTGTTTTGGTTTATTAAGTGTTTTAGGTATTTTATCGCATTACATTCAACATTTTTTAGCAAAAAATTATTATTTTGTAACTTTTAATTAATTAAATTTTTTTTTGGCCAACTCTCCACTCTTCATAAAAGGAATCTAATGTTAATTAGTAATTTTAAAATAATCTGTATCGTTTATCAATTACATTGAGCTTCACATTGATAAACGTTGTTGTGTTGTTGTCTCTTATCCACATTCGGTAGACATCTGGACCAAGCCCACGAACCTGTAAGGACTCATGGTTAAAAGGAAAGAGTGTAGCTTCTGTTGTGATAAAGCACCCATAGGTAGAAGTCTGATTTGACTCTGTGACGCTCCACAGTCATGTGACACCGGGACCTACGACTTAAAGGGGATTCTGAACTACTACAAACATCCATGGCACTGCCGGGACTCGAACCAGAAACCTGTGTCACGGAGCATCAGAGTGCTAGTCACTCGGCCATCAGGTCCCTGACAAATGGTATATGACTTATAAAAACGAGATCTTAAACTGACATATTTGCGAAATCTTAAAGTGGTTAGTTTCTCTGTAAAAATGTTATTTTTCTTTAAAAAGAACCTCTTAATTAATATCATTATATTCTCTCACTGGAATGGCATAAAGTATTTTGTAAGTGATATAAAATAATTTCGTAAAGAAATGCATGCTGGGTCGAATCACCATTTTAACCAACTTATTTGACTCTATCAAAATTTCTTTTCATAATTAAAGATATAAAAAATATCTAATAACATTAAAATAATTAAATTAAATTGCAGATTAAATTAATCATAATTGGACAAAATTATCTTAAAATAAATTTTTTCATGTAAAATCGTGAAACGAGAACAATTTCTAAAAAAATGTAATGGTTTGCAAGTATGATCCTAACTATTAAAATTTATATTCAAATAGTTCTATTGTTATATTCGAATAGTACTACTAATAGTTTGCTTTCTTTGATACCATCAGCTTTTTATTCACTTTTATCCTGAGAATGGGAATCAGAAATCTCTTTTTATGATTCTACCTCAAAAAGAGAATAATTAAAAGATAACTGAAATTCCACGAAAATATCATTACTTCACATTGCAATCAATTTAGAATTTTATCTAGATAAAATTAAACAATGTCACAAAAGGATTCGATCCACAAATCAAGCTGCAAAATTTTAATTAGCGCATTTGGCAACATATAAATGAATTTCCATCAGATATAAGAATCTCAAGTCGTAGAATGCTAGCCAATCAGAAACCTAATCTTCTGCTTATTCAGTTTTCTGATTGTTTAATATTTTAAATAACATGACATTACTATTTAACAATTTGTTAAAACGTACCTTAATTTTTTTCGAAAGCATATCTGAAAAATTGGAAGAGTGGTCGGTCTATAACCCCTTCTGGTGGCAAGTAACAATAAAGTGGTATAATATAAGTATAATAATATTTTCCATACTCGAATACATATTATTACCCATTTTTATAGCGATGGGTTGACCTGTATAGAAGTTGATATATTGCAGCACCTTCTGGAGACGACTTACAATAAAGAGAATAGCATAAACACATTCTCCCTGTTTTGTCAAACACACAGAAAAAATTTCGTCAAAATCAGGAGCCGTTTAGGAGGAATTCGGTGATAAACACACGTACAGAAGAATCATATATATAAAGACAGTATAGATTTTTTTTATTACATTCTTTAAATCTTTTCAGTTTCAAATTACCCGACATCTATGTAAAAATATTTAAGATAAGTAGATTTCAGTGATTAAGTATATTTGAAAGTAAACTTACTTAAGCCGCATTCACACCAATATGTGAACCACAAGACGTGAGGCGTAGACCAATCACAAGCCTCAGCTCCCGCATGTTGAGACTGGCAATTGGTTGACGCTTATCTATTTTTTCATATACTGTGTTTAATACATTGTTTAAATAACTTAATTTACTTGAAAGTTTTTTTTTTCTTTTTTGTTCTAATGCAACTGGCAAACACTTAGACAGCTTGGTCTAGGATGCCTTAAGACAAGCACTGTACAGACGTTACTCACTTGGCACTACCCAGGAGGTACGTGTAACTTGAAGATAAGCTACGGACGCGGAGTAACATTACCCCCACAATGCTCTACGATCCTATTAAACCGGGACCTACGGTTTAAAGTGGATTCCGAACCACTACAAACATCCATGGCACCGCCGGGACTCGAACCCGAAACTTATGGTACCGAACGCCAGAGCGCTAGTCACTCTGCCATTTAGGCCCCATTGTTACTTGAATGTAAAAAATTACAAATATTGGATCTCTATTATTGGATTACATTTTATATTTTTATATCGCAAGTTACTACTACTGACAAAGTTACTACTACTACATAAAAAAAAAAAAGACGGAATCTGCTGCAACAAATTGACCAAAACGTTTCCAGAATTAAGAACTGTACAAAAATACAACCAGGTCTGAACTCTCCACACATCCAATCAGATTTCACTTTCTCTGCTCTCCCCTTTCTCCCACCCCCTCCCCCGGACTGCATTCTGGAAAACAGGATCAGGTAATCGGATTGCGCGGGGACAACTGCCAATCACTTTGTAGGATTCCCCCAAAAGGCGCTTACAGATGCTTTTTCAAAAAAAACCCGTGTAATCCCGTGGCTGCCCGGGCTTTTTGCGGCTTCCATTAGACGACAACAGATTTCCTGGCGCAATTTTTTCTTTTTTCTTGGCTTTTTTTTTTAATTTTGGCGACGGAAGTTTGTTGATTTTGAGGCCAAATTTGGCTTTGAATCAAAATTCTGCAGGTACAGAATGAAATCTGTCAAGGTCTGAACGGTTTTAAAGGAAGGATGATTTGTATCAATTACACATTTTTTTTTAAAAATCTGAACGGTTTTAAATGACAGATGATTTGTATCAATTACAAAATAATGGTAATAATAATTGTTTTTGTTTGGTTTTCTTATTGTTTGAAAATATTAAAAGAATGGTTTCAAACTTATCACAATGAGTTTTGTTACAGAAGTATTAATAACATAAATAATGAAATTTTTAAAAAATGAATCTGAACTATTAAATAACGTCGATAAATATTCTGTATTTGCGACTTAAAAAAAACTTTTTGATGATGAGGTTATATGACACAAATAAGATTTCGTAATTTTTTAATTACTATTATTATTTATTAACTAATTACTATTATTATTATTAATTTGTATGTTACTATAATTATAATTTTTATGTAATGTGATAATAATTAAAGGAATGTTTTCAAACTTATCATAGTGAATTTTATAAAAAAAGTATTAAATAAGTAAATAATAAAAATTTTTAAAAATGAATTTGAACTATTAAATAATGTAAAACGTGAAGAATTTTTTTTTTGTAGAAAAATTTCGATAAAAATTCTGAATTTGCCACTTAAGAAGAATTTTTTGCTTGTTTGAAAATATGTCTGAAAAATAGGATGTCCCTTATATGCCACAAATCGTTTTTTTTTTAATTTTTAATTATTTTTATTTATTAATTAATTACTATTATTATTATTAATTTTTATGTTACTATAATTATAATTTTTATATAATGTGATAATAATTAAAAGAATGTTTTCAAACTTATCACAGTGAATTTTATAAAAAAATTGATAAATAAATAAATAATACAAATTTTTAAAAATGAATCTGAACTATTGAATAATGTTATAAGTAAAAAATTTTTTTTGCAGAAAAATGTCGATAAAAATTCTGAATTTGCTGATGCTGAATGATGCGTCTTTTATGCAATAAATCATTTTTTTAATTACTATTATTATTACTATTTTAACTACTAGAATTATTATTATTTTTTATATTACTATAATAATAATAAGTACAATTATAATTTTTATATAACATAATAATAATTAAAAGAATGTTTTTGCGTCTTCCATTAGATAACAACAGATTTCCTGGGGCTTTTTTCTTTTTTCTTCTCTTTTTTTAAAAATTTTGGCGACGGAAGTTTGCTGATTTTGTAGCCAAATTTGGCTTTGAATCAAAATTCTGCAGGTACAGAATGAAATATGTCAACGTCTGAACGGTTTTAAAGGACAGATGATTTGTATCAATTACGCATTATTTTTTGGGAGGAGGGATTTTAGAAAAAAAGTAATTTTTTTTTTGTTTGCTTCTTACTGTTTGAAAAAAATTAAAAGAATATTTTCAGACTTAAATACAATTTTCAGACTTAAATACAGCGAATTTTGTTACAAAATTATTAAATAAATATATAATAAAAATTTTAAAAAATGAAACTGAACTATTAAATAATGTGATAAATGAAGATTTTTTTTTTGTAGAAAATTTCGATAAAAATTCTGATTTTGCCACTTAAGAAGACCTTTTTGATGATGAGTTATATGATGTATTTTATATGATGCAAATCAGATTTAAAAAAAAATTAATTCCTATATTTATTATTATTAATTATTATAATAATTATTTTAAAATACTATAATTATTATTGTTTTTTAATTGCTGTTATTATTATTATCCAAATTCTCTATTTGAAATGACACGACTTTCCCGCATCTTTGGGAGCTGTATAAAAATATTTCAATTACGAAAAATTCAATAAAGTTATATTTAAGTAGCTCTCTATTTTATGTAAAATATGAAAATTTATTACAAGAATCACTGGTAACGTTTAGTTCAATTATTTTTCAAAAAACTAACTTTTTTCTATAATAAACTTATTTAAAAAAGAATATTGTAACGAACGGAATATGTTTTCAATCAAAGAAAGGAATGATTCCGACAAGATTACGTATACAGTATGTTTCAACGGTCATAGGACAAACTTTGAGGAGTTGTATAGCTTACTAAAATGTAAATGCTTTATAAAGGAACGCGCCTTTGGAAGTGAGGCTTTGAGTCACGAACATGTTGTTGTTGTTGTTTCTTATCCCACTTGGCTGGCCAAGCCCACGAGCCCATACGTACTCATGATTGAAGGGGAAGGAAGCAGCTTCTGTTGTGATGGAGCACCCGTAGGTACAAGTCCGACTTGGTTCCGTGACGCTCTTACAGTTATAGGAGACCGGGACCTACGGCTTAAAGTGGATTCCGAACCACTACAAACATCCATGGCACCGCCGGGAGCGAACATAAACAAGTAATATAAAAAAAAAAATTTAAGTCAATTGCTACTTTTTTTTCACTCTATTGCAGAAAGTCCTTTATAAATAATTTTCATTCATTTTTTTAAGTTTATCTGGTGCCATCTATGGGTAGATGCATGCAACTTAAATCTAAAAAAAAAAACTGAAATTGATTAATTAAATTTAATTACTGAATTAATATTTGAAGAAATGTATTAACATCCAGTGTCATCCTCCAGAAGTTAAAAAAAAAATGTATTTGAACTTGACTGGATGAATAAAAAGCATTTTATGAACGGTTGAAAATTTCCAGAAGATATATATAGGGAGAATGTGAGCTAATAGAAGGAATTGAATAACTCATTATGTTTCCATTTTTCATTCCAACAAAAGTGTCTATAGTGGGTCTAAATTTAATATGGAGATATATAATATAATATGCAGCCCGCAGTGTTAGGATGCATTTTCAAAGTGGCCCCTGAATCATTTGGGTTGGCCACCCCTGATTTACACTTTAGGGCTTCCAATTATATTATCAGCTAATAGAAGGAATTGAAAAAAAGAGATATCAACAGAAAAACATTGCTTAGTTACAACATCATTGCAAAGCATCATTGCTACTTTGATTCAATGTTTACAATAAACCCACAGTAATGCATGTTTGGTAGCGTGGAAGGAGTGATTGGCAAACAGTTCCAAAGATGCCAGGCATTTCTTATTGCTACAATGGGTAGTCCAGCAACGAGGTCCTCAATTGAGTCAATTGGAGTCCTGTAAATGAAAACACAATTGCAAAGAATAAAATAGAGTGCACATCGGCGTTGCCAGTCAGAGGATTTGAAACTTATCACGTGACGGGTGTCAATTGGAGTTGCAAAAATTTGATTAAAAGTGTCAGTTTACAAAAAATGTATGTTTTAGTAAGCTGTACTACCTCTCTTTTGTGCCATGATCTTTCTATATATACATTATATATATATATATCTTTATGCATATATTTCTTCTGTACATATGTTTGTCACCGAACTCCTCTTAAACGGTTGGACAGATTTGATGAAATTTCTTGTGTGTGTTTGACAAAACATGGTGAATGTTTTTATGCTATCCCCTTTGTTGTAAGAGTCTATGGTGAATGTTTCTATGCTATCCCCTTTGTCGCCAGAGGGTGATGTAGTTTATCAACTTGTATACCGTTCAACCAATAGCTATGGAAATTGGTAATAATATGCATTCGAGTATGGAAAATAGGTTCGCGCTATCCACTTTATTGTTACTTTCCACCAGAGGGTGCTGCAGCATTTCATCTTATATACTGTTCAAACGATATCCATGAAAATGAGTATGCACATAAAGTGGAACATGGAGAATATATTCGCGATATGTAATTTTCTACAATGCATTTTTTTTTAACGGGACAATGCATGCCTAGTTTTGCTAATATATTTATATTATATAGCTTCAAATTTGCATTTTTTGAAACAAATTCTTAATCAGAGGATTTTCATTATAAATTTTTAACATACAGAAGCAAAACCGAAAAAAATTCTTTGAGCAAATTTCGCGTATTTTTATTTTGAAGATTATTCCGATCAATATCTGACCAACCGAAATGACAGAAGAGCGTAGGGCAAACACGATGAGAAGAACGCCATTGACAAAGACTGATGACGTGACCGTGGTAATTAGGAAAGAAGGATTGTAGTGAGATAACCATGTGTGATATAACAGGGTGTGGTTAGAAGCATTGTTTGGAACCCCAATAGATAGGTACGCTTTAGGGGTGTCAAATGAGAAAAAGGTGTCATCTGGAATAAAATGTCAACTGTTTTTTTGATTGGATCATTGATGTAAAATGCTTCAGGTTTCGATGGAAGAAAACAAATAAGTTGCTCAAAGAATATTCTAACTTTTTACCAACTGGCAGATAGGATTCTATTTTACTTGGGTTTGATATTTATTATGATATATTTTACTTCGGAGTTATTTTTGTATAAAAGTTGAGAAATTTTATTAAGAACAAAACATTAATGAAGAATGAGAAATTGGAATATATATTAATATGTTAAATATTTTTCTAATCTCATTTTTCGTATGCAGTTATCTTATAATTGTATAATATAAACATATTGTGTAAACATGCTTCGTCCTACGCACTCGCAAGAGCGCTCCATGTGGTGTTCAGGAGAAATGGATAGTTAGCCTACAGCCTCTCGCCCAAAATAAAGTACATTTCGCGTACCCTGCGCATATTCGAATTTCGGGTTTTTGGTTTAGAAAGTGGAGTCCTCCTATGAATCTATAATTATCTGCCTTTAAAATGTGTTAAATACTGTACGTCTCTAATTGTATGTGTGTGGTTTTTGTGCGTGCGTCAATAAAGCTGTAAGTTCTCCAATCTGTGCCTCAAGTATCTCAATCCAGTCACGCCCAATTACAATCGGGTTGCCCAACCTGCACACTACAATTGTAGAATTTTCATATCAATACAATTATATTATGCTATTGAAATTGATTCAAACCTTAATACAAATAAAATTCTATCAAAAATTGCACCCAAAGTATGGGACAAATTTGCATTAGATCTTTTAGTTATCAAAAATTGGATCCAAACTTTCATAAAAAAAAATAATAATAAAATTAAAAAAAGACTGAAATAAATGAAAAAAAAATAAATAAATAAAAGAAAGAAAGAAAAATTAAAATTTACTTACGGATATCAGCTTTTTATGTGTAAATAAACCTTTTTCACTAGATTGTAATACATAGTGAAAGGTAATGATTATATTTACGTCCTTTTATTATACTGCAATTGTTATGATATTAAAAACATAAAAATAGCAATTGGTCTTCTCATTGTGCAATAGCTCTTTGATATTTTAGTAGAATCCATATTGTTAGCAGAAGTTAATCACAAAACTACTATAACATCATCAAAGTTCAATAATTTCAGGAATATTGGAATTATCTACAAAAACCTTTAAATACATAGTCTAACTATAACAAATTTTGTATTTGTTTAATTTTTTTATGCGATAATATATCTTTTAATTATCTTCTATTATTTTTCTTTCAGTCAAAAATAATAATGAAAAGGAAATTGCATTCAAATAGAATCTTTTTTTGAAAGCCTTTACGTTGTTGTTGTTTCCCACTTGACAGACATCTAGACCAAACCCGTATGGACTCATGGTTGAAGGGAAAGGGGGTAACTTCTGTTTTGATGATGCACCCTTAGGTACAAAACTGACTTGACTCCGTGACGTTCTACAGCCATTTTAGACCGGGACCTACGGCTTAAAGTGGATTTCGAACCAAACATCCATGGCATCGCCGGCACTCGACCCGAAACCTGTGATACCGAGCGCCAGACACTCGGCCATTTAGGTCCTAGCCACTGCGTATTATCCTTATTTCTGCTAGTTATAATGCTTTAATATCGATGCAAGCAAAACAAAATTGGTTTTAATTTAATAGATTTTACAAATTCTTCCAATTACAGCAGATTAATTTTGTAGGGTGCTGATTTTTTACTTTTTAAATTGGGCAAAAGTAAAGAGCTCTATAATTCAAAGCATTAGACAAAAATCTGAAAATCGAAGAATATAAAATGGTGCTTTATGGCCGAGTGGTCAGCGCTCTGGTTTTCGGCACCACAGGTTTCGGGTTCGAGTCCCGACGCTGCCATGGATGTTTGTGAGTGGTTCGGATAACTGTCTAAGTATTTGCCGGCTGCATTAGAAAAAAAAATTATTCCTAATTTTCAATTATGCTGAAATAATTAATATAGCATTTTCATATAATAGTAGTAATATTTTAAAGTATTGCCCACTATTAGCTAGGCTATACGGAGTGTCTTAGTTATTATAGCGTTATTTTAAATATTGTAAAACCTTAGTAGTATTTCCAATAACCCCAGGTTTCGGGTTCGAGTCCTGTCCGTGCCATATATGATTGTAGGGATTCGGAATCCAGTTTAAACCGTAGGTCCCGGTCTAACAGGATCGTAGAGCGTTGTGGGGGTATTGTTACTCCACGTCCGTAGCTTATCTTCAAGCTACATGCACCTCCTGGATAGTACTAAGTGAGCAACGTCGGTGCAGCGCTTGCCTTAAGTCATAAGTGTTTGCCAGCTGCATTATAAAAAAAAGTATATAAGATAGAAAAGAAAAATCTGTGTCTGATGCAGTATATATGAATTACTTTAAACCTCTGACTTCATACTTTCTTTCTACGGTAAGATCTTTCTTCAACTTCTTCTTCTTCAGAAAAATCAAAATTAATTGAAGCTTGTTGTTATATACTTTCATAAAATTAAAACACTTATTAATCCATTTATTGTAAAAGGCACATTAGCTCTCGTTTCATTGTGCATATCAGCAGCCCAAAACATGACAGCAAACCAGCAAGAAAGAAATTATCCTCCATCATTGATCTTATCCTTGAAGAGTTCTATTATCATTAATAAAGAGCATTCCTAGGAGCAGCTCTTATCCCGGATCGGCATCGCATGCCCGCCCTCATTACTTAATTGGACGCTTTTTATCACGAATTAGATTAATAGCAACCAAGGGTTGAAACTTGAGCAGATTTTTATCTTCTTGCAGCAAGCTTTTCTTTCTGCGTTGTTTTTTCGAATCTTTTAAATTGATTAAGATAAATGAATTAATAAAGAAGGCCTCCAAGGCGATGAAGGTCAAGTTTTTATTTGGCGTAAATAAAAATAACTATAAAATATCGAGACAAAAAAAGGGTGGTTGAAAATAAGTAGCAAAATGGAACTACTTCATCTTTGTTCGATGTAGTAGATTAGCATCAGTTCTTAATAAATCAATGTTTTTGATGAAGTGATGGGTTGTTAGTGAAAATCGCCAGAGGCGTTTTGAAATCGAAAATTAATGATTTCGAAGGCAAAAAATTCGAATAATCTGTTGAATAAAGAAAAAAAAATTAGAAATGCTTATCAAACTGACTCTAGCACTTGATGCCACATGTTTCGGGCTCGAGTCCAGGCGGTGCCATGGATGTTTGTAGTGGTTCGAAATCCACCTTAAGCCGTAGGTCCCGGTCTAACATGACGGTAGAGCGTTAGACATAGGGCTGATAACCCTACCCCGTAAAAAGATAACATCTCCTGTTTTAAAACCTGCCAGTAGGCCGACGGCCTTGGCCCACCATGGGGCTGTTGCGTTAATGATGATTATCAAACTGAAATTAGCTAAATAACAGATTAATTAATGAATGATGAATGAATTAATGAATTGATGAAATTTTAAATAAGAATTAACCTAGAATTTATAAGTTTTCTCCAATTTCAGTACGCACAATTTTATACAATTTCAGCACGTAAGCTTGTACGGGGATCCATCAAATGAAAACCTTAAAAATACTTTCGGAAATAATTTACCAAGCAAATGAGAAACATGTGTACCGTTCATTTTTTTACATGATGCGCTTTACGTTCTATAAAAATCTGCGAAGCTTACAAATATCTGAATTTTTCCGGAAAAATTATTTTGACTGACTGTGGAAGCAGCCTACACTTCTTCATCCAATTGAAACTTACATTTATGTCTATTTCATTCTCAATGTTCTGTGGGTATCTCTCATTGAATTCTGTCACAATTTTGCTCTCGTTCCCTGAGTACAAATACAAATACAAATTTTTTTTTTCGAGTTATGGAGGGAAAATATATACCAAAATGGCTTGGGGGATTGACTAATTATTTCGACTTACGAAGGGTTGAACATTCGAGTAATGGAGGTTTTGCGGCTTAAAAGGAAGGGCACAAATTTTTTTTTCGAGTTGTGGAGGTTTTCGACTTATCGAGGTTCGACTTAAAGAGGTTCTACTGTATATATATATATGTGTGTGTGTATGTGTATAAGATTTGTCTTTGAATGCTATCCACAGATAAGCAATAAGTTTAAGTTTATATAAGTTTAAATATAATAATAAATATAAATATAAGTCTGGTTTAGCTATCCTAGCTTGTTTGAAGCAGCTATCCTGGTACCAACTTGATGTTATAAAAGTCATAACCTGTCTTGGCAAAGAGCTCTGGATAAACCACTACTCCAGCATTTTAAAGTTTCATAGCAAGACATATCCTGATACAGAGTTCCTGATTGTTTTATGTATTCAATTGAAAAGTATCGCATCAACCATCGTCCTTTCTTATTAAAATTTCAAATCATGAGCTGTCTTATACAAAGTTCGTGGTTGGTTTTGAGGTAGTCACGTCTATTTTTCATATTCATCTAAAGAGAGTGTAATTTTTATATATTGGACGAATATATTCAGTTTTTCCTGTCATGAGGATTTCCATTTGTTGTATAAGTGAAAAATTACAGATAGCCATTTTATGACTTTTAATTGACAATAACTATTTATCAATAGTTAATTTAGATGATATTTAGATATTTAATAGATAACCCAAACCATATTATTGTAATTTAGGAGTAAATATTTCTTATAATTAAAAATTATATTGGTAGTTTTTAATTATGAGAAATAAATTACAATAATATAGTTTGGGTTATCTATTATCTTATTATTATTGTAATTAAGGTGTAAATATTTCTCATAATTAAAAACTATATTGATCAAAATAAATCCATCATTTAACAGTTGAGATGGGTTTCCCTCCTGATGCTACAATCTCAAGTGTATAACTAAAGCCAATCGGAAGCCTGGTATTTACCTACTCAGGGTACCAATTGGTTGCCGATTTCTGAGACATGAAATTTTTGTATCTGTTGGAAACCGAACTTTATCCTTTTAATGTTACTACAATAAATGCCATGCTTCGTTGAAAAACTGATGTTACATGTGAAATATTCATGTTTAAAATTTCAAACTATAAAATAACTATAAAATTTCGAACAATAAACATTGTTCGAAATTTTAGAGCAGGAAGCATTCTGAATCGAGATTACTGAGGAATGTTTACTATTTCCCCACATAAAAAAAAGAGAAATGGCAGATGTTGTAGGTGAGAAAAAGACCTCTGATGCTTTTAAGCCTAATTACATCCCACTTAAGTTTGCCGCATGCTTTCGGGATCAGAAATCACTTGAAAATCAAAGGCGGCACACAACCGGCGCTATAAATACAGTCACTGTGCCAAGGCATTCCAAGCGCACTGCGGCGTGTCATGGCGGAATGCAAACGTTTGTTTTCCCGCCTCAGAAGAAAGAAGAATCTTTTCTTGCCTTTCTTTCATACAGAAAGATTCTTCTTTTAAAAAATAAAAAAACACAGTGTGCAAATCGTCACGCGCATATTTTATTTTCACTCCTCCGAATTCTTTTGCGCGGTAAAATATCTCTTTCGCACATTTTGGAACGTTTTTTTTTTTCTTCTAATTCTTTATTTCTTACTGAGTTGGTTCAAGATATGTTACACGTGCATGGAAGGATATAATAACAAGAAAAAGTAAAAAAGAAAGCCAGTTTTTTTGTGTGTTTAAAAATGTGAGAGGCAACACAGGATGGATTAGCGCTTGCACCTATCAAAAGAGACGTTCTTACAGAAACAAGCTTTGGGTCTTTTTCTTTCTTTTTTTGTTTCTTTGGGGTTCTTTTTTGGGGTGGTGGTGAGGTTTGTCGATGGTCTGTGTCGGGTTCCGCCCACGTGTTTCTGCGTGAGGAAGAATTTTCGTGGCTCATTTGCAGTCTGATCTGTCAACCGTAAACGAAGTGTGAGTTACTTCGGAGAAATAACAGGAGGGGAGCTTGCGTGATTCCACGGGATCTGTAGAGAGGGAAAAAAAGAAGAAAAACCTTTCTGTCGCCCACATGGCATGCTGTCAAAGCGGATGAAGAAACACTTCGAAATTCCAATTAAAAAAACAATGAGTTTTTTTTTTTATGTAGTTTTTTGGGGAAAATTGTAAGGTTGGGATTCAAGCTTGTTTGAAATGCGTTCTCAAAGTGTTTGTCTTGTAAGTTTAGGAGTAAGAAGGAAAGAAATAAAATAGGTTCATGTCTAATATTTAAAACCTAATATTACAAATCCAATACACAAAAAGACAGTAAGACAGGATTATTCAAAAACGCTTAAATAAACAATACTTGTCAAACCTGTAAATAACCAAATGACAATAAAATGTAAGGTGGAAAAAAGAAAAGAGTATTTACCTAATATTTTTTCTGTTCTAATGCAGCAGGTAAACACTTAGACAGTTGTCTTGGATGCCTTAAGGAAAGCGCTGCACCGACGTTACTCGCTTAGCACAACCCAGGAGGTGCGTGTAGCTTGAAGATATGCTACGGACGCGGAGTAACAATACCCTCACGATCTTATTAGACCGGGACCTACGGTTTAAAGCAGATTCCGAACCACTACAAATATCCATGGTACCGACGGGGATCGAACCCAAAACCTGTGATACCGAACCCCAGAGCGCTAGCCACTCGGCCATTAGGGCCATTTACCTAATATTTAAAACCTAATATTACAAACCCAATATTTAAAAATAACTTTTATTCAAAAACGTTTAAATAAACATTATCCTACTTGTCAAACAATTTTAAACAACCATATGTTGACAATAATAGCAATTAAACAAACAATAACTAGAAAACTAAACTGATGCTGATCTTGTTGTTCTGACAATACAGATACAGTTAACCTTTATGCCATAAGTAAGGATTGCACCGCTGTTACTCATTTCAAACTACCCAGGGGTCACGTATGTGTATTTTGAAGATATGCTACGGACGTAATTAACACTATCCTCACAACGCTCTACGATCCTATTAGACTGGGACCTATGGTTTAAAATGGATTCCGAACCACTACAAACATCCATCGCATCACCGGGACTTGAACCCAAAATACCTATGGTACCGAGCGTCAGAGCACTAGCTACTCGGCCATCAGGCTCCTTGATGCTCATCATAAATTACTGGACACACTTATTAAATAAATAAATATATGCAACAACGCGAATGGACGATTGCTTTTATTCGCGCCAAATTTAATAAAGAATGATAATTAAATAAATGTAATAATACTCAAATATAGACACTTTAAATGAAACAATCTCCAAGTAAGAAATTCATGTTAAGTGTGAAATTTCAAATTAATCCGCTTTAAATAAATCGTACAGTTTGTAAATGTTTAAACTGTTTTGAAGTTATTATATAGTATTAAATAAAATTATGTCTTTGATATTGACGAATTAAAAGTGAACAATCACAAAATTATTAAAAAATTATTATTTTCAGTTCAAACTGATCTGTGACAACTATTCTTCTATTGAAACAAATGATACCAATACAATTTCTAAATAGATTAATTAGAAACGAATTCAATCTAATAATTATCATGAGAAATCAAATTCATTAATTTATATTTAAACTAAAATCTTATTTATTCAATATCAAGTGGATAATTTAAAATGAAATAATAAAATATTTTCGATCAGCCGATTGCAATAATTTTTGTGTTTGATATAGGCATCATATGTAATGCAGAACATGAAGCGCATTGTATCTTTGCATTATTTTATATTTAAGATTTCACAAGAAACAGTAATTATTCATTATTTGGTTTTTTAATTACGGAATTAATAAACATTTTTAATTTGATTTGAAAGCGATATTCTTTTCCGAATAATAATACTTTGGCAATTTGTTGGCTTTGGCTTTTTATTGTATTACTGCTTAGATTCCATTTATAATCTGATAAATATTTTAATTATAATGTTATTGAAATATATTTAAAGTCCTTTTTTATAGTCTTTCTTCTTGATTGTTGCAAATGCTGTAAACCTTTACCATCTATAAAATTTTATTTCATCCGAATCTTCTTGTTTTGTTAAAGCTCACTGTTCAAGACTTTTACAAAAAAAAATTTTTTAATCCGGTACACAATTTTTTTTTTTTTTGAACTTGTTATAACAAATCGTTCTTGTAGCCTTACTCTATGACCAACTTGTTATTCTTACGAATACGAAAGGATTTTTCAAATCTTATATCAGACAACTAAATCGCATGTTGACAAAAATACATCCACGGTGGGATTCTGAAAATCGCAAAATTTTTAACTTTTAGGCATTAGAATTTCTATATTTCAGATATATGCAAAAATTGTAAGTCCCATATTTAATGTATTATCTCAGAGAAAAAATACTGTCGCCTCCATTTGGGATTAAACTGCATTCTAAAAGAGTTAAAATATATTTGCAAAAGACAGTGCAATCCTTAATGGAATTTTTTAGATACATCTTGGGCTCCACAAAATTTACAGGTCTTGCATCACATAATTTATTTTGGAATTCTATTTTGCATTGTGGCACATTTCAGGCCTTTTTTTTTTTTTTTTTTTTTTTGTAATATTTATTTTCAGAATATTTACAGCGCATCATTTCATCTTCAAAATAAATACTTGTAAAAAAAAAAAAAAAAAAAAAACAGGGGCCCTAATGACAGTGGGACTAGCACTCTGGCGTTCGATGCTTGTAGTGGTGCAAAATCCACTTTAAACTGTATGTCCCGGTCTCGTTTCACTGTAGAGCTTTAGCCGTTGGCCTCACATCCCTACACTGTAAAAAGAAAACAACTGCTGACTAGAAATCTGCTAGCGAGCAGAACAGCACCATGGAGCAGCAACAACAATCAACAGCACCATGGAGCTGTTGAGCCATTGATGATGATGATGATAAAAGACGTATCACTAAAATATACTACGTGTCTCAAAATATTTATTGTGATATCAATCACAGATATCCAAATGAAAAAGCCCTTCTAGTGACCTAAAGTCAAAAAGCTATATGGAAAAAAATATATGAAGAAAAATCACACATTTATAAAAGGAAAGGCTATATTTTAATCTATGCTGGCTCTAAACCAGGGGACACTGTAATAGGAATCTTTGTTACACAAAATTTAAGGATTTCATGAATTCCTATCATATTTATTTTAAATTCTGTTATATATTATATGATTCACTGGAAATATTTATTTTTACTTACAGATATAGAAAGAAGACATTTAACATATCTCGTTATTATCAAAATAGACACTAAATAAATAACTGTTACTATAAATACAGACACTAAATATCTATGCAATTTTTTAAAAGCCGTCTCGATGTCAACCACAGGCATCAAAAGAGAAAGCACCTGTAATGACTTAAAGTCAGAGGAACACATAAACAAACGCGCAAGCATAAGTGAATCCTTGTTGTTTGCAGTTTATAATAACCACCCTGCAACAAAATCTTCTGCTGCAGACGGTGCCAAATACCCGACCGGTCCTTGCCTCCCCTCATTAACAAACCAAAAGAAAACCGGGGGATAGTTCGAAACTAGAAAGAGCTTCTGTTCGTTCGAGGACAGGTGATGTCATCCGTGATGAAAGATGTCCCCTAAGTATACACACACCCTGCCATACCCTCTAATGACTGTGCCGCCAGCAGAAAGGTGTGACAAGTCGCCCTGTCCCGCCAAAAGTGAGCCAAGTCACAACTTCTATGTGCTACGTCCTAATGCATCATGGATGGAATCCATTGTTTTGCACCTCCAAAATGACACAAGTCATGGGTTAATTTATCAAAGGAAAGGTAAATTGCCTTGCTGTTCAAATGTAAATGTCTTCCGGGTTTGCTATGATGACTTTGTTAACAACGAATTTCTTCATCTGAACATGTTATAAAGTCCCGTATAGACACTAATATCTCATTAATGTATTTTAAGTAGCTCTTGGGTCATTTTGATGAAAAATTTATAATAGTAACGACCATGTCAATATAATTATTTAATATAATAATTATACATGCCGACTTACATATATTTGTCATCAAACCGATATTTGATTCCAATCTTCTATAAGACAATTTTGAATTATGAAGCGATCCCTGATAATATTGTGCGAAAGCTATTAAATTAAATAATTATATGGATAGCTGATGTAACATGCTAACTTGGATATGATACTAAGGAAAGGCATACATTGACTGCAGTAAAAGTATTATTAAAACGAAAAAGAAAAAATGAGTAGCTAAAAATAAGATTTATAAATTTTTAATTGATTTAATTGAAAAGGGCCCTGTGTGAAGAAGTGTGATAAGAATCGTCTCAATGTAATCCAGGCATGGGCAACTTTTTCGGTCTCGGGCCAAAAAATCGAAATAGAAAAGTTTGACGGCCCGAGATAAATTTTTCTAAAATTTTAAAAACATAATACAAGTATCACAATTTAAATATGTTAATGAGATCAATGAAATTACGATTTCATTTTTAAAAGTTCCTTATATGGAAGTCCGAAGTGAGATGTACTGATTCTAAGGAACGAGGCTAAATGCTCATCTGTCAGTCCACTTCCGAAATAATTCTTTCTAAGGTTCATAGTTGAAAACACTTGTTCACATGTATAAGACGAAGCAAACGTAGCACTGATTCTCTGGACGTGAGATATTAAATTTGGGAAACTCACTTTCGATAATGATTTGCAAAAGTCAAACTTTGGCATATTTAGAAACAACTGCTTGAGATGATTGTTAGATTGCAACTCAATTAATTAAACCTGCAAATCTGACCTCACTGCTTCACAATTTAAGTTGAAAGACACGTTAAATTCTGTTTGAATGGCACTGAAATCTTGAAATATACGTTCGAACTTAAAATGCAGTTTTTTGAAGCCATCTTCATAATTCTCAAGCTTCTCTTCATTTATTGAGGGTATTGAATTTAATCTCGGGAGATGAGACAAGTCGTTCTTAGCTAGCTGCCCAGTAAACAGATTAAGTTTTAGTTTTTCTGTCCTTTGGAAAAAAGGAAAGATGGATTGATGAAGTGGAAAAGGATCAGACGAACCGAAAGATCACACACTGGAAAACCAAAGGTTGGTCATGGCCCAACATGGACAGCAGTACCGGGGAGTTAGTTAATTGAAAAGAAAATTTTTCCCTTTTGTGACAAAAGTAACATAAAAAAACTACATAACAAGTTAACATGAATTAGTAACATTATATTTTATTTTGGAAAAATTCTAAGCTTATAAACTAGATGAAGGTTCTTATCTATTTTTAAAAAAAATTAAGTTCCAAAGAATTTTGTAGAAAGCATTTATAAAAGCAGCAAATCTTTTCTGCATTTTCTTTATGCTTACTATTCTATTCTATTCTTTATGTTTACTATTCCATTCTATTCCTTATGTTTAATATTCTATTCTATTCTTTACATTTACTATGCTATTCTATTCTTTACATTTACTATGCTATTCTATTCTATTCTTTATGTTTTCTATTGTATTCTATTTTTTATATATTTACTGTTCTATTCTATTCTTTATAGTTACTATTCTATTGTCTTTATATTTACTATTCTGTTCCATTCTTTATGTTTATTTTTTTATTCTACAATATGCCCTTTTTATACTAATTTTTGCCACATTTTTAAATTGGAATGCTTACAAAATCAAAAATCTTACATTTAAAGCGTTTTTTAACATAATTTTTGTGTAAAATTTTTTGTAAAACTGGTCTTTACATTTCCTTGAAATTAACTCCCTCATTTTTTTTTTTTTCAAAATTAATTTCTTTTCGATTGTTATTAATTACATCCTAAACTTTTCTGCGTTCTATTCGTTTAAAAATCTCGATGTGTCCGCATAAAATATATTTTCATAATTTATTTTAAAAATACACTTTATATCAATTTTAATATTCCAATTTTTCTTAAGAATTATTTTTTCATTGAAAGGTTCAATTACATAAAGGCAATATATTACAGAACAAACAAGCAATATAAAAAAAAAAAAATTTTTAAAGTCAATTCCTACTTTTTTTTCACTCTATTGCAGAAAATCCTTTATAAATAATTTTCCTTCATTTTTTTAAGTTTATCTGGCGCCATCTATTGGTAGATATAGGCAACTTAAATCTAAAAAAAAACTAAAATTAATTAATTAAATAACTGAATTAATATTTGAAAAAAAAAACTGTATTAACATCCACAAGTTCAAAAAAAAATGTATTTGAACTTGAGTGGATGAATAATAAGTATTTTATTAACGATTGAAAATTTGAACATGATATATATATATAGGGAGAGTGTGAGCTAATAGAAGGAATTGAAAAAGAAAACAAGATATGGAACTGCTAATGTATTTTTGTTCAGAATTTTTAGAGAAGCTTCATCGTGTGTTCTTTGTGAGAAAACATTCTAAACGAAAAGAAAAATTCGACTCAAGTCATTTTTCCGAGTGTTAAAAACAGCACCGTCGAGTCAAACCAGGGACAGAAGGTCTCTTTCTGTGAACAAGCTGAGCTTTGTTCTACAGGAAATCCTTTCAGACCTACCGCGATGAAAGGAGCGCTATTAACACCTCCAAGGTGGCAACGGTACGGAAATCGTCTGCTTTCCTTACAACTCATCATTTTTGGTTCAGTGATGACAAAGGATTTAGTGTTCAATTGCAACCGGTCTAAATATTTTTCACAAACGATTTAGGAGGGGTTTTGATTTATGTCTATAGGAAGTAAATACCAAGCCTTAATACCAGATGTTTTTGTTAACAATAATAATAACTCTGAAATGAAAAATGAATCTTATTTAGTAATATTAAGCGGTTTTTATTTAAGGTTTTACAATAAGTTTAAAGATAAAGACATGATGTTTCATTAAATTCATTACAAGAGTGCAGAAATCATTAAGTGAAAGTTACGGTTAATTTTTTTTAAGACTTGAGTATACAATATGTCTGGATGAGCTTTATAGTTTAAATTTGTTGAGCTTTACTGTAAGCATCTTTTATCATCTAAATTTTGGAAATTAAGAATACATCCATTATTTTAATAGCAAAGAGATTTGCATAAAATACTAAATTAAGAAAATTTAAATATTTATATATATAGACATATTTTTAATAATTTAAATACTTGTTTTTAATTAATGCAAAAATTTAATTAGTCACATGCTTTATAGTAAACATAAATTAAAGTATTCAATTAAAACTGGAGAAGAGTTTTATATTATACTGCCTAATATACTAATATATTTATTTTATAAAGAATAATAGATTAGTTGAATTTATTAAAGTATTCATATACATGCTATTGATTGAAATATTTATCGTATCAATCAACGGTCATTCATTAATTTCGAAGGATGAGACTTCGATCCAAGTCATTCGTTTCTTGAAAGACAGTATATAGCATAATAACCTTTACCCCTGGAGAAACGTGGACATTAAACGCTAAGAACTTGGATTACACCAGGGTCTTTGAGAGAAAGCTTTTGAGAAAAACTTTTGGACAAAGAGTTGACAATACTATATGGATTAGGAGACCCAACAAAGAAACTGAACACCTCATTAAAAAATAGAGACTTCGTGAGATACATCCAATCACAAAGAATCCGCTGGCTCGGACATGCGCATTGCAGAGACGAGGGAAGCATCATTAAAAGGATAGAGTTATGTAAATTGTTCAGCGATAGGAAGACCCATGGGAAAGGTGATTTGATGATGTCGAAGAGGATCTTGGACAATTGAAAATTATTGACTGGAAGAGACTGGCATTGGAGCGAGACAAGATGGAGAGATGTTGTGTCGGAGGCTCAAGCCTGAACAAGGCTGTAATGCCAGTAAAGAAGAAGAAGCTTTATCCAGGTTCACTAAATTACGCTATATCTATATTTTGTCACGAAATTTTTTAACAAACATACCAATGAAGTAAATGTAGAAGAATGGCATCTTCCTCTTCTCAAACTGAAAGAAGGATTAGGGGATCTATGGATTTATCGTATCCATTTCCGGAATAGTTAATTTTAAATAACTAACTTTATTAAAGTGTGTAAACTTTTGGTTCGGCTTTATTTGTTGAATTTCAAACCTGAATCCCTTAACTCGGAATCCTAATGTGCTGTCCCCCAAGGCTGTTCTGGCCCCTCTACATAAATAACGTAGAGGTACGTACAAGTTATTTAAAGTTATCTATTCCGGAGAAGGACACGCTAAATCCATAATGTCCTCTAATCCTTCATTCATCTTGAGAAGGAAAGAAGGAAGATGCCATTTTTCTAGATTTCCTTCATTGATGGGTTTGTTTCAAAATTTTGGGACAAAATATGGATACAGTGTAATTTAGCGCACCTGGGTAAAGTTTCTTCTGCTATATATCTTCCTTTCTAGAAGCGAATGACTTGGATCAAAGTCCCATCCTTCAAATAATTATACCTACATTATTATCACTAATTTAAATAATAGCTTTTTTAACAAATTTCTTTTTATGGCAGTTTCCCTCAACAAAAGGAAGTTTTGTGATTTGACAAAATGGTCATCATCGTCCTAACCATCCTTTCAAAGCAGGAGGTTAAGAATCTTTGGTGCCAGGTACTGTTAATTCATACATGAAAAATATGCATTTTCATGTAAATTAGAATTTGATTATTTTGAATTCAAATATTTTTTTTCTCTAATGCAGCTGGCAATACAGAAGAGTTATCTTTATATCATAAGCAAGGGCTGCACCGCTATTACTCTTTCAGCACCACCCAGGGGGCACGTGTAACGATTCTGCTAGAACGGGACTTACGATTTTAAAGTTGATTCCGAATCACTACAAACATCCATGGCACCACTGCGACTAGAACCCAAAACCTGGGGTACCAAGCGCCAGAGGGCTAGCCACTCGGCCATCAGGCTCCCTGAATTCAAATATATCATTAACATCAATAGAGCGACAGCCCAGGGTGGGCCAAGAGATTTCCATGCATTCCTCTGGGTGACAAGGGTCCTTCAATTCTTCACCTTTACAGTACCCTTAGTACAGTAAAATCCTTTCCATTGCAACTTGGTTCGTCCTCTTCCTCTTTGTTCCTGTGCCTTTAGCAAAATGGAATTCAAATATATAACTGCAATTATTTCGAAATTTGAACTATCAGACATCAATAAATCCAAATCCTAAATTAATCTTCTGAGGAAGGGGAGAAGAAAAATATCTTTCATGAAACAGATTCTAATCGAAAGCTTCATTTCAATAAAAGATATGCCTCATATGAATTCTCATATAAATGATTCAAAGAACTCAACAAATAAAAAAGGGCCCATGATACAGAAACTTTAAAATACCCTGCACTAAACTTGAGGCATCTGTTACATAAGAACACAACCTGTCTCTGCCATACGGTACCCCTCTCAAACATCTTCACAATGAAAAACACAATGGCAGTCTCTCGTCATACGACCAAAGAACTGGCACTACACCTTTGTGCATGGCTGTTTTTCAGAGAGAAAAAGCTGTCTTCTATGCACAGACAGAGAGAGAGAGAGAGAGAGAGAGAGAAAAAAAGAGAGGGAGAGAATTCTGTGCAAAGTGGAGCAGAGTAAAGAGCAGGGGGGTATAATATACCGTTCTTCCCACTTTGGAGAATGGAATGGATTTTCCGATTGGAGAGCGAAATGAGAGGAAATGGATGAAGGATAGCAAAGTGACATGCAAAAATGAGTGCGGCGCTTTTAAGGGGCCGTTCGCAAAGTGAGACGGAGAAAGAGGCAGGTGGCTATTTCGTTTAGGGGATTGGATTTTAGTTTTTAGAGATGTACAATAAGGAGCATTCCCATTGTCTTGAATTTGTAGACTTTGTAACGTCTCGGCCTGTACTAGACCTACAAAGACTAAGAGGGCAACTTTCAGGTTCGTGGGAACATTTTAATTCTTATTTACAAGCATTATATATACTATACATATACAGAACTTTATTTATTACAAGTTACTATTTACAAAAAAAAAAAAAAAAAAAAAAATGAAAAATAAAGAATTAAATTTGATTCGCAAGTGCAGTTCACTCCAAGGACGGAGATTTTCAGAGTTCTGGAGTCTACGACGAATCTAATTCACTGGTCTGCTGCAGACTTTAATCATCACATGAAGTGATACACGAAACCACAAGGGGCTCACTTTGTAAACAGGCGGAAACACCGACCTATTCAATCACTTTCAAAAAAAGAGAAAAAAAAATACTTGTCGACTCGTCGCAGAACATTCTTCTATACTATTACACCAAACCACATCACTGTGCCTAGAATTGAGTTGCCCCTTTACAGTTTGGGAAGGATATGGTGATGCGAAGTGATTGCGTTCTACGACACTCTACGGTCATATGAGACCGGGACCTACAGCTTAAAGTGGATTCCGAACCACTACAAACATCTATGACACTGCTGGGACTCGAACCCGAAACCTGTGGCACCGAGCCCCAGAAACTCGGCCATTCAAGCCGCAGCAATAAGCATTATGGAAAAGGATGGATGTCAAAAACTATGCATAGAATCACACTCCAATACACGCAAACAAGCCGTAAAAGTATTATCTCGAATGACCAGACAAGGATACATTTCTAAAACATCCTAAGGTGAAGGAAAAGGCAAAGATTTTAGGACGAATTTTAATATACGTCCGAATTTAAATCAAATCCAAATAAAAATAACAAAATGGTATAACATATAATTATATATTCAATTATTATGTTTTATCTAATTTTTTTTTTTTGCACTGATATATTTTATGCAGCATTATTTAAGCAAAAATAACTTAAATACAAGCAATATTCAAATTATTGTATATAACTTAGATAGTATGTTAATAACAATAAATTTTTTTTTGTATGAATGGGATAATTATACCCCTTTATTTCTCCAAGAATATGGAATGGATTGTGATTATAAGACATATACCGAAGTTCCACTATATATTTAAAATCGTTTAGAGAGTAGACTGTTACACATTTCCTCACGTAAATGCTTAATAAATTTGCAGACAAGTATAATGCTAAAAATATATAAAGCACATGAATGGATCAAATTACATCATATATTATGGTGAATAGAAATATGCGTCTCAATATTCAGTCTCACCTATTAGGCGTCTGGACTGTCATATTGGTGCTGTTTCAATTTGGGGACTCACTCCAAATCAAATTACATCTATTCTCTATGGCAACAGTGGGCAACTGTTATTGTTGTCAATTGAAAACCATTTATATATATTAGCAAATTAACATAAAAATTAATTCACAATTATTTTATAGTGTGTTTATATTTGCCAACGGCCGTACCATGCTGAATATACCGGTTCTCGTTAGATCACCGAAGTTAAGCATCATTGGGCGCGGTCAGTACTTGGGTGGGTGACCACCTGGGAACACTGCGTGCCGTTGGCAAATTTGGGACCTGAATGGCCGAGTGTCTGGCGCTCGGTGCCACAGGTTTCGGGTTCGAATCCCGGCGGTGCCATGGATGTTTGTAGTGGTTCGGAATCCACTTTAAGCCGTAGGTCCCGGTCTTCTATGACTGTAAGAGCGTCACGGAGCAAAAGTCAGGCTTCTACCTACGGGTGCTCCATCACAACAGAAGCTGCTTCCTTCCCCTTCAATCATGAGTCCATATGGGCTCGTGGGCTTGGCCAGCCAAGTGGGATAAGAAACAACAAAAACAACAAACATATTTTGAAATCTGGAGATTTTGTTGTTTCTTATTATTTGAATGAAAAAAATGATATTTTTTGAGTTTTTTTTTCTTTCTATGTTGCATATTTATAAGTGACATATTCTCTCAATGAAAAAAAAAACGTTTGATTGAATATTTGAAAAATTTTAAATCTTGATTTAAAATGAATTTTTTAACCAACTTGATTTTTTAAATCTTAAATTAAACTTGTGATATTATTGGAGACGGATTTCCTATTTCTGATGCAACAGTTGTTGAAAAATTTGCCGGATAATTGAAGTCATTAGAGACGAAAGAGTAACAGAGATTGATTGCAATGCGACACAAATCTAGATCTATAACTGAATTTTGGAAACTCGTGCAAGATGTACAATATGTACTGTGAATCTTTGTACTCCACACTGAAGTTTTGTGGTGTCAAAATATCATTCCCAGATGACAAACCAGTGTCTTTTAGAATTTCTGAAAGCATCTTTTATTTGCCAATTTAAAAAAGTTTTATAAAGATTTTTCCATTGGTATAAAGTGGTTTCCATTTAATGCTAATATTCATAATTTTATTAATGCATTTTTATTGCCTTAATATTTTGTTTATAATTCATGGTTATACGTTAAAAAATTTAGAATTCTTGATGTTAATTATAAGCCGCTGTATAAAATTCGTAAACTTTTTTTCTACCGAATTTCATTAAAAAATAATTCCCCAAAACATCGCCGTTTGAAAATGCTTTTTTTACTAAAGGTAATATGCGAAATTATAATATGAGATAGAAATACAATTTTTTTCCGCAAACAAAGAGAAAAAGTTAATGTAGCTGTGAGTTGTTTGATTTGTCGCTCTACAATTGCTTTTTCCACACTTTAGGCTAATTAGACTGGGAGCTACAGTTTAACGTGGATTCCGAACCACTCGGAAACATCCATGCCACCTCCAGGATACGAAACTGAAGCCTGTGGTACCAAAGACTAGAGCGCTAGCCAATTGGCTATCAAGTTGAGTAGCTGTTGTTGTTGTCGTCGTATCCGTTATGGAAGGGGGGAAGAGGGATGCAGCTTCTGTTCTGATAGAGCACCCGTAGGTAGAAGTCTGACTTCTGCTCCGTGACGCTCTTACAATCATATGAGACCAGAACCTACGGCTTAAAGTGGATTCCGAACCACTTCAAACATCCATGGCACCGCTGGGACTCGAACCCGAAACCTGTGGCACAAGTTGCGTAGCTGTGGGTGATAAAAAGTAAACATGATATTAGGACAGGAAGACATATGTGAACTTTCTCCGTAATCGCTAGTAATATATTGAATAAAATAAAAAAAATTAATTAATAATGCTTTTTAGAAGAATAAATTAATAATTAATCGGTATTTTTCAAAAATCTTTATCTCCATCAAGGAAAGAAAAAAAAAAAATATCACAAATTGCCGAAATTTAAAAAAAAAATAAATTTATTTCTATTTCAAGAAGTTATTTAATTTTTTTAAAGGCTATTACAAGATTTTTTTTCTTTTTATTGCGTTTTAAATGAATTTTTACAAGAAGTTTTTATTTATTTTACCTTTACTTGTCATTTATCTTGGAATATAGTATGCTCGTTGAATACCTGCCTTTCATTTTTCTTACTTTTTAATTTATTACGACAATAAAAAAAAAAACTAAAAATATATCAATCACAGGTACAAAAGAGAAAGTTTTTAATTAAAAGTATATTAAATATATTATATATTATCGATGAAATCTAGGCACGTACAAAGAATTCGCTTAAATTGAAGTACAGTAAAACCCTAAAGTTGCGCAGTTGGTGTGTCAGACAAAAACTACTTAAGTCAAATTCGTGTAAGTTAGAATGCAGATGGGCAGGTAATTAAATATAATTTTTCTCAGATTGGTTTAAAAACATTAGTTTAAAAGCAAATTATGTATTAAAATTTCAGTTCTTTATACAGTCACCTCTGTAATATTTTCCACTTCTAAAATATTCCACAATCATTTTTAATCCTGATTCGTGTTCCTGTGGCAACGTGTGCAGGTGCAGTAAAGCCTAAATTAGAATCGGCTGTAGATATTACTGTAACCACTGCTTCCTGAAACTAGGAAATTATATGGCGATCGTGAAAATATACGTGAAAGCATTCCGTATCCATAGTCAGGTTGCTTGGAAGTAATTTTCCAGCTTTAATAATTTTTCATATAGTAGAAAAACTACTAATGTTTTTCTACCGTACGACAAGCAAATACGAGACAAATACTTCTAAAAGTCCTCCCGGATGTCACTCTCCTCTCCTCATCACCTTTCATTGGGCTGCTCTTGGTGTATATAAGTGATACAAGAGGCCCACCAATGTTAAAATACAATAACAAATTTTTTTTTGAAAACAGATTTTCTTCCCTACAAAATTCTAAAAAAAAAAAAATCATTGTATCTTTTATTATTCAAAAAGATTCGTGGGTTATCATTCCTCGATATTGCTTTTCGATTTGATTGAAGTCAGATAACTATCCTAAAAATATGAAATTTTCTTGACACCAGAAGGGTTAAATAGAACGTCTTGTGGAACATTTTGTTACCCACGGTCACAAATACACTTTAGCATCGTACACATTTTTAATCGTACAGCCACACCAAGCACTACTGAGTCAGAAAGTAGGATCGTTTGAGGGACAACGACATCGGGACTGTCAGCCTGATGATCATTGCTTCTGTTTCCCTTGACGCATCACCAGAGATAGGTTCGACTACAGTTGTTGTTACTAACCCCCATGGTGCATGAAAGCTTACACCAGGTTCAAGAGACCCCGTCGCAGGGGACTCTATTACAATGGTGTATTCAACGAAACATGGAATTTGGAATGGTATCCCTTCACCTTTTTAGATTAATCTTGTTTCCACGACCATTATCAGCTCGCATCAGCCATTATCCAGTGGTAAGCACTGGAAATGCACTTGGAATAATTGTAGAGGGTGGCTTTGGACATCCACAGTTAAATTTCTGATATGCAAAGATTTGTGACTGGAACCTATTGAGTCTCTGACACATTACTTTTCAACAGAATGATGCATGATTGGACAATGCTCATGTTGCCCTCAACAAAAAGTGTTCGACTTCTTCCTTGGCAGACACGTTCTCTAGATCTGCCTTCAATTAAAAACGCCCGATCGATGGTTGTCGAGTAACCGATATGCCTTCATTAATTAACCAGAACAATTGATGATGAATACTGGCACCAAGAAGTTCTTCCATCCACACTCAGCCAGATGTTATGTGATCTAGTATCCAGCTTGGGGTTCCAGGTACTGAATTCCGTACGCCCTGCACTTCAAATTTACCAGTGAATTTAGTTATGTCCTTTCCCTCTCAACATATTGCATGAGTACTATATATATACTCATGTTTGTGAAAATTGCAACATCATGAACGACTTACGCGAGTGAGCTGAAATTTTCAGGAAATGCAAATTAGCGCATGATAAGCAAATGATTAGAATTTCAAATCTGTAGCGCATGCGTATGCTGAGCAGCGCCCTCTGAACGGCGGATGGATCCGAATAAATAGACGGCTGTAGCGAGGCGTGTATGGATATCGGTGGCTAGTGGTAAATGTTAGCTGAATCGTTACTTATGATTCTTCGACGAAAGAGAGCGAGATTTGAACAACTTACAGAGTTTGAACGGGGAAGAATCATCGGCCTTCGTAAAGCTGGATTTTCTTATCGTGCAGTAGCCGCTCGTGTGCAGCGTAACAACAGCACAGTGATGCGTCTTTGGAAGCAGGGGACGGACGAGTGTCGGACAACTCGGAAATCCGGGAGTGGACCCCGAAATGTGACGTCAGCTCGCGATGATAGACACCTGGTCCGCATGGCGCTGACGGACCGTACAGCTTCCTCTAGACAATTGGCAGCACAGTGGTCAATAGCTACAGGTGTTTCATTGTGTGCTTCATCAATTCGTAGACGTCTGCTGCAGCGTGGACTGCGCGCAAGGACTCCTTTATACAGGATCCCTCTCACGCTAAACCATCGCCGCCCGCGGCTACAATGGGCCGCTCAGCATAGAGACTGGCGTGCTGATTGGTAGCATGTCGTGTTTTCTGACGAATCCTGCTTAAATTTGTGGTACCGTGATGGCCGCATTTGTGTCAGACGCTATGCCGGTGAACGCCACCTTCCGGAGTGCATTATCGAACGCCACAGTGGACGAACACCCAGAGTTATGGTCTGGGGTGCCATAGCATATCATGGACGATCTGGTGGCAGTGAAGTTCTACAGCCCCAAGCTGTTCCCTTCCTTCAAAGCTTGCCAGGCGCTGTATTTCAACAGGACAATGCCCGCCCTCATATCGCTAGGACTGTTCAATCTTTCTTTACAACGCGGCAGGTACAGTTTCTACCTTGACCTGCATATTCCCCGGATATGTCGCCGATTGAACATGTGTGGGATTTCGTTGGTCGGCGTCTCGCTCGTGATCCTCGTCCTGTTGCTTCTGCAGACGAACTTTGGCTGCGCATACAAACAATATGGACTGCTCTTCCTCAGGCAGACATTCAAAATTTGTTTGACTCCCTGCCACGTCGTGTAGCATCAATTATTGCGGTGCGTGGTGGCTACACAAAATACTGATTCCGATCTCTTGTTATTGTTTGTTTGCTTTGAACATTTAATCATTTATTTGTACCACTACCACTCAACTGTGTATTAAATTCCATTCAATTATGACGATTCCTTCATGGTGTTGCAATTTTCACAAACATGAGTTTATATATAATTAAGCTTTTTGTAGTTCTTTTCGGTGGGTAGCAGTGTATTAAGCAGAGTAATACGATTTTTTTTTCTAATTTTTTCAGTATCCTCTTAGTTTTGCATACTGAATCCTGAATATTATAATATAAAAATTCAATATAAATCACGAGGTAAAAAGTAGAGTTTAATTTCCGTTTAAGTCACAGGAGAGAGTTTAGTTTTGGGAGGTAATGACTAAAATTGTGGGTAACATAGTTTATTTATTTTACAAATACTCTTAACCTCCTCTTTATTATACTCCAGAGAAAAGAAATACTTCTTAAGAGAAAAGGAATCCACATTTGTGTCATAAGTAGAGATTTTTGTGAAAACACCTATGCAGAAAAGTCTAACCATTACGAATCAATCGAATACGAATCAATGAAGCAACTATTACGAATCAATCAAATACGAAATCAGCTATAACAAATTAATCGAATAAGAATCAATAAAGCAATTACTACGAATCAATCAAATATGAATCAATGAAGCAACTATTACGAATCAATCGAATATGAATCAATAAAGAAACTATTACGAATCAATCGAATACGAATCAATAAAGCAACTATTGCTAATCAATTGAATGCGTATCAATTGAATGCGAATCAAAGCAACTATTACGAATCAATCAATACGACTCATTGAAGCAACTATTACGAATCAATGAAACACCATCAATACTCTAGCTTCGAATCGATTCTATTTTCTAAGAAATCAAAGAAAAGTATTTATATCTCCTAAATCCGGTTATAAAAATAAACCAGGGTAACATTATTTCACGATGAAATATGATTTTTTTATACCACAGTTTTTAAGGTTATAAACCTAATAACAAATGCACTTAAAGTCAATCAATAAATTTGTCTGATGCAATTATAATTCTCTTTAGACGATTGATAGATAATGTTTGTTTGCATAACAAAACAATAATTTTAATAATGAACTTTGCTTATAAAGTGTTAAATCAAAATGCATGTCAAAAAGAATAATTCTATTGTTTTTTCAGGATTCGAATTTTCAAAATCATGTAAAATAATTCTGTAAAAAACAAAGATATTATTGATTTCCTAATATTTGTAAGATTTTTTTTTCTATACCAATAATTTGCTGTTTCATGTAATATCGACGGAATGGATGTTTGTTGGTAGTTCGGAAACCACGTTAAACTGTAGATCCCGGTCTATTCAGCCTAACAAGATGTGCACAAGATGACCGCAGAGTGACGAACTAAAGTAAATTATTCATGTAATATACCACAAACAATTCCAGAATGGGAGAAAGCAAGACTTTAAGAGGAACTTTCAGTGGAAATTGGCCGGCATTTACTGACATTTATATTGGCCGGCATCATATGAAAAAAAAAAGAACTTAAATCTAATCAAGAAATCCAATTATTTTACGAAATGATCATGCAAACTGTCACAATATCCACCGAATCTCAGTATTGAAAACAAAGATTGTAACGCACGCCCTTACCGGGAATCAAACCTACGCTTAGAAACTTTAGAGTAATAATAGTACATGCAACTAGAGTTTAAGATAATATTTTTTTTTAAATCCTTCCATATGTAGCAATTTTTTTAAATCTCAAAATAAATGCTCTTGCTATAAAGAATTTATAAAACTTATTATAGAAAATATATATTTATTATATTTATAATATTATATTTATTATATTTATAATATTATATTTATTATATTATTATTATTATATTTATAAAACTTATTATAAGTAAGTTTGATTTCATTATACGGTTGAGTGACAAGTAAATGACGGTACAATAAAAACCTAAGCAGTCCGTGTAACAATAGGACTAGTCTACTGTGGTCTGCTCTCCTAAATCCCTGCCAGCCCTCAAATCGGAAATGGCCCGGGGCACTTGACAGACGACCCCCCTCTTTCCTAGAAATCGTCTGCCAAGTAGACAGAGGGACAAGATTTTGAGCCGCTCCGCAGAATCATTTAACAGCACTTAGCCACCGAACTCTTTTCCCGGATTCACTCTCTCCGGAAGAGAACAGGAAAAAAATGTCATTCCTCTTGTCTCCTTCGAACGCATCGGGGTAGGAAAAGCTGCGCATGCTCACTAAAGCCGATTTTCTCATACCTTTCTTTTAAACAGAATTTTTTTTTTATTTATCGTTGACTATCAAATGTTATTTGATTTTAAAAATTCTTAATATCAAGATTAGTTGGAATTTGTACAAAAATTAATTTTTCCTTGATAATTAAAAGTTTTCCCTCATAAATATTTTTAATAAATTAAAAAAATAAACATTTTCGATATTTTAGGTGAAAAAAAGTGGGGCAAAAATCAAAATCTAAATATTAAAGAAAATTAGGATTTTCCCCCATTTGTTTCTATTGTTAATTCTATCATGAAATTGAAAATAATTTTGAAAAAAATAAAATTCAAGTTTTATTAATTAAATCGCGAAATATTTTAAGATGATATTTCAGAATATTGCATATTCAAAATATTTTATTAACTATTTGATACAGATTTATTATTACCTGCTACATATTTAAACATTTTGCTTTACGAATTGCAAGATATTGAAATGTTAATTTAGAATTAACAAAAAAAATTTCTAGAGCTAACAAATTTAAACAATTTATTTTTCAATATACTTTTAAAGAAATATGAAAAATTGTATTTCTGATACTTTATAGATAAATATTCCATGACATTTTTATACAGTCGAATTCTATGGTATTTAAGAATTAAAATGTATTATAGAATCTTTTCAAAACATACCGTTTTCGCAGAGAAGAGTTGTTTACGATAAACTTCTGTCACTTTCTTAAAATATTTTTAAATATTTTTTCTTATTCAATTTTTTAAGATTAAAAAGACTTTTTAATGTCATTTTGTATAAGATTAAATAAGAGACAGATTAAAATGTTATCTTACCCTGACAATTGACATTATTTAAAAGTACATGTAAAATAAAAGTTTAATAATATTTTAAAAATCATGATTATAAATACAAATTAAAACAGTTTACAAATTTTTACAATCCTAGACAAAAATATATATATATATATGATGCAACTATGTAGAAATTTAATTTAAATTATAAATTTATCTCTGGACTATGTATCGGTATGACATAAGTGTACTTTTCAAGGATGAAGCAACCAACAACTCAGACCAACATTTCAGTAATTTTTTTCGTTCGCATAATGTAACACTGACGCTGTGAATAATTTGAGGAATTTTTTCCTTGGAAAATATCGGTCGCAGTTAATTCCTGAAAAAGCATCACTTGGATGTACTGTAATCCGAAGGTAATATACATATAAAACATCACTGTTAGAAAAGAATAAGAAATTCTTTTTAAAATAAAGTGAGAACTTGCAACAATTGATGGAGATGAAGGTTGTCTTATTTTTAAGACAGAAGATAAGATGGAACTCGTGTTGTACACCGATGTGTACAAATGGATAGAAAAGAAATAAAAAAAATTTTCTTAGAACATAATTGCTTGTATTTCTATAAAACTTATTAGATATGTACTTTTTTTGTTTTTATAATAGTTTTTTCAAGCATATTTCTTTCGATTCATTCAATTTTTGGGGTGACAAACGTTAATTTTTGATATTATTTTGCAATTGTAAAAACTACTAAAGCTAGAAATATGTTATAATATTCAATCAACGATACAAAAAATTAATTTATTGGTATAAAGGGATTAGTGATCAGTACAAAGCGCTGCTGAGGATTATACGTCAAAGAAATTATTCGCCACTGAAGATTTAACTTCAGAGTGACATAAGAATTAACAATTCTTTTAAAACTAGCGACTGAGAAAGACGGAAAGTTATTACCTTCTCAAATGGTTTTGCCTTTGACGCCAGATATTACAACTGTAGATTACGGGCAGGAAAGTACGATATTAAATTGTTTGATTTTAATAGTGTATTATTTATTTACCTACTTATTTTAATATTGATATATTTTATTTTATTTTTTTATAAAACCGATTATACAGAGAGGCACAATCTTCAATAGATCCAGCCAAATCTGCGCATATGATGATGATCTCGTAATCATTTCAAGAGACGAACAAACTATGACGCTTTAAAGAAATGGAAAACAATGCAAGTAAAATTGGATTAGAGATCTATGAAAGTAAGACAAAATCTATGATAATATCACCCAATGAATCTAAAAGGAAATCAAGAAATATTGACATCGGACTTTTGAAAGAGTATCATATTTCAAATATCTGGGAACTATCTTAAGTAACGACAATAGTATCTATAGAGAAGTATGCGAAAGAGTACGAGCCGGTAATCGAGCATTTTACGCAATTGAAAAGTTGTATAACAATAGATTTATCTCACAAAAAATTTTTTTGATTTATAAGATTCTAATAAGGCCGATTGTCACATATGCTGCAGAAACGTGGACATTAAACGCTTAGAACTTGGATTACATCAGGGTCTTTGAGTGGAAAATGTTTTGGACAAAGAGTTGACAGTACTATATCGATTATAAGAGAAACAAATAAATTGAACACCTAATTAAAGATAAAGATATTATTGTAAGATGCATTAAATCACAAAGAGTCCGCTGGCTCGGACATGCACATCGCAGAGATGAGGGAAACGTCATTAAAAGGATTACGTTATGTAAATTGTTCAACACTAGGAAGAGAGGAGGACCCAGGGAAAGGTGGATGGATGGTGTCGAAGAGGATCTCGGACAATTGAAAATGATTAAGTGGAAGAGATTGGCATTGGAGCGAGACAGACGGAGAGTTGTTGTGTTGGAAGCCCAAGCCTACACAAGGCTGTAATGCCAGTAAAGAAGATATTTTATTATTTTATCAGTTTACAGAAATATTTTATTTACTACTATCATATATTGTCTGGCTTACGAAAATATATTTTCTTTTACATGGATAGCTTGGTTTGGTTTGTCGCTCTACGGTCATCTTGTGCACACTTTAGACTAAACAGACCGGTACGTACTGTTTAAAGTGGATTCCAAACCATTACGAACATCCATGGCACCACCGGGGCTCGAACCCGAAACATGTGGTACCGAGCGCCAGAGCGCTAGCCACTCGGGCATTCATTCTCCCTTTACATGGATAAGTTCATTGTTCATTGAAATTCATTGTAAATTCAAAATAATAATTCAAGAAAAATATAATATTAATTTTAAATTTCTAATTCCATTTCGCTTATTATAATTCAGATAGCTTTATTTACGAACCGAGTCTTAGTGTTTCTGGCATTTTAATAAACCATTTTAGGTGCTCTTTTATATGGCAACAGTGAACATTTAAAATTTGTCATTCAAAATAATATTTAAAAAAAAAAAAAATGAAAAGCATAGGATGAAAATGTAGGAGAATATGAGCCTGTTGTTATACATAATAAATCATCTCGTTATCCAACTTTGAATAAAAAAATTGCTTTTATAAGTCAATAATATAAAAACCAAACATTTTATAACAGTTATGACTTTAAATAATTAAATAAATAACACTAGAAAGTTAAATCTAGACTAATAAATCAAAATCTTATTTTAAGATTAAAAAAAATTATTCTTAACAGATTATAATCTCACAGTAATAGATTATTTTTTACCACTGCACATTTAAGATATTAGAGAGTTTTTGCATACTGTACGTTAGTTACCGTAGGACGTCCGTTAGCTTTTTCTCCCTAGCGCGCATGCTCATAGGAAACTGAGCATGCGCGCTAGGGAGAAAAAGCTAACGGACGTCCTACGGTAACTAACGTACGGTATGCAAAAACTCTCTATTTATCCATGTTGCGACTTCGAATCGTTTGGTTTTTAAAATCATTTCCACTCAGTCGCAAAATAGGAATAAATGAGTAAATTAATTTAATATTTAAATTTAATATTTAATACTCAAATTAAACTAATAGTTGTTATAATAATTAATATTTTTTAATTTTAATATCAATTTAATATTCAAATAAATTGATAAATAATATGAAAAAAATTCTTACTTAGTTACTATTAACAATTTAAATTATTTTAATTTCTTTATTAAAATTAAGGAACTGTTTGATATGAGCAGACGATATTTGGAACTTCATATTTTTAACTAAACAAATTTTATTTCTAATTTGCAATTAAAAATATGTCCGACATAAATTTATAATTTCGTGTTCTCAGATGAAAGCATATTTTATACTCAATCTCTTTCTTATTATAGATTAATACGGAGATCCTTGGCCGCGTAGCTGTCTCTAGCTCCTTTATTGTTACATGTTGAAACATAGCGGTGGTCTCATGCCTTTTGAGTTAATAAGAAAAATGGATAATTAAATGCCCTTTTTTTTTTAAAGAATTATTTATTTAATAAAATGATAAAATTCGTTAAGATAGGGAATAGGGGAATAATTCGTCAGGATCAGGAATTAATTTAAAATATTTAGAACAGTGCGAGATCTTTTGCTATGTTTGCGGGAAGAAATATCACAATCGTAATTTTGTAGGATATTTAAAACAGTGTTATTGATGTTTTGCATATCATTATAAAATTTAATAGAAATTTCGTGAACAAATTGTCTTAAACTTGGAATCAACTCAATTTCGTTGTGGCGTTTTTACTAATTATGTCTATTTTTAATATATTTTTTTTGTTCCAATACAGCTGGCAAACGCTTAGACAGCTTGATCTTGGATGCCTTAAGGCAAGCGCTTGCACAGACGTTACTCACTTTGCATTACCCAGAGGGCGCGTGTAACTTGAAGATACGGACGCGGAGTAACAATGCCGCCGCAACGCTCTACGATCCTATTAGGACCGGGACCTACGGTTTTAAAGTGGATTCCGAACCACTACAAACATCCATGGCACCGCCGGGACTCGAACCCGAAACCTGTGGTACCGAGCGCCAGAGGGCTTGCCACTCGGCCATTCAGGCCCTTCTATTTTTAATGTAATAAAGTCGAAATCTAAAACAACAGAATTCTTTAAATATTTGGTAACCAAAAATATTTTAATTTTCTCTCCTAATTTCTTTAGTAGTCATTTTACAAAAATCGTTTTTAATAATAATATTTATTATAACAAATATTATTGGCAATGTTTAGAATGTAAAAGAACAAAATTGCTTGTGACGGGATGTTTTTTCCTACAAAATATATATATATTTTTTTTTGTTTAATATGTAAGACCACGGTATTTATATATATTTCTAAAAACACTTATTAAGATTATTTTTTCCTTATTTTTTGCAATCTAATAAAAGTACAAGGGTTAAAAGTTTTAGCAAAACAAGATCTACAATCTTATGATTAATTTAATTAGTATTAATTGGTCGTTAAATTTATTCTTGTTTTTTAACTGAAAAGAAAAACACGGTTGCCTAATATAATAAACATGCAATAACAGAAATAGAAATTCGACCTTAACCATTTTATTACCACATTTTCCCAAATAAAATACTGAATTATGTCAAACATCAAAATGATTTAAATAATTTTTTCTGAAGTTACGTAATCTGAACCATATTTTTGATTGTATATTTCTGAAACTATACGTAATGTCAGTAGTTAGAACAATTTTTTTTTCAAGGAAAATCATATATTTTCTGCGCAACATTCTCAGTATTTTTAATTAGAGTTCTCCTGAACAGCATATTACTGTTATATTTTTACGTAACGTTTTCATGCATCTTGCAATCACACGAAAACGTGCTACATACATACTTTTGCATGTACTACGTACATACTTTTTCTTAAAACTTATTCAAAATCGACCCTGACTAAAACAAAAAACTAAAACTAAAACAAAATCAAACCTGTTATTTTTTAAATTAAAAAAAAGCCGTTTCATCTTAGAAATTAAAATGTAACATGACAATTAAACTAAAAACGCTGTCACATTAAGCATACTAGAAAATAAAATTCTTATCTTTGGTTATGCATAGATTTTTTCAAAATCGTTACAAAAATGTGTGAATGCAATCTATACATCAAAAAAATTTTTATGAAATTTTTATTTTTAAAAGCTATGTAAAAATAAATTAAATCTAAGATGACCAGATCGATTCCTTAATTTAAGACATTGGATAAATTCGATTTAAACACAGTAACAAAAAAAAATTTGAAATCAAATAAAGAATTTTCAACATTCAACAACCCTTTTTTTTTTACTTTTTCAGCAATTTAATTAGCAAAAATTAAATTTGTTACAGTTTGTAATTCTCAAATGCCTGGGTAAAAGTTGAAGCATCAGATTCAGGATCATTAACATCAAAATTATTTTTCTTTACTGTAGTAACCATATATTTTATATATGTAAGAATTTTACATTTGTGTGTCATGTGAGAGAAAACCCTGAAAGTTCCCACCAGGAAGCCTGACTGTCAAAATGTTATTATCACAATAGTCATTATAAATTTTCGTTTTTGAAAGCTACGGAGGACATAAGAGATTTGAAAAAGAAAAAAAAAGCATTTTAGGACACATTTTTCTTCAAAACTATCATTAAAGTGCATTTGAGCAAGCTTTTAAGTTAAAAATTGCTGAGAATTGCGGTACAAAATATTTTTCTAATATTTAATTATTAACAATTTTTTTTATTAAACTAAGGTGCGTCTTATTCCTTGTTTTTTATCTTTCATCAAAGTTCTAAAATGTTTACTAAAATTTACCAATTGCATTTCAGTAAAATGGTAAATATAAAAGTAAAAGTTTTATACAATCCTTTGTCAATGAATTTCTAGACACATTTTACCATAAAATTATTTTTTTCTACAATGTTGATATCTTATGTAAAATGAATTAACAGCTAAAAATATTGAGGTTCTTCAATTATCCATGCTGATTCTGAAAGGATTAATTTAGTATTGCCGAATCCAGATTATGGGCATGCGCTTTTGTCCAGTCATTAGTGAACCAAATTAACATTTGATTGTTAACATTTTATTATTATTATTATTATTAAACTAAAGGTGCTTCTTGTTCCCTGTTTTTATCTTTCCCCAAAATCTTAAGATCTTCCAATCACATTTCAGTAAAATGGTAAATTTAAAAGTAGAGTTTGTATACGACCCATTGCCAGTGCATCCCTTCTGCCGTAGAGAAGACACCTTTTACCATAAAATTATTTTCTTTTATATATAATAATGACATCTTATGTAAAATGAATTAACGGCTTAATATTAAGGTTCTTCATAAGTCCATACTGATTCTGCAGTAAAAAAGAGACATTTTACCATAAAATTATTTTCTTTTTATATATAATAATGACATCTTATGTAAAATGAATTAACGGCTTAATATTAAGGTTCTTCATAAGTCCATACTGATTCTGCAGTAAAAAAGAGACATTTTACCATAAAATTATTTTCTTTTATATATAATAATGACATCTTATGTAAAATGAATTAACGGCTTAATATTAAGGTTCTTCATAAGTCCATACTGATTCTGCAGTAAACAAGAGACATTTTAACATAAAATTATTTTCTTTTATATATAATAATGACATCTTATGTAAAATGAATTAACGGCTTAATATTAAGGTTCTTCATAAGTCCATACTGATTCTGCAGTAAACAAGAAACATTTTACCATAAAATTATTTTCTTTTACATACAATAATGATATCTTATGTAAAATGAACTAACAGCTAAAAATATTGAGGTTCTTTATAAGTCCATGTTGTTTCTTGAAGGATTAATTTAGTATTATGAAACCCAGATAGTGGGCATGCGCTCTTGTCCAGTCATTACTGAACCGAACAATCCCTTCTCTTCCCAGAGCAATTTTTTCTTTCCTTTTTTTTCTTTTTGTCTAGTGGAAATACTGGATGAAAGCAGCACTTGGCGAAGAACTCACATACTCTTTTAATAGATAGTTTGCTACTTCAAGAGGGGGCTTTCTACGACCGTAATCACGGATATTGTGGCTTTCCGGACCGCATTTTTTCCCCTTCTTTTTTCTGCGGCTCTATTATTGCGATATTTGGAAAATATTCTTTTTTTTTTTTCCTTCTTCTTCTTCTTCTTTGTATCGAATGCGCGCGTTCCGTTTTATTTGCATTGAACTTCATATTTTCACGTGCATGTGGTTCTTTTATTTTATTTTTCTGTTTTTCAGGTAGAGTTTTTGAGAAGAGTATCGATTTTTTTTTTTTTATTATTATGAAAAAAAATGCAGACATACCTGGTTTCCAGCATAGAAAAGAGAGGATGGTATGGGGTGTACTATATATTGTTTGGTACTTGTGAAAAGAATGCGATTTATTGCTCGGTCAATATTGTCTTCCTTTTGCAATATATTTCCATCTTGTGCACGAAATTAGTTACTGTTTTCGAGTAAAACAAATATGAAAAGTTTTATGAAATATGAAAGTCTTTTTTTAATGAATAAATCTTGCAATTTCTTTGTTACATTTATTCTATTTTTTTAACTAGTGTTAAAATATTTAACACAGTCTATTGAAGGCTTTTCTGCCAGATATAAGGATATCTATCGGATCTGTCAGACACCACAAAGGCTTGTCCGATAGACGTCGGGGATAGATGTTTTCGGGTTCTGGCAGTGTCATGGATATTTGTAGTGGTTCGGAATCCGTTTTAAACCGCAAGTCCCTGTTTAATATGACTGTTGAGCGTACGGCTGACAACCCTATCCCGTAAAAAGAAAAGCATCTCCTGTCTAGAAATCTAGCAGTAGGCAGACGGTCTTGGTATATTTAACACTGTTATATATATATGATATATAAGACATCTTACATATATTAGGAGGGATATAAGATATAATATACACAAGGGTAATATAGATATACATTTAAATTCATATATTAAATAATTCATATAATTTAAAATAATGAAGCAAATAAGGAATTTAGAATTTGATATGATGACAGTAAAAAGTTCTCAATTTTCGGTCAATATTGTCTTCCTTTGCAATATATTTCCAACTTGTGCACAAAATTAGTTATTGTTTTCGAGTAAAACAAATACGAAAAGTTTTGTAATGGAAGACTTTTTTTAATGGAAAACTCCTAAAACTTTTTAGTTAAATTTATTCCCTTTTTTTTTAACTGGTTTTAAAATATTTTAGTTACTGAAATTTCATTTAATCTGTTAGTTTTAAATACTTAGGATCAGAAATTAATTGTCAAAATAATAACTTACCTGAAATAAAAACAGAATTGTCTGCCAATAAGGCCTTTTTTGGGGGGGGTTAAGACAACTGTTTAAACCACAGTTCATAAACAGAAAAACTAAATTCTTTTGTATAAAACCCTTATTAGATCTATTTTGGTTTATGGCTCTGAAACGTGGACTTTGCCAAGATCTGATGAGACTCATTTGGGTATATTTAAGCGGAACATTTTAAGCGCTATTTTTGGAGGTGTTAGGGAAAGGGATTGTTGGAGAAGACGGTAAAACGCAGAAATTTACAAATGCTATAAGGACTCACATTATAAAATTTATTAAGATCAATAGATTAAACTGGGCTTCTAGTGTTATTTAGAATGAATGATTTAAACCCTGTAAAAAGGCTCGTTTTGGCAAAGCCACGGAGACAAAGAGGAAAAGGACGACCCAGGTTGCAATGGATAGACGCAGATAAAAAAGATTTTACTGTACTAAAGAATTGGAGGACCCTTGTCACCCAGAAGAATGCATGGAAATCTCTTCAATGAAAAGTCTTGGCCCATTCTGGGCTGTCGTGCTATTGATGATGATGATGATGATGATGAAAATTTCATTTAATTTGCTTATTTCATTTCGTCTAAACATGCATGCTTCTGTTATCTCTAAATTGCAATTGAATTATGTTTCTCTAATATATCTTTAAAAATCATCAACTTTTTTTTAAAATTACGCTCTCAAAAAAGACATTTTGAATAATTTTTTTATTACACATGTAGTATTTTCGTTAAATAGCAATTAAATTTATGAAAATATATTCAGTTTATAAAATTTTTAATTTAGAGTTTACTAAAATAAATAACATGTACAGTCCAATTTAGAATTCTTACGCAATACATAAATTTTTATGCTCTAAACTAGTAAAATTTAAGGTTTTTATTTTTTTCAATTCCTTCTATTAACTCACACTCTCCCTATATATATCTTGTTCAAATTTTCAATCGTTCATAAAATATTTTTTATTCATCCACTCAAGTTCAAGTACGTTTTTTTGAATTTGTAGTGGATGACATTGGATGTTAAGACAGTTTTTTCAAATATTAATTCAGTAATTAAATTTAATTCATTAATTTTAGTTTTTATTAGATTTAAGTTGCATATATCTACCAATAGAGGGCGCCAGATAAACTTAAAAAATGAATGAAAATTATTTATGAAGGACTTTCTGCAATATACTGAAAAAAAAGTAGGAATTGACTAAAAAAAAATTTTTTTTTATATTACTTGTTGCGAATAAGTTCACGCAAACGACGCATAACACTCAAATAATATTCCTTGTTGACAGTTTAGACCAGCGGAAGGAATTCATAATGCACCACACCACGGTAATCGACGAAAAAAGTCATCAGGACTTTGATTTTTGAGCGACTTTGGCGTGCTCTTTTCGGTCTTTCTTCATCTTTGTCTTTGTCTATCGAATGATCGGTTGTTTCCGAGTCATAAGCTTAAATCCAAGTCTCATCTCCAGTAATGATGCATTTCAACTTGCCCTGATAGTCAGAAAGTATTGTTCCACACACTTCAAGGCGACGATGTTTTTCCAAAAAATTCAGTGTTTTCTGTACCAATCGAGATTTGACGCATTTCTGGCCCAAAATGGAATTGAGCGATCCTTTTGAAATTCCAACATCATCATTAGCAAGGTCTCTAATTGTAAATCGACGGTTTGCAAGTACCGTCCATTTTTTTGGACGTGTGCTTCATCGGTTGAGGTGGAGGGTCTACCAGAGAGGTCTTCGTCTTCAACGCGTTCTCTGCCTTCTTTGAACTGTTTATACCGCTACTAAACATTTCTTTTCGATATAGAAATGCTCACCGAATGTATTCTGTAACATTCTATACGTTTCCACAAAAAGAATTTAATGCAACTTCTTTGCTCAATTAATTTAGACATTTCAAAAATCACCCAAATCACTTTTAGCGTCTCACAAAGCCAAGCGTAACTCAAGCACTAATGAATATTTTGACGTGAAATTTCACACAGATATCAAGGACAGCGCCTACAGCTAATCTGTCTAATAAAAAAAGGAAAAAAAAAGAACTTCCATATGACCGTGAAATTTAAATTGAAAATTGGTACTTTTGGGGCATAGTAGTATACATCATAATAAAAAAAAACGATAAAAAGGAAAGTCATAATATAAATCTAAAGACTGGATAAAATGAGATATTTTTCAAATTATAAAAATATTTAAAAACTAGTAATGAAAGAAATTTTCCTTGTCGATTCCTTTTTAACTGCTGCTCGTTATTTCAATCTATGGAAATATCTAGGATGAAAGTGTGAAATGAATATTTGTAAAATACAAGTGAATAAAGAGTACAATCAGTTTAATAATTATGTAATAGGATCGTGAAATGAAAAATTATTTTGATCTGAAAAAAGTAGTAATTCTATTACCAACGTAAAAATAAAGCAAATAACAATAAAAATATGATAATTAACCAAATTTTCTTTATTGAAATGTTAACTTGTAGATTCTTTTATTTATTACGGCATATACCCTTTTTAAATTGATATAAAATATTTCTTAAAAACTGTTGCTAATCTGTCTAATTGGGTCTGATTGGCCAAGTGACTAGTGCTTTGGCGCATGGTATCACAGGTACCTAGTTCGAGACCCGGCGGTGCCATGGATGTTTGTAGTGGTTCGTAATCCTCTTTAAACAGTAGGTACATGTCTAATTTCATTGCAAAGCGTTGGTCGCAGGGCTTATAACCCTACCCAGTAAAAATAAAAGCAACTCGTGTCTCGAAATCTGCCAATAGGAAGATGGCCTACGCCAGTGGGGATTTTGCGCTAATGCAGAGAAATAATCAGCCTAATAACAACTCAACAGCTGAAAATACAACAGTGGAATTGGCTCTAACTTTAAAAGATTTGGAACAATGAACATATGAACAATATGTTCATTGTTTTTTTTTTGCAGTACAATAATGTATCTCACTGTTAGAATAAGTATAAATTGTTAAAAACTGTTCACTGTTATAGTGCAAGAATGAAAATAAATCACAATGTAGTTTGCATTGATTGATCGTGGTATGTAATTTTTTACTCATTTTTTCTAAGCTTATTTTGTAGTTATAAAAATGGATTATCAATTTAAAGCGCTAGCTTGGCTCAGTCTGGTTATTTGTTTCTTTTTTTCCCCATCTAATTTTTTTATGCTTTGCACAGTAATTACTCTCTTCAATATCCTCTATATCACCAACACTGCAATCTCTAAAAAATAATCAATAAACCTGCCTATTTTGAAAATATTTATTTAATCATAATAAAAACTGGTACACCAACTGTTGACGAACTGTTAGTCTTCCCAACCACCGAACAAATTCAAATCACTGATAACTATCTAAAGCCCACTGTCATTTTCAACCAATATCCCAGTCATAACTATGTCACCTCTCAAAAGATTCCAAATATTACTGTAGAATTCAGAAATCCAACCGTTGATGAATTATTAACTTATCCTACTGTCGAACAATTTCAACACAAGCATAAAATTTTGAAATCTACCATCTTTTAAATATTTCATCATTCCTCTTCTTACAAATAGATCCCCCATTAAGAAAATAATAATAGATATATAATGATAATAGAACTTGGAAAAACCACCTTTAAATAATTAAAAGCATAATCATTTTTGAGGATAATGAAGAAAATAATAATAAAACTTCCAAACCACAGACTCAGCCACTCTATCTCTTTATTTCTACGTTCTTTCATCATCCATTTTCTCCATAATGTACTCCTTGGTCTCTTTCTTCAATATTCTGGACTTTAAAATATCTGCAATCATCAGAAAAATAACTAATAATGTGATATCTTTTGAAATAATACAAACAATTGTAAAAAAAAACAAGAGAACCAGCCACTGAAGAATAGACTTTCCAACTACATTTTAGTGTTCATCACACATTCTCACATATCGACGCAAAAATTCGGGTTTATTACGCTTGAACAGCTCCAAACACTTAGAATCATCCATTCGTTGTTGTTTTTGGTCGATTGTGAGCTCGCGCGGCACCCACTTTGAACAGAGCTTTCGCATATCCAAATATTCATTCACGATATGTCCAATACGTTCCTTTGATATCTTAGGGTCCTTAGGGTCTCATTTCGCCTCGTTTAAATATAGCAAACCGCTTCTCTAAGGTTGATTTTCCTGGTGCAAAGTCCGAATAATGTTTATCAAGCCAAGCCTTGGCTTCAATAGTATTTTTTTCGCCAAAAAGCAATGCTTTATTAACACACGAAATTCCTTTTTATCTTTTTTTTCAAACTAACAAAAGTTGCTTCACTATAAATGCTATAACTCCCATACTAATAATGCAACAGCTGTCAAATTTATACACGTGTCTTTTGAAGGTTAGGACTAACTAAAAATCATATGGATTTATTACTAGCAGCACCATCTATGTGCCAGCTACGAACATTTCAGCCCACCTGTTAATTATCCTCTTGGTATAGTTTTTTCAATTCCTACTATTAGGTCACACTATCCCTATATATATCTTGTTCAAATTTTCAATCGTTCATAAAATACTTTTTATTCCTCCACACAAGTTCAAATACCTTTTTTGAAACTTGTAGTGGAAGACACTTGATGTTAATACAGTTTTTTCAACTATTAATACATTCATTAAATTAAATGAATTAATTTTAGTTTTTTTTTTTTAGATTTAAGTTGTATGTATCTACCAATAGATGGCCCCAGATGTAAGAGGAAAATTTCAACTTTATGCATATAGGACATTCTGCAAAACAGTGAAAAAAAAGTAGGAATTGACTTTAATTTTTTTTTTTTATATTACTTGTTTATGAATATTTTTTAAAACGTGATGGACAATAAAGTTTGAAAGTTGAGTAAGCAATTTCTTATTATTTTATGCACATTTTATCATCTGTGGTCTGAAAATGTTTACTGGAGTACAATTAAAATCTAATGTTTCAATTATTCTAAAACAGCAACAAAATTCTAGTTCGTTTTTCTAAACTTTAAAAAAGACATTTCTAAACGCAATATAGGTAGGGGAAAATGGAAAATATATAAATTGTTTTAGTATTAAAGATTATAATTATTGTTTTATTAATTGTTTTAGATAAAGATATTGTTTTAGATTTAATTATGTGATATTAAGAAAACTAAATCAACCCTTATATATATATATATTATTAAAATCCAAAATTTTCAATTTTGCTAACATTTATGTAATACATTTTCTCTCAGATCACTCGCCAATACCCATAAACTATCTCCAGAAGTCGCCAAATTCTTTTCTGACATTGCCAACTTGGCGACACATTAGTGTTGAACTTAATATAGTCTATAACTGAAATATTACTGTGAAGTCAAATCTTATTTTGCAAGGCAAATCAAAGCTTATAAAACAATGTAAGAATTATTTAAATCCACACTAATCAAAGTATTCTTTATATATTCAAAGATTATATTATGTATAGATATACTATAACATGTTTATAAATTGTTGTTATTTAAAATTTACCACCAATCTTATTTATATTATTGCAGATGAAAATTTTAAAAGAAAAAATCGCAGATCTTACAGGAATTAAAATTTAAACCAAATCTAAGTAGAATATTATGCAAGTTACACAGTCAAAAGTTTCTTATAGTTTTAGTATTTGTTATAACCAATATTGGAAACTGCTTTTTAACATGGCGATGAGTAACCAGTCCTTAATCTATTTATAGATATTAATTAATCGATTAATTTATCGAAAATTATAAAAGATATTATATTAATATAATATTTCTTGTATTGTCGATTAACACGGAGATCCTTGGCCGCGTAGCGGCCACTAGCTCCTTCACTGTAAAATTTTGAAACATAGCGGTGGTCTCATGCCCTTTGAGTTAATAAGAAAAATAGATAATTAAATGCCCTTTTTTAAAAAAGATTTATTTATTTACTAAAATTATAAAATGAAAAATAACAAAAATTTCAAAAGTGTAGATGTTGATGAAATCAGTTGCCTGTAATAAAAAAATAAATAAATAAAACCGAATGAGCAAAGGTCAAATTAGTAGAAAAATTAGCTTAGGAGAAAAGCGAACTTTTTTCTTCATCTAGGCAGCTGTAAGGAATTAATTTAAAATATTTAGAACAGTGCGAGGTCTTTTGCTATGTTTGCGGGAAGAAATATCCTAATCGTAATTTTGTAGGATATTTAAAACAGTGTTATTGATGTTTCGCATATCATTATAGAATTTAGTAAATTGTCTTAAACTTGGAATCGAGAGAGCTCGTCTAATATCGTCATTACGAAAGTACCAGGGTGAATTCGTTAACATTCTGAGGATTTTGTTCTCAAGCCTCTGAATAATTTCAAAATTTGTGCGTGCAACAAAACCCCAAACTGGGCTTGCATAAACTAATCATGTACTGGACGGAGACAAGAGAGATGAATTAGAATTTTGAGATTAAGAGGTAAAGCTGAATTTCTAATATAATATTTATACCAACATACAAAAAATTAGATATACACTCATCGCAGCATTAGTGTGAGAGTATTTACATGAGAGTCTTTAAAAAAACTCTCACGATACCTAAATTATAAAAAAGTCTTCAACAGAAACAAAAAGTCGTAGATGACTACATATAAACATTTTTCTCATGCATACTGTTAGTATGTTTGATACAGTGAAATTATATAAAAGTAATTAACAATGACAAAATACTGTAAATATGCACAACGCTTTCTATCTTAAAATTTGAGTAGGTTTATTTAGAAATTAGAATTCATTAGCAAATACTTTGTTTAGAAAAAAATATTTTCAAGTCTATTTTCTTAAGTGAAAATGCTTTATTGCAAATCTGATAAAAGCAGATATTTTTCTTTTTATGCAGTTCTTTAATTATTTTTTATGTTAGTTCATTTTTTTTTTTCATGAAACTAAAACTCGAGTTACCTTTTTATGATGCTTACAATAATAAATTTTGTTTATCTAAGCTTTCTGATGAAAAATCTGTACTTAGCCAAAAACAGAATAGTTGCCAAAGATTAAAATTCTTTCGAACAAAACTCCAGCAAACAAACTTCACAAGAGCAAAAAAAAAATTTTTTTAATAAAAAAGGCATGGTAATAGAATAAAACTTTCTAAATCTACTTATGCTGTAGCTAATGGAAACTAATACTTCTCATTTCGAAGTACAAAACTCTAATCGCAAAACTCTCTCTACTAACATTTCATCTGACAAAAGCCATCGATCTAATACGTAGTAGCTACTTCTACAGAGTACTCTCTACAACAGTACCAGCTATACGCGCGTTGGGTATAACCATTGTTTCCAAATCTTTTAAAATCTCTTCCGAGATTTGCAAAAAGAAATAAAAAGATTCAAAAGAAGAAGAAAAAAAAAAGTAATAACAGTGGATGACATTTTTATCCAGCAGGACTGGAAAAGAAAAAAAAGTCCTGTCTTCAGCGACTAAAGGGTGGCAGGAAGGGGGTTCACCATGGTGGAGGGTAGGAATCTTACGAAATCCGGTGAACTTTTAGAACTCTGATATGATCCGATTATAGAGTTAAGATTTGGGGATGGTAGAGAGATGTAAGAGGATTTGAAGGAGGGGGTGGAGAACAGCATCTCGACCCGAAAAGGGGAAGTAGACGGGTCAGGAGGGTTTGTCAGAGTGGACAAAATGCGGTCACAGGAGGAAGGCCTGGAGGAAAAAGAACATATTTTAGAATAGACCGACGGTTTTTCAGGGCACAATAAAATTTTTTTATTTACAAAAATTGGATTTTTTGGGACAAGGATTCTCATTATTACTGATTATTTCTTATTGGAAATATTACAAAGGCTTTACAATATTTAAAATAACGCTATAATAACTATGGCACCCTTAAGTATTAGCTTAGCTAATAGTGGGCAATACTTTAAAGCAGGGATAGGCAATCTTTTATGGTAGCGGGCCAAAAAACGAAAAAAAAAAAAAGTTTGGCGGGCCAAAATAAATTTTAAAAACAATATACAAGTATTACAATTTAAATATGTTTATGAGATGAATGAAATTGCGATTTCCTTTTTAAAAGTTCCTTATATTGAGGTTCGAAGTGAGATGTACTGACTCTAAGGAACGAAGCTAAATGCTCATCTGTCAGTCTACTTCTGAAATAATTCTTTCTAAGGTTCATAGTTGAAAACACTTGTTCACATATAGAAGATGAAGCAAACATAGCACTGATTTTCTGGACTTGAGATAATAAATTGCGGAAATTTACTTTCGATAATGCTTTGTAAAGCTCTACTTTGGCATATTTAGAAACAACTACTCGAGATGATTGTTAGATTGCAAACTCAATTAATTCAACCAGCAACATTGACCTCATTGCTTTTAACACTTTACCGATTGAAAGCTGTCTGTGCTTGCTATTTCCGTCGATTTATGTTTTGTAGAACGGGTGCGCAGATCTACCTCCCCGTGGTGCACCTGGTAACACTTTATAGTGGCTAAAAGATCTGCAACTTGGCATTTTTGTTAAATTAATGAACTCTGTATCAGCATGTTTTGTTGTATTATTTTGTTTTGTTGTATGTTGTATGTTGTATGTTATTTTTTTTTCTTTTTTTCTTTTTTTGTTGTAACTGTTCATAATCTGCCATTGGAAATAAAAAATAAAAAATGTTTTGTAGAGCAAAAATAGAAAAAGTAAAAAGATCATCAGTCCTTTGAAAAAAAAAAAATATTTAATCAAAATAGAAAAGGAGATGGACATATAATATATAAATATATTTCTTTTAATCTGCCTCGGACCGGCAAATCAAAATTCTATCCGCGGGCCGGATAGAACCTTCCGGCGGGCCGGATAGAACCTTCCGGCGGGCCGTAAGTTGCCCATCCATGCTTTAAAGTATTACAACTATCATATGAAAATGCTATATTCATTCTTTCAGCATAATTGAAAATTAGGAATAATTTTTTTTCTAATGTATCTGACAAATACTTAGACAGTTATCTTTATACTATAAGCAAGGGCTCCACCGATGTTACTCATTTAGTACTACTCAGGGGACACGTGTAGCTTGAAGATCTGATACTGATGCGAGTAACACTATCCCCGCAATGCTCTACGATCCTATTAGACCGGCACCTACGGTTTAAAGTGGATTCCGAACCACTACAAACATTCATGGCATCGCCGGTATTCGAACCCTATTGTACCGAGCGCCAGAGTGCTAGTCACTTGGCCATCAAGCTCCTTTTATACCATATTTTGACAGTATTATTGATAGTTCCTATTTAGCAATGTTGCTTTTGTGTAATGTATTCATGATCTGTACGTTTAACCAACAAAAGAATTTCGCCAGGAAACCGAGTGCCAGAGCGCTTTTTATGATTCCTGAAAGATAATTTTTTAATTACATTAATTTCTTCATTTTGACATCAAAAAATCTCAACGATTAGGAAATCTCCAGTACTTCTCCAATAAAAATGAAATTACAACATTTGTAAGTTAAAAATATTAAACAGATATTGACTTCAATGAATGTCAGATATGTAGAATATTAGATATTAATCAAATATCGACTTCAATGTATGTTAGGTATTTAAAATATTTATGTTAGGTTGTTGTTGTTGTCGTATCCTGCATGGAAGGAGAGAAGAGGGGTGCAGCTTCTAATGTATGTTAGGTATTTAAAATGTTCGATATTAGTCAAATATTGACTTCAATGTAAGTTAGGTATTTAAAATGTTACATATTAATCTAATATTGACTTCAACGTATGTTAGATATTAATCAGATATCGACTTCAATGTGTGTTAGGTATGTAAGATGTTAGATATTAATGAAATATAGATTTCAATGTATGTTAAATATTAATCAAATATTGACCTCAATGTATATTAGATACGCAAAATAATAGATATTAATTAGATATTGACTTCAATGTATGAACATTTTGGTATTTTTATTCCATTTGGAAAAAAAGTGTAATTTTCAGATATTATTTTTAAAATTAAAAGAAACGTCTCCTTTTTTTGGTTAACAAAATTGCAGCGAAATAAATAGTATATTAATTTTGATACACACTATTGATTAAAATAAACAACCATATATTTACCAATCAACTATGCTTTTTAAGTTACATTATTTATCCACAATGCTACTTTATTCAACTTTCTGCAGATGCCATCACTTCATCTCCCTTTCAAACCCTTTATTTGACACCTTGTTTTCTAATTTAATGAGAAAACGAGCAAAATTCAATTTCCCAGTGCTTTTTAAATCACCTATTATGCCTCCCACTTTACTCATTACTTTCGCAAATTAAGCAAGCTTCAGGACACCTATTCAGAGGATCTCAATTGCCAAATTGCTTTCAGATTTTCTTCCCCTTCACACCCCTACACTCTCCACCCCTGAAACAGAAACCCATCTCGACATCCAAGATCCAAATCCATTCATCTCCATCACAATTTAAACCACAACAAGACCGACATTCCAAAAATCCTCTGCGAGATATCGTTCTCTCTCTCTGTCTCAAACAAAACCCACCCCCGTTCGGGGCCTTGCCACCCTCTTCCAGAAGTCCGAGGGAGAAAGACACCCCCCACAAAAGAAATATTCATGAAGCATCGGTGGATCCGCTAATTTATCGGAAATGCGAAAACGATGTTCAGAATCTCCAAGAGCCATCATCAAAAGCCCACCTCTCCACATGAGGATTGTAATTTAATGAGAGACTTTACCGCATTCTTAGGATATAAATATTTAATTTCTATTCGCTTTTCGCAGAGCTGCAGACATCCTAGCTATGCACCCTTCCCTGCGAGCAGCAGAAAGTCCGGTAATACAATTTAGACGACCCCCTCTCTCTAGCCCCCCTTTCCTCGTGACAGTTTTCGCGACGTCGCAGCGTAATTTTATGTCTTCCGAATGCGGAGACATTTCTCAAAACTAATAATTATCGCGGGGCCGAGCGCGCGCGTTTAATTGGGTGGTAGCAAGTGGATATTCTTGTTCGGAATGTGGGCTCTCTCGGATACCTGCTGAAGTCCTCTTTGAGCGATGAAAGGATGTCAATGGAATTATTTGTCCGAGTCCCCCCCGCACGCACTTCGGGCACAAGTGGCGTGGTGCCGTTAATGGCTGCAAACGAATATCTGCATGCATGCTGCACATTAAAAATCTTAATTTGATATAAAAATTTATAATGAGGAGATAAAGATTAGGATTGGCATCCACATAGGCGCAGTATGCTAAAAAGTTTTGATAAAGAAAAAAGCTGAATAGAAATAATATCGTTATTATTCGATGGTTATTGACTGGATGCAATGTATTAAAAAATTTCATTATATATTATACAGATGCAGCATATTAAAAATCTTAACTTGATATAAAAATTGATAATGTGGAGATAAAGATTAGGATTGGTATCTATACAAATGCAGCATACTAAAAATCTTAACTTGATATAAAAATTGATAATGTGGAGATAAAGATTAGGATTGGTATCTATACAAATGCAGCATACTAAAAATCTTAATTTGATATAAAAATTGATAATGTGGAGATGAAGGATAGGATTGGTATACAGATGCAGCATGTTAATTTGATAAAAAAATTGATAATGAGAAATAAAGATTAGGATTGGTATCTATACAATTGATGCATATTAATTTGATACAAAAATTGATAATTAGGGGACAAAGATGAGGTTTGGTATCTATACAGAATGCAGCATGTTAAAAATCTTAATTTGATACAAAAATATATTAATAATAATATTGTTATTATTCGATGGTTATTGATTTTATGCATTATATTAAAGACTCATTAGGGTATATATATATATATATATACATATATATATATATATATATATATATACACTGAAGTGACAAAAGTCATGGGATAGCAATATGCAAATTTTCAGATTTTGCATCGCGTAGAACAGGTATAAATGCGCAGTGCTTTCGCAGAGCTTTCATTTCTGTTCAAGTTATTCATGTGAAGAGGTTTTGACGTGATGATGACCGTACGACGGGAATTAACAGACTTTGAACGCTGAATGTTAGTTGGAGCTAGACGCATGGGTCATGTCATTTCAGAAATCGTTAGGGAATTCAACATTCCCAGATCCACTGTGTCAAGAGTGTGCCGAGAGTATGAAATTTCAGGCATAACATCCCACCATGGACAGCGCAGTGGTCGCCAGCCTGCACTTAACGACCGAGACCGGCGACGTCTGCAAAGAGTCGTAAATTTTAACAGACAAGCAACACTGCGTCAAATAACCGCAGAAATCAATGTGGGACGCACAAGGGACTTGTCTGTTAGAACTGTGCGGAGAAATTTGGCTTTCTTGGGCTATTCCAGCAGAAGACCGACTCGAGTGCCTTTACTGACAGAACGACATCGCTTGCAGCGACTCTCTTGGGCACGTGAGCATATCGGTTGGTCCCTAGATGAATGGAAAACCGTGGCCTGGTCCGATGAGTCACGATTTCAGTTGGTAAGAGCTGATGGTAGGGTTCGAGTGTGGCGCAGACCCCACGAAGCCATGGACCCAAACTGTCAGCAAGGCACTGTTCAAGCTGGTGGTGGCTCCGTAATGGTGTGGGCTGTTTTTTCATGGCATGGACTTGGTCCTCTGGTGCGACTGGACCGAACATTGACTGGAAATGCTTATGTTCAGCTACTTGGAGATCACTTGCAGCCATTCATGGACTTCATGTACCCAAACAACGATGGGATTTTTATGGATGACAATGCGCCATGTCACCGGGCCACAACTGTTCGCGATACATTCTCGACAATTCCAACGAATGATCTGGCCACCTAGATCGCCCGACATGAATCCCATCGAGCATTTATGGGACATCATCGAGAGGTCTGTTCGTGCCCAAAATCCTGCACCATCAACGCTTTCACAATTATGGACGTCTATCGAGACAGCATGGCTCAATATTCCTGCAGAAGACTTCCAACGACTTGTTGAGTCCATGCCACGTCGAGTTGCTGCACTTCGCCGGGCGAAAGGAGGGCCGACACGATATTAAGAGGTAACCCATGACTTTTGTCACTTCAGTGTATATCATCCTCATTAATAGCACGATCAGCCCAGAGTGGGCCAAGACTTTCCTTTGAATTTGATTTTGATTCCTTTGAATTCCTTTTCCTTTGAAGAGCTTTTAATGCATTCCTCTGGATGACAATCCAATTCTTAACCCCTAGTACAGCAAAATCCTATTCAATTGCGTCTATCCATCTCAACTTGGGTCATCTTTTTCCTTTTTGTGACCTTGCCAAAACGCCTTGTCTTACATCTCTTTACAGGGTTTAAATTCATTCATGCTAAATATATGAGCAGTCCAGTTTAATCTATTGATCTTAATAAATTTTATAATATCTGAGTCTTTATCGAATCTAAAAGTATTCAGTTGTTCCAACAGCAGTTGTAAAGCCTTAGGTCTATACAAATGTAAAACATCCCAAGTTCCAACAGTCAAATCCAGATTCCGTTTCCCATTACCCTTATTTCTTGTGTCTCTACAAAGTCTGCCGCTTACTGTCTTCGTTGGATTTCTTAACGGTAAGGATTTTTACGGGACGGAGTTGTCAGCTCCACTCGCAACCTGGAGGGCCAATCCCCTGATATGAACCCCAAGGGCAGAGTACCAAGCTATACCCCCGGGCACTGGGTACCTATTTTAGTCGCTTTCCACGACACACATAGGTTAAGTTGGAACTCTTCTTGGAGTAGGAGGAGGGTATATATATTGGAGTAGGATATATATATATATACATACATACATATGGGGTCCAATGTAGACCTACCTCCTAATGGTTCACCCTGGGCAACTTTCTATACGTCTAAATGGTCTACAGTTTTCGGCAGGAGCTCTCGCTGCTACCCTAACCATCGTCCGGTTGGCCTCCGTGTATTGCAATGGAATGCTGGTGGCTCGTTTCAATCAAAATGAACTGATTTAAAGAACATTTACATCGCATTGGGATTTTCGATAGACCAAAGAGGGCATTTTTTTCGACTTGACGGAACTGGTGAACCCAACTTGTCTCCATCGTTGCTTGGCACTTCATAGCAAATCCAAGATGGCGTGATACTGGCAAGATAGAGAACGCTTAAGGCAATGACTTCGGTCAATTTTGTTCAACTCTTTTCGTATACATTTTCTTTTTTTTTTTATCCTGTAACTTCCCCCTTTTTTGTGTTGCTTTGCCATTGAAAATAAAAAAGAAAATCCCCATGTTCCTACATGTGCTGGTAAGATTATTTCTTAATTTGAGGTATTAAAAAAATATATATATATGATAAAATAATAAAATTACTGTACTTAACATGTTATATATTGATTTGATAAATGTTTTAGCATCTCATTAGATTTCTGCTGATTAATTAAATACTTTTTAATTATACATGTATTGGAATAGTGATGGCATGCCGGTGGCTTGTCTCAATAAAAAAGAACTGATCTAATAGACATCTACATCGCATTGGCCCTGCCCTCCGACAAACTTCCCTCTTTGGGATGTGGTAAAACGAATGAACCGAGCTCATCTCCATCGTCGCCAGGCTTTTCATGGCGAATACGAGGTGGCGAGATACTGGCAAGCTAGAGAACCCTTAAGGCAACGATTTCGGTCAACTCTGTTGAACTCTTTTATGTGTATTTGCTTTTTTATTTTGTATCCCCCTCCCTCTTTTTGTATTGCCTTGCCATTGAAAATTATATATATAAATATAAATATTCATATGATTGATAACGGGGTGGCAAAGAAAGTTGGAACTCCTATCTTCTTAGATGTAATAAACAAAAACTCTTCTTTTCTTGTAAAAAGTTGATGACGAGGGGAGTTATGTCTAATAATTATTTAGATACTAAACACCCAAAATCAGTATTTTCTTTTTTCTTATTTTCTATCCCCTTTTATCTTACAGCGGTCTGATGGTTAATTGGGCTTGGGTTCTTCAAGTTCGAATCTTGGCGGTGGCATGAATGATTGTGAGTGGTTCGGAATCCACGTTAAGTTATAGGTCCCGGTCTAATTAGCCGAAAGTGTGCAAAAAAATTATCGTAGAGTGACAAAGCAAACTAAACCTTTTAATTTTGTACTTTAGTAGTACCTTTAGTAGATAAAAGATATATAAAACTAATGGTAGGATGATGACGATAGATTAATATCTACTTGTATACAACGGACTAAATACCTTGAATTGATACAAGAAAAAATGGCTTTACGGTAGCTGCATCAATGAAGTGGTTGTGACAAAGAGGATTTAATATAAAAACACGTACATTACTACTGGTGATGTCACGACGAAGATTATAATTAATATCTACATAGATACCATAGGATAATACAAAATCTATATCTGTATTCTTGTACAAAAGAGGCCTGCTTGGCCTAGTGCAGGGGTCCGGCAACCTGTGGCTCGCGAGCCACATGCGGCTCTTTGGATGTGAAGCTGCGGCTCTTTAGTTCCATACACAAATATTATTTATTTTATCCAAAAAAATTATTTAAAAATCGTTCTGAATCGATTAACGAGGATTAGGCACCGATTCTATCTCTCAGCTACTTGTATTCGCTTTTCACCGCACCCCTCCTCTGTGGCACGCGTCGTCATTGTCGTCAGTCCATCGGAAGCTCTCGTCGTCGGATGTTTCTATGTAGATTTTAATTCGCTTTCGACGCAAGACAATTTGGCGTCTTCACTAGTGCTTTGGCTGTGACGTATAGTTTGTTGTTTCAAGTAAAAGAATTAGAAGCGAATTATCTTCTCAAAGTTATGTATATACATATATATGTATAATAATAATAAAAAAAAACGAAGGGAAGGTAAGTAACATAATAAGTATTATATTTTTAAAATACATATTATACATATTTTTTTCTAAATAAGATAGCTAACTATTTTTTGAAGTCAATAAGAAATGTCAAAAAAGAAACAAAGTACTACTGTTGGATATTACCGCGAAAGTGTTTTTATTAAAATATATATTTAATAAATTACCTATGTTATTATTTATCTATTTTATAGCTTTTATTATTTAAAAATGAGCGTTAAAATAATAATTATTATAAGTGTAAATACCTATAAATTGTTATTTAATAAACTTATTTTCGAACTATGAGGATCAAAGTAGGTAGGTATTTACAGTTTTAAATTGCTTATATGTTTGGCAATTTTCATTGATTTCGGCATAGCTGGGCATAACACCTTTACTCGTAAAATAAGTATCTAATATATGCCAAAATTAAAAAAAAAATCTAAAATGTGCAGACTGCGCCATGATAAACACGTTCTGACAAGTCCGTTCGTGCCAGTCGGCGATCACCGCACACGAGAGGCGACCACAGATGCGACGAAACTATGTACTTATAGTCAATCAGTACGTGAGAGAGTGAGACAGTGTTTCGTGTCTACATTATTTATTTTAATAATTAAATTATTAGAGAATTATTTATTTTATTTAGGTAAGTATTTTTAATTGGGAAATATCGTTGTAAAATGTTTTTGATAAATTATATTTCATTATGCCCAGCTTCTCGTATGTATTTACTTAGGCATCGAGAATTCAATCGGGATTGAACAGAGTCGTTCGCTTTCATATACAACTCTGGCCTTCCGACTTGGCTCATTTGCCATGAAAAACTCGCACAGAATAAGAAATCAAATTTAGAGAGACACTACACTAAAAAACATACTCAGTTTGTTAGTAAATATCCAGCTGGCGAAGAACGAAAAAAATGCTGTCGGCGAGCTCCAAAAACAGCAATCAAGTTCCATGTTAAGTAACCGGACGCAATCTACAAGTAATGTTAATTTTGCAAGCTTCGCGGTATCGCTAGAAATTGCAAAAAAAGGCAAACCATTCACAGATGGTGAGTATGTCAAAGATTGCTTCATACGTGCATCTGAAGAACTGTTTCGTAATTTCAAAAACAAACCAGAAATCTTTAAAAAAAATCAAAGATTTGCCACTATCCACTAAAACAGTACAAGATAGAATAGCTAAAATGTCTTTAAATGTAACATATTTGCAGGTGGAAGATATTCAACTTTCTTCTGCCTTATCACTTGCTATACATGAGTCTTGCGACATGAAAGACACGGGAGAAGTTGCCCTTTTTGTCAGGTATATGTCTTCCCAAGGTCCAAAAGAAGAACTTCTAGGATTGCTACCACTCTCGGGACAAACTAGAGGGGAAGATATAGCGAATGCCGTGCAAAAATTCCTTGAAGACAATAAGATCGATTTAAATAAAATCGTTTCAACAGCAACTGATGGAGCCAGAAGTATGACAGAAAAAAATAAAGGGGCAACAACGATTCTTCAGAGCAAAATAAACCACGAAATTCTTACGTTTCACTGCATAATACACCAAGAAGCGCTTTGTGCCCAAACATTTCCGGCTGAAATAGTTGAGGTCATGAATTTGGTAATCAAGATTGTTAACAGCATCTTGTCAAAAGCACTCTACCATCGTCAGTTTTAAAGAATTCTTAAACGAAATGGAGACTCAGTATTCTTCACAATAAAGTGAAATGGCTTTCCAAAGGTAAGGTGTTGAAACATTTGGCTTTGTGCTTGAATGAAATAAATACATTCCTAAATGAAAAAGGCATTAATCACCCTGAATTAGAGAACGACAAATGGTTGCAAAAATTTTACTTTATGGTGTATATCACAGCGAAATTAAATTAGCTCAATCTATAACTGCAAGGAAAGGGAAACCCAGCCTATGTTTTGGTAGAAGAATTGGTTTGTTTTGAAGAAAAATTAATTCTTTTTGTAGAAGATATTCAGAGCGGTAAATTACTTCATTTTCAATTTCTAAAGCAATATCGCGATAAAACCAGTGCAACTGTTGACACGAGGTACTTCAGCACAGTTATAAAAAAAATTAAAGATGAATTTGCTGACAGATTTGAGCAATTTAAAATCAACAAAACCACTTTAGCATTCATAGTAAATCCTCTCAACACAAATAGTAACGAAATCCACATTGAGTCATTTGGAATTGATATTGGATCTCTAGAAATGCAAATGATCGATTTAAAAAGTAAAGCTTTATGGAGTGGAAAATTTACAGAGTTGAAAAGCAAGTTGGAAGAGTTGGAGGTTCAGAAATGTATGTACTTAACGCAACAAAAGTGGACAGCTTTAAAAGAAATGCCGCGAGTTGAGGCACTTATATTCGACGCATGGAATAGTCTTCCAGATTGCTACAGTGATGTGAAGAAGTTGGCATTTGGAGATCTAACTATCTTTGGATCGACATATTCGTGCGAGCAAGCGTTCTCTTGCATGAATATAATTAAAAGCAAAGTAAGAAGCCAACTAACAAATGAAAATTTAGAGTCATGTTTAAAACTTAAAACAACAAGTTATGAGCCAAATTTATCCAAACTTTCTAAAACCATGCAAAGCCAACGCTCCGTTAATTTGTTTGCTCAAATGTATGTTATTGTTTTTTTTTTATTTTAAGTAAAAGTTACATTGTTTAATAAAGTTTAAATTTTCTACTTGAATAAGCATGCAAAGCCATCGCTCCCATTGAAATTGTTTGCTCGATTGTTTGTTATTGAAATACAAGTTAGTGTTGTAAGTAAATGTTTAATTTTTACTTAAATAATAAGTAATTATCTAATAATGCCATATATATATATTATCTAATTTGTTGTGAAAAACACTACTTATATATGAATAAATAGATATTTTTTCTTATGAATAAATAGATTTGGTTTTTTTTTATTAAAAAAATTTATTTATGCGAGTACTATTTATTATTATATTAGTACTATTATTGTTGGCAAGAAAAACTTTTGTGGCTCTTTGAAAACTTTGAAATTTTGTAAATTGTGATTTTGGCTCTTCCGACTCAAAAGGTTGCCGACCCCTGGCCTAGTGGATAGCACTCGATACCACAAGTTTCGGGTTCGAATCTTGGCGGTGCAATGGATGTTTGTAGTGGTTCGGAATCCACTTTAAGCAGTAGGTCCCGGTCTAATAGGATCGTAGAGCGTTGCGGGTGCCTTGTTGCTCCACGTCCGTAGCTTATCTTCAAGCTACACGCACCTCCTGGGAAGTGAGTAACGTCGGGGCAGCACTTGCCTTAAGGCATCGAAGACAACTGTCTAAGTGTTTGCCAGCTGCATTAGAACAAAAAAAATTCTTGTAAAAAAAAAATAACAATTTAGAGCATGAAAGTTACAATCAATATTTACTTAGATAATTTTAGAATAATATTATCTAAGTTTTATCGATATTAGAACTTTTCAAAATACAAAAAGTGAAAAAAAATCAATCTAAATTTATAATATATCTGTCAAAATACATCGTATTAGAATTTCTCATTATATACAAGAGAAAAAAAAATATGAATAAATGGCATGGTGACTTAAATCAGCATTAATAGCTATTTAAATACAATAGGCTTCATTTGATATATTAATTTACTGCTGATGAAAGTTTGAATTAATTTAAATATTAAATACAACATGTTAGAACTAAAAGGTTCCTCCTTTCTGCGCTAATTATCAACAATTGAATCAATCGTCGATTTTAATCGTTCAATAGAATCGAATCAATCGTTTTCTCTTAGCTAACACAGAGAAGAGAAAATTAGCGTATCTTGCGTCCCAGAATACATTATTTTAAGCCTTAATTCATTCTTTATTGATATTGGAAAGTTCATTTTGTACAAATATAAACAAATATCTCTACACTAAGTTTTGACATGTTTATGTTTTGTATTGTAAAAAAAATATACTAAAAAAAGAGTATATTTTTTTTAAATATACTCTTTTTAATGAGATAAAAATGAATAAATATACAAGATAATTTTAATATGATGAATAATTCAATGAATAAATATATAATTCATCGATTTCAATTGTAAATATATAATTCGATCCATAAATATACAAGATAATTATTTCATCAACTGTAATCGAAAACTCATTCTTCTTTTTGCCGAAATATAAACAAAAAAAATATTTATAGACCACTAAGCTATAAAAAAAAACATAAAATTATAAAATAATGAAGTATAAATAAAGAAAAAATAAAATGAGATGTGAAATAAAGGGAACATTAAAGTGAAAGATGAATATCTTCACTACTTAAAAATTTAATTTATATTTTTCCCCTGATGAAGGGATTCAACTGCGATATGAAAGTGGTAATATTTAACATAAATCGATAAAAAATTTTATTGGAAAAAAATCTTGGAGGAAAAAATATCTATATGTGTTGAAACAACTGAGCAACAGTCATGAAATTTGGCATTCAAATATGATCAGATAACATCGATGATGCAAATGGGGTTTTTTTTTTGTTCTAATGCAGCTGGCAAACACTTAGACAGCTTGGTCTTGGATGCCTTAAGGCACGCGCTACACAAACATTACTCACTCTGCATGACCCAGAGGGCGAGTGTAACTTGAAGATAAGCCACGGAATAACAATGCCCCCGCAACGCTCTACGATCCTATTAGGACCGGGACCTACTGTTTAAAGTGGATTCCGAACTACTACACACATCCATGGCATCGCCGGGATTCGAACCCGAAACCTGTGGTACCGAGCGCCAGAGCGCTAGCCACTCGGCCATTCAGGCCCTATGATTCAAAGGGTTCAGACAAGAAAATTTTAAAAATCTAGTAAAGCCTCATAGGAAATTCGAATACAACTTGAACTGGAAAGTGAACTTGACCTTAAATATTTTGATTACGTAACATTATAAAGGAATAGATACCTTAAGATGTTACCAATTGTGCTACAAAAATTTATCGGAACCCAAGAATGATTACAATATAACACTCACAGAAGTATCTGGTCATAAAAATAATTCAACAACCCTCTTCACCGTAGCTCCCCATGTTAATCTGTTTTTATTTCTTGTAAAGATTGGTTTTATGCCTTTTATATTAAACTTCTGTTGTACACCCTTTTATCTTGATTTCATCCGTGTATTTCACTTTGTTTTTAATTGACAATGTTTAACAGCACTACTTTTAATGGATTTTATATGAATTTTAATTCATTATTTATCTGATTTTACTTCTTATTGCATTTTACCTGTTCTAGCAACAGGCATTTTAGCTTTTAACAAATTCATTTTACAGGAATTTAAAAAGTACTGTCGTTTAGCGCAGCATAGCCAAATGTAGCTCTTGTGTCATAAAACCCCAACCAACCAACTTCACCGTAGAGATATGACACTTACTCGTGTTGACAACACTAAATAAAAATATATCATTACAGAACTTCAGGATACCACAGCCCAACAAATGTGTTTGATTGTTGGAAAAAAAGTACTGGATTTTCTGGATTGTAGGACATTGGAACATCCGACCATCCCCGAAAATGCAGTTTCACTATAATCGCTTTGACGCCAAATGTCATCCTCCAAAGGATCTTGTGATATCGACAAGTATCATTAGATAAAATTAAAATATAATCTCGACTTGCATTTAGAGACTTAGCATTGGTTCCTTAATGTAGTTAATTAGTGACATGTTTTGTTAAACCAGATTATGTCATTGAAAAAAAAACGAGCCCTAATAACTACCTCACATGTGTTCGGAAGAGAACAAGCAGCGGTTGGCATTTGTTACTAACGTCACTTATTCTTATTATCCGATGTAATAATTGAGGAATAATTTTCTGTGGCAACTTATTATCTATAGTGGGTGCGCAGAAGATCTACCTCCCCGTGGTGCACCTGGTAACACTTTTTAGTGGCTAAAAGATCTGCAACTTGGCATTATGTCTTTCTCCCCTCACTTGGATACTCTACGAGTGCTACAGTGGATTGCCGGTGGACTGTCTCAATCCAAGCGCGCAGAGCTTTTGCTGACTCTGTGTGAGAAGGATATTGATGTCTTTACTATTATGGAGGCTCATTTGACAACCGACTGGCTGCGAAACCATCTTTACAGACTCAAAATTGCTCCTTCCCCAATATGCAGCTCTGGAGAGGCCATGGACTCCACGCATCTACTTCACTGTCCTGCTCTGAGCAAGACTTTTCTCGCCGAGCGATATTGGGAGGCTAGAGATATGTTAGATTAATGAACTCTGTTTCAGCATGTTTTGTTGTTTTCTCTGTTCTTTTTTAGTTTTCGTTGTTCTTTTTATTTCTGTAATTGTTCATAATCTGCCATTGGAAATAAAAAAAAAAAAAATTATCTACAGTTGTATGATGGCTCCCTCAAAACTCGCATCTTCGCGTCTTAAATTGCCTTTTATAACCAGTAGTTTGTCTATGCTATGAAGCCAATGACATATCTTCTAGCAAGACAATATACGGCCACATAGCGCGCAACTCTCACAAAATCACAATTAAAATGTTCTGTCTGCCATACCACAAGACCTCTTGGCCCTTTCAAACCATAGTGCATTTGTGACACTAGAGATGTAATAGTAGTTTGCTAATCCAAGTAAACTAAAAATAATCTGCCACAAAAACTGAAAATTATATTATTTACTATAATAAGAATGAAAGATGGAAATTTCGAAACATTGTACTCGTACGTGGTAGTTTTTGAATGATAAAGTTAATAATAGTAATGATAACACTTATTACATCACTAATTTGTATTGATGCCTCTGTGAGGCAACTGTTGAATGAGGGGAGGACGGTTTATGATCTATTGATGCAGCATGATCTACTGGACTTGGTTTAGGATTCTAAATCAAGGGGATAAGCAACAACAACATCACTAGTTATCAGATTAAATTAATTGAAAATAAATATTTTTTGTAATTAAATTAACAATAAAATATAAAAATACAAAAAATACAAATGAAACATGAAACTTACAAGAATTTTAATTTCTTATTGAAGGTGTTTTTAGGAAAAAAAAGGACGGAAAGGACCATAATTTTAAATTCCTTCATTTTATCGAATGTTATTTAAACTTTTACCTTTAATAAAATATGTGTTATATTGAATTTTCAAAGTTATAAGACAAAAAAGGAAAATATACATTGCGAAAAACATGTTTAATTTCTTTTTATGTATTATAAATATTCCAAGAAAAAGAAATAGGAAAAAAAGCTCATAAAAGATTTATCTTTTGTGAAAAAAAAGTTCTCCTCAATTTTGCAAAGCAATAAAAATTAACGTTAAAATGCAATTATATGTATTAAAATACTTAAGCTTGATTAAAAAAATTTTATTTTATAAAAAAAAAAGTATCAGTAAAATTTTAAATAAGAAATTTTAACAAAAAAAATCTTAATATAATTAATATTATATATGATAATATTATTAAATGATATATTATTTTATAATATTAAATTATGAATGAATAAATAAAATGTTTGCATTCACGAAACACGAATACAGAAAAAATTATTTAAAACAATTTTCATTTACATAAGTTTACAACAAGTTGATGGTACAAATTAATTTGCGACTAAAGTAACGCGCCTTAATTTGTACGTGTGCAAGCTTTACTAAAAAACATAAAATCATTAATGTTATTATGATATGAAATGCTCAACTAAACATTATCCTTAACGCTGAAGTGTAAATGGGTACTTCATAATCCTAAAAGTGCTCTAACAATTTGAACGATGTCTTTTGTGTTAAAGCCGTCTTTAACATGGAAGCCTCTTCTTAAGAACAAGGCGTTGTTGTAGAGCACTTCTTGTTTCGTAATTAGACAAGGATCTTTATTTGTTTCATAAAAACAGTCTTCAAGAGGATTTTGGCACGCGTCCCAACTTGACCTTTTGCACCTTTTCCAACCTCATCATTTGATCCACTTAAACGGCTTCAAAAACCTCCGCTGAAGAAAAGTGTTCCGCTAAAAGTAATTATCAGATATCAAGAAATTACGAGCGTGGTGTGATGGATTTGTGTACTTTAAAAACAAAATATCTTTGTGTTGCCTATAGATTTTTTTTAAATGCATAAGTTTATTATTATGTGCCTAAAAACAATATTCAAACCTATTAGGATTAGATTAGATTGAAGTAAATGAACTAGATAATAAAATTTAAATATGAATTGTTATGTTCTAATACGTTTCTATGAAAACATACCAAATTTGACCAGCCACATCAACTCTCACAAACAATACAGATTCGATACAAAATTCGATGATTTTGAAAACAAAATATGAAGGTTAACATATACATATTAAAAGAAATAAATAGCACATGATATAGTAATTTTACACGTGTCGATATGAACAGTACTTATAGTGAATAAGTGTACAAACTACTGCGCAGAATTGTCATGCAGAATTGTCCTTAAGCAAAAGGCCAGAATTGTATATGGTGATTATGGATCAGTGGATATGTAACAACGTTAGTAGTTGTTGTTGATGATATGGTTGCCCAAGCGTAAATATAATGCGTTGAATATATATAAATGAAACATTTAAATAATGTTGATGTTTCATGTCCTTTTGGTCTAGACAAGGTCCTTGAGACCATGGGTGAATAAGTCTTTTCGTTGCCGACAAATTTCAAACTTTTAATGTGGCCACTACGCAGTCTGGTCGGACCTTAAGCCAGTGGACTGCACTGATACATTTTTGCTATATGCCTGCCACAGTTAATCTCAATATCCAGGGTGAAGTACGTTGGACTTTTGTTGGTCTTATTTTTCAGATAAATCTTACTCTGCATGTTAAACATGTGTCTGTTAGTAGTGAAAATGCAGATAAAAGATTTAGTAGTGCTAAAACTTAATTTGTGTTTCTGTGCAAAACTCTGCACAACAGTTAAATTTTCATTTATAACATTTTCTAAATTTTCTGTGTCCGTATTACTTTTTCCAAATTACTTCGTGTGCACAAGATGACAGCAGAGCGAAAAACCAAACTAAACTAAATAAATTTCCAATTTTAAACATCAGCAGCAAACAAGCCAATGTTACAATTAGAGATCTTTTTTTACATGCCGGCCAGATATAGTGAGAAGAGAGTGGGATTCAAAATTTGGCCCTGATGGATACCTACATTTAAATAATAAAAAATAAATATTAAATGTTAAAAAAATGAATAAAAAACGTTAACAATAAATTATTGTTGTTTTCGAATGATGGTATTCTTGGTCTGATGTCATTTGATATAAGAATGGCAAACAAGTAGCAGTACAATGTTATCTAGGGTGTACCACATGAGCCTACTTCTCTGTGCCCGCATGCATTAACACCCCAAATTATAACATTTAGAGGCTCGAATCTTCCACCTTGATGCCACGAATGTTCCTCCTTCAACTCGAATCTTATTCCTTCAATGGAAAGATTTTTCTGTCTTCCCAAACCTGGCTCAGACGGAAGATTTTGATTCGGATTCGTTGGGTCTCGAACAAAACTACCTTAATTCGAAAGCTGGTCGTGTTATCTACCAGGCTGCTGTAGCTAGCAATTGCAAGAGAGATTGCAGCAATGAGAGCAATTGTACATTTATATACAAACATCTGAATAATAATCAATTTAAAAATCTTTCAGTATTTCGAGTTTTAATGCTTTTAGTGTCTATTTTTTAGATGGAACTTTCTTATAACGGGAAATTTGCCGAACTCATAGACCAATATGCTGTGCTAACGTTCAGAGCTCATTCGTGTCCGTTGTTGGAGCTCATTGCAGTTCCTCTTTATCATAGAAACGAGAAGCAGGTCATATTCGAATTATCTGCAAGTTAAGCTGGAATGATTCACCAATAGAAAGGCAGATATAGGATCATTGTAATCCCTACTGCTCTACGGGGATCTATTGCCTTGTATCCTCATTTTCCCACACATTTTAACACGAGCATACTTTTACTCTCTTCCAAGGATAGCATCTAGGTTTCGCGCCAAATTTCTAAAAGAGAATCGTAAGACGCTTTGGCCTACAGATTTATCGCGCTGAACTCCATCATAAGCAAGGAAGCTTTTGATTCGGCTTCGTTTATCAGGTTCTGAATTAAGCTTTGTTAGTTCGAAAACGCAATGCTTCAACCTCAATAAAAACATACCTACATTATAATCCTTAATCCGACTTGCTATAAATGACAGTGACGTTACAAACTTCCGTTACAGATGCCATGGAGTTGTCATGGTCAAAAGCAGGTTCCTTCATTAAAAATTGGTCACCCGTGCCCACTATAATGCGAGCTTATTAAGTTTACCATACAGCAGTTCTGCACCAGTTTGCCTCTGAAGCCACGGTCGGACGTCTGCGTGGAAATCGTATATAATTCAGCAGCACCTTGACTCCCCCGGGAGTGCCATTCCTAATGGTAAGAGTGGCGACTCATTTAAAAGACTTCCCCGATGTCCAAATAAGACGCATTCTAATTTTAATGTATTCGGAGAACACCGTCCTCCACCCTCCCATCTCCATTTTTGTGACATCCACAAATGTTCTCTCGCCTCTGAAAGGTTGCAAAGTGACAGGAGTGATGCTCGAGGATGGGAGGTGGGTAGGATTGAGAAAGACAGAAATGGGGGAGGGGGGATGATGGTCTAGAACTGCAAGTTCATGAAGGGAAGTGATATGGGAAAAGAGACTTGAAAGACTTAACATTAGCTACAGAACGCCAAGTCTTCCAAACTTCCATATAGAGTGGATGGAGATCGCATTAGTATGATATCTATCGGATGCGAAGATTAGTATATTTTTGTAGTTAAAAGAGTAGACATGTTGTTCTTTTTAAGATAAACTATAGGTAGTTATTCGGATAGGCAATCCCTATGTGTGAAAATTTGGATTTTGGGATATTTATGTTTCTTTTCTATTTTATAATGAGAATTTTTTTATAATGATATAAATTATAAAAATCAGGTGCATTCTACTACTACTATTCACTGCATTATGTGATAGATTTTACATGCAAACGATGCATTCTTTGCATTCTATGATATATTTTGCATGCAAACAATACATTCTATTCGCATTCTGGGATAGATTTTACATGTAAACGAAACATTCTACGGGCAAATCAGTTTGCAAAAATTTTCTCCACTAGATGGCCATAAATGATTCAAAATGACGTACAAATGAGCATGATTTGATATTGACCTGCCATAAGGTTAAATAAATAATTGAAATCACATGGAAAATTAATGTGTTTTTTTTAAAAGAAAATTTTTAAAGTGAATATAAGAATGCGAGGGTTTCATCAACTGATGCACAACCGGTAAAAGCTTATGTTAATTTGTCTCTCTTTCGGTTTGCAACTTTCGAATTTTCGTCATTCACGAGTCTCAAAACGAGATATTAACAAATTCACACTTGTTAATACAAATATCTGTTTCTTTTTCACAAATTTCAGTTTCATTTTTTCTATTGAAACATTTTATCCTATTTTTTTGCATATTTTTATAATATTAATTTATGTATTAAAATAATAAAAAACTCTTTTTGTTTTTACTGTAAATTTGTAATCATCAAAACCTCATATATCAAATACACAAAATAATATCATATTCTTCTTCATCATCACTAGAGCCTGTTACAGGCTAAGGCTGTCTCCATAAGCTTCCTCCATCTGACTCTGTGTGGGCAATAGATCGACATCTGTTAAATCCTAGACACTTTAGATCTCTTTCGATTGAATCAACTCATCTGGTGAGAGGCCTTCTTCTTGGTGTGCCTTCAATTGATGAAAAAGTAACTTTTTCAATAGCATTGCTCGAAGCATCACTCTTAAACAAAGTTCAAAGATTTCATGTACCAAATCTCAAATTCTTATTCGGTCCATGACTTTTAGGAGCAGTCAATCCGGAATTTTCTCCTGGAGATTTCTGAATCAGGCTTTTTTTTACAAGATAAGGTGATCAGCCCTGTGCCCAACCCCCAATCTGGAATACCAGGATACCACTCTTCGTCTTGCCACTCCAACAGACCTGCCAGTAGCTAAGCTACCACTGTATAGAAGTACCATATTCAGTAATGATTAGTTTGTCACTCTGCAGGCCATTTTGTGCACACTTTGGGCTAATTATACGGGGACCTACAGTCGAACGTAGATTCCGAACCATTCACAAACATCCATGCTACCTCCAAGATTCGAACCTGAAGTCTGTAGTACCAGAGACCAGAGCGCTAGCCAATTGGCCGCATTCAGTAAGGATAAATGCAGAATGTTGATGAAGGGTTATCCATTGTTCTTATGAACAAATGTTTTTTTTTCTAATGCAGCTGGCAAAATATAGACAATTAATCTTTATGCCATAAGCAAGGGCTTCACTGACGTTATTTATTTAGCATTACTCAGGGGGTGCGTATAGCTTGAAAATAAGCAAGATAAGCAATGGACCTGGAGTAATCTCCGCAACGCTCTACGATTCTATTAGACCGGGAACTACGGTTTAAAGTGGATTCCGAATCACTACAAACACCCATGGCACTCGAACCCAAAACCTGTGTTATCGAGCGCCAGAGCGCTAGCCACTCGGCCATCAGGTCCTTTAAACAAATGTTATATACCAATAGACCAAAGACGAACTGAACAAATTAAGTACACAAATTTGAGAAATATTAGAGAGTTTTTACATACCGTACGTTAGCTACCGTAGGACGTCCGTTAGCTTTTTCTCCCTAGCGCGCATGCTCAGTTTCATATGAGCATGCGCGCTAGGGAGAAAAAGCTAGCGGACGTCCTACGGTAACTAACGTACGATATGCAAAAACTCTCTATTCTCACTTACTTACCGCGAGTAACAATGCGTTACATAGTAGCTAAACCCACCTCTCATTCTTAACTGCATATTATTTTTTGTATCCTTGCTTGCCAATTGCCTTTATATAATTACCATTTGAATTTGTTTTGAAGTGATTGATTATTCTTCGATGCTATATACATATATATAATTTTCACCTTTTCAGTGTTCCTATTCTTCCAGTAAATATATATTATTATTTATTTGTTGCTATTTTCAAATTACTACTATTTTGGCTTGAATGTATTTGTCATTGCCAGTATAACAGATGCAACATTTTTCAAACTATTACTTCAACTCTACTATTTTGAATTCACTTTGTATTGCTCGAATTTGTAACGGACACTCCCATTTGTTGGTTTGGTAAGTCAACAGATTTAGTATGCATGTTCTCAGCATAACCTTCGACTCGTTATGGCTGTCGGGTTTCGAACTGAACTTCTTGGTTCAGGAACACAATGAATTGTCCCTCACAGGAGCGGCTCTAAGGTCACTCAATTATTTATTTTTGAATGAATTTTGCATTAATCTATTCACATTAAAATTGTGATGAAAAGCATAAATTAATAAAATGTAAATCTTTTTCGTAATCAATTTTTAAAATGCATTTGGAGAGGGGAGAAATACATAATTTTATTTAAGGAAAATACACTAATTTATTGAAACAAAATATATAATATCGCTTACTAAAATTAATTAAAAATTTAAAAAAAAAATTTAATTATCCAAGAATACATAATCTTATTTACTGATGTATTCTTGAATAAGTAATTTTTTAAATAATTAATATTATGTATTCTCCTTTAGTAAACAATATTATATATTTTGTTTTAGTAAACTTGTGTATTTTCCTTAAATAACATTGTTTTCGCTTAAAAACATTGTCACATAACATCGTTAATAAACAACATTTTCTTTTAGTAAATAACGTTGTTATTTTTTCCTTTAGTAAATAATATTGTTTGTTTTCCTTTAACGTTGTTTTTTTCCTTTTAGCAAACAATTTTTTTTTTTTTTTTACCTTTACTAAATAACATTCTATTTTTTTCTTTAATAAATAAAATTCTGTTTTTCTTATTTTTTTTATAAAATAGTTGTTACAATAAACAAAACAGTATATCTGATAGTTAAGTCTTTTGTAATCTAAAAAAATACAAGAAAGTCACATTAGATTAGAATATTTTATAAATCTTTAAAAATAATGAAGAGACTTTTTAAAAAAGGAATAAATACACTCCTTAAAAACTGAAGAATACACTAATCTAACATACTTATAATTTAATAATTATAATTTTTTATATTTACTAATAACATCCAAAACTATTATAGAACACTTAATATTAAATAAATTAAAAATTTTTAGGAAACCTTCAACGGCTTTATTCAATCATACAAGAAATCTGAAATTACTAATGATAATTATTAATGATATTAAATCTAAATGAAAATTATTTATGAAATTTTTTAAATCGAATCAAAATAACAAAAATCTATTTGCGTATTGATGAATAATTACTAATGAAATTCGTTGAATCGAATCAAAATAACTGAGAAGAATTTTATTAAAAAATAATTTTATAATAATTTATACATAGTAATTTTTATAATAATTTTTTAATAATTTAACAAAAATATATTTATGTATTGTTGAATAATTACTAATGAAATTCGTTAAATCGAATCAAAATATCTACCAAAAAGTATATTTGTGAATTGATGAATAATTACTAATGAAATTCATTAAAGAGAATCAAAATGGCTAACAATAAATATATTTGTGTATTATAAATGAATAAAAATAAAAAATATGAACAACAAATAAATATTTTCGAACGTATAGCCGTGTCAGGCGACATTTTTTTATAAAAGAGAATCACCGAAAAAACAAATTAATAGTGTGAATGATATGAGCGATTAAAGAGTTAAAGTTCTTACTCTTCGTTACCTTTAATTGATGCGTAACTCACCCGAATCATCAATATTAAATGTTCATTAGATATGGAATACTTTGTTTCATAGACACAAAAGACAGCCTGAATTAATCAATAACGATAACATGCCAAACTTATTTAGACAAGAAAAACAACCATATTTTCAATATAAAGACCGGAGATTACGAGCGTGGCAACAGTTCGAATTTCGTAAACGTCAAATAAAGAGAGCGGGAAAAAAACAAAGACTTTGATGAATGTGGTCGACGTATTGTTCTAAAAAAGCTGTTCTTATCACTGTACCCTCTTTTATACTTGATCACGTTGAAAAATCAACATTTAAAAAAAAAAGTACCGAATATTTCTCCCACCCTACGTAGCGTAATTATTTTTTCGATGCCATGTTTTGTCTTAAATCATTGATGTTAGAATATATTTGTATGCTGGCAAACATCAAAGAAGCGATGTTGTGCTGCCATTCCCGATTAATGAAATAATCGCTCGATTTTGTGTTCTTCGGCTCTGAAACAACACCCATGCGTTTTATCATTCATTTCTCCCAAACCTTTTATTTACTTATTTGCTGTACTTTTTTATTTCTCATTAAGGATGGGTTGCATTTCCGGTATATGGGCTCTTAATTAGAAATCAAAATCATTACAGTTAGATGTAATCAAATTTCTTTTTAATATTTTTATAGCTTCTGCAGTATTTGGTTCATTAAATGAATTTCATTAACGTTGTAGATGAATTTCTGTATTTTAATTATTGTATTTATTTTGTATTTAAAATATTTTAATTATTATATTATTAATTATTTATTAATAATAATTATTTATTATTTTTAATCTATTTGAATTTCTGTAATTTCTGTATTTAATTAATTTATTATTATTATTTTAATTATTTAACTGGTTGATAATGCATTATTTAGTAGATTTCGCGAACCATTTAAAACTAGCATAGATAACCGGCCTTTTCTATATTTTGTAAACATACCATATTTTACGTCACTACGTTAAATGAGGAGGTATGTAATTATAAAAGTAAAATAATAATTCAGAAAAAAAATCTTTCTGAAATATCGTCTTAACTTAATATTTTTAAGAATCAAATTACTTTAAATTTCTTTGAAAAAATTTAGGACATTTTTAAAAACCTTGAAGTTGGAACTATTTTTAAGATTTAAAAAAAAAAAAAGAACCCGTCAAATTTTAATTATTGTTCTTTTCAATCGAATGTACTTTGTTTTATAAAAAAATGTTTAATTATCGTTCATTAAAAAATGCTTATAAAAAAATTAAAATTTAATCGTTATAATTTTAAATTAATAATTTAATAATATTTAATAACTTTATTTTAATAAAAATTTAATAATAATTAATTTAATTACAATTAAAAATTTAGTAAAAATTTAATAATTAATTTTAAATTTTAATTGAAAATTTAATAATTATATTCAGTTTATGATTACAAATTTAATAATGATTAAATTCAAATTTTAATTAAAAATTTAATTATAATTGTAAATTATAATTAAAAATTCAATAATAATTAATTGTAAATTATAATTAAAAATTTAATACTTATAATTTTAAATTATAATTAAAAAATTAATAACAAATTAATAAAAATTCAATAATAATTAATTTGAAATTATAATCAAAAATTTAATTATTTAATTATAATTTTTCATATAAAAATATAATTCTTCAAAGAATATAAATTCTTCCGCATTTTTGAAAAAGACGTCTTGTTTTTATTCTCCTATATTTACCAAGCTGTTTCAAAATGTTCTATTTACTAGTAAATGTGAAAATTAATTTACAACTGCAAAAATAATAAAAAAAAAAATATCCTTTAAATTTCATTTCGACTTATTTAAATTACTTATTTTAATTTTCTAATGATTTTTTTTATAACTTTCATAAGATTTCTTTTTTTTTTCTTTCATAGTTTTATATTTTGTCAAACTACAGCTATAAAATAAATCAGATTTCATACACACAACTCGCGTCAAGTCATCTCTGTACTGTGGCGCCCTCTACCAACCAATCATCAGAGAGTGTCTCTATTTGGTTAGAAAGATCTCTGACGAGAACACTATTTTTCGCCTCTGTTACAAAATAATGCCAGTGCCGCCAACTGAAATAGAAATGAAACTAGAGATTTCCTTTATATCTAGAAATTTCAATCTAAGGCTTCTGAATACATCGGTTTTAATACACGATTTTATTTTAAGGACATACTGAAATTAGTTATTTTTCTAGAATTCTGAAAGTATTTTCACTATATTATAGATTGAATGTTAGTTTTTTCCTTGAAATGAAATGCAATTATTTTATTTTATAATAAAATTAAATTTCAAAAAAAAAATATATATGCAAATATAATATTTTAAGTATTAAACATTTATTGATTTTTGCTGCTTAGTAAAGCACTTTAAACGAAAAATAAAGCTATTACAACAGGGGTGGCCTTGAGCATTTTTCCGGCCCGTGAGATTTATGACACTTTTACAAAATATATTTATTTTATAATGGCCGAAGAAGTGAAAACCAATGTACTAAAAAAAAAATATTATTTGGTCATCTATATATTCAAAAATGAAATAAAGAGAAAAAATTAACTTCGATTTCAAAATAATATTCTTGCTCAAAAAATTATCGCACTAGTAAAATAAATATTTTTTAATGATTACATTTTTTTATTTCGTTTATATTTATATATTTTTTATATTTCATTTTGAGTGTTATACATGTCATTACAATGGACGTTTAGTATCGTTGTTATTATTATATTATCTATGTTTATATGTATGAATAACAGTAAACACAAAAATGATAACTGCTTATGTTTCAATTTTTCACTTAAAAAAAATGTCTGCAGTGGGTCTAAATCTAATAAAGGGATATGTGATCTTATATGCGACCCGTGCAGTTAGGATGCATTTCCAAAGTGGCCCGCAAGATCATTTGGGTTGGCCACCCCTATATTACAATGACGATAATAAAAAACATAAATATTACATATTTACATATTATTAAAATAACAGAACCACCGACAATTGGGATAATTTTTGCTGTTTAGTTAATCATTAATTATATAATAAGATAAATAGATTTCTGATAAAAAAAAAAGTTTCTTTGGATTAATTTATAAATGAATATCACAATATTGATGACAAAGAATTGTAGTTGCTGATTAAATTGAATTTAAATTGATAGTTAAGTTATAATTGGTTATTATTGTTGTGTAATTTTCAATTAAAAAACAAAAATTACAATTTATGCTTTTTTTTGTTTTTGTTTTTTATTTATCTTGGTTTTCTTTATAATTCCTTGTCCTCTTTGATTTTATGTTTTAGTAATCATGTTTTTTAAATGTGCGCATGCCATGCAAATTTGCCATTTCATGCACTCACCAATCACAGACATGTAAGGAACAATTTGAGTTAAAAAAAAAAGTTACGAGTTTTATTCGAAAAGAACCTCTTGCAATAAAATAACGAATCATTTTTTTGTTAATAGCACAAATCTTGACTATGCATTCATACACTTAATATAAAAACATTTGTTTTATGTAATAGAAGCTAATATATATAATTGGTTTATAATATATATATATATATATATATATATATATATATATATATATATGGTCGTTGGGAAGTTATAATCGAACCACAACTTACTAATTCATTTCTATGATACATATAAATTTTAAGCATTTTTTCAATGCTGTATAAATACTAATTATTGAATTTATTTGCATGTCATTATTATGAAGAAAATAACTTTAGGGTGAAGGAAACCGAATGGAACATATGCATTTAAGAACAAGTGATAACAAAACAGACATTCTTTCACCATTTTCTAATCTTCATATTTGAAACATAGAAATCGTCATATTAGAAACACAGAAATCTAGTGTGTAGGAGCAAGTGTATTTTTTTAGGAGGCGTTTTATTGAAAGAATCACTCTGAAAATTCCAGAACGTCCTATAATCAGTATTCCAAAAACGCAAAATTTTTAATGTACAGTGGGTAAAAAAAGTATTGGCAATTGCCTTAATTTATTCATATTGACGAATAAATAAAATGTTATGAAATTTTAGCTGTCGTAATTAAATACAAGACGTCTTAGATATATAAAAATAGTAAAAATTTTATTTTAATTTGCATTTTCTACGATTTTTTCTTTCAAAAACGAAAATTTGCATGTCAAAAAAGTATTGGCAAAGTTTTAACTGCTTTGCAAATTTTGTTACATTGAATTCACGTGTTTCGACTGATAAGAAACTCTACCGATATAAAGTCTGCAAAACTACTCCAAAAGTGTCTACGCATTATTTTGCGATTACTGCAGTAAAATGACTTCGAAATCGAAGGAGTTGGACGTTAGTGTTAAAAACACGATTATTAGGCTCAGAAATGAAGGTTAACTTATCGTGCTATAGGAGTGCAGTTCAATATAAGCCTATTTACTGTCAGAAGTGTTGTAAAAAAGCTCAAGGAAACAGGATCAATGGAAAATAAGACTAGAAGTGGACGACCTCGAATATTTTCTACAAGAGAAAAACGTGTCATTATTAACAAGGTTAAGAAAACCCTAAAATAAGTGCACCCCAGATAGCTAGAGATGTTGCTTTCACTTCGCAAAAGACTTTCAACGTACAGACTGTACGGAATGTTTTACACGAGAGAAGTTATTATGGAAGGGCAGCTAGAAAGAAACCATTCATCTCGGAAATAAATAGAAGAAAGAGGTTAGATTTCGCAAAATCCCACGTTGATTTATCTGAAGAGTTTTGGAACACATTTATTTTTTCCGACGAATCAAAGTTTAACATTTTCGGCAGTGATGGACGACGATATGTGTGGAGGAGGTCAAATACTGAACTGGAAAAGCAACATTTAACTGCTACTGTAAAACATGGTGGAGGCAGCGTCTTAGTTTGGGGCTGTATGGCAGCTAATGGAATTGGCAACCTGCATTTTATTGATGGTATTATGACAGCACGTACATACATTGACATTTTGCGCCATAACTTAAAAATCAGTGCCCAAAATCTTGGCTTGGCAACATCATTCGTTTTTCAACAAGACAATGACCCCAAGCATACACCGAATCGCACCCGTGAATGGCTACTCTACAATGCTTCTCGCCAATTAAAAACCCCACCTCAATCGCCTGACATCAATCCAATTGAAAATTTATGGCACCTGCTAGATCTAGAAATCAAGAAACATAAAATTTCAAGTAAAGACGATCTCAAACGTTTACTCTTGCAGGAGTAGTACAACAAAATTCGAACAGTACAACAAAGACCTTAGTTTCCTCTATGAGAATTAGATTACAAGCTGTTATAGATGCAGAAGGTATGCATACAAAGTACTAAACATATACTGATTTTGTTTTCGCTCATAATTTTGTCAATTTCATAATTTTGCCAATACTTTTTTTATCATGTAAATTTTGGATTTTCTCGTAGATTTTGACTAAAAAAATATTTAAATGAAAATTTCGTTATGTTTGTTTGTCTTTTCTCCTTCTGTAATCGCTATGTTAAAATAAAATTTGTAAACGTACTTTGTTAGCAAATATCATTTATAGGCAATTGCCAATACTTTTTTTATCCACTGTATAATTCAGATTATATGCAAGACATTACCCTTTATTCCCCTTACATTTAAACACACCAAACTAAGTAGCTTCAACATTAGAACTAGCATCACTGTAACGGTATGCAAGAACCTTAATAAAGAAAAGCTTACCGCACAAAATGAAGAGTCATTCATCAAGCTGATTGTGAAAGCAGCAGTTTTGCAGTAGCAACAGTAACCGTACTAATTTACCGAGGGTTGAAGACTGACTAAACCTCAAGATAACACCCTACGGTCATATTAGACGGGGACCTACGGTTTAAAATGGATTCCGAACCACTACAAACTTCCATGGCACCGAGCGCTAGATATTCGGCCATCCAGGCCCCTCACCAATTTGGAACCTTCATAATTGTTAAAAATAATAACGATAAAATAAAAATCTTGATCAGAAGCACTGTAAAATTATTAATTTTACCTTCTGTAAAACTTTTTTAATAGTTTGTTATTTAATGGATTACTATGAGATCTCAAAAAAATAATAAATAACACAATGTCCTATAACCGGTATTCTAAAAATGTAACGTTTCTTACATATAATTCAGATTATGTGCATGAAATTATCCTTCATTCCCCATGCATTTATTTAAACACGCCAAACTAAGTAGATTCAACACTAGAATTGACACCACTCTAACGGTATGCAAGAACCTTAATAAAGAAAAGCTTACCGCACAAAATGAAAAGAGTCATTCATCAAGCTCATTGTGAAAGTAGCATTTCTGTATGCCAGCGGTTTAATAAAGCAATCAATTGATGACTTGCTTTCACTTCCAACAATTCCCAATTACTACACCTCCCTGGCAGGGGGGGGGGGTATAAGTCCGTTAAGCAGCAAATAAACAATTTCACGCGCCTCTGCTCGCCCAGGTGCGTGGCCAGCTGTGGCTACTTTGTGATTACATTTTTATTCAATCACAGACACCTGTCTGTTAATTCGGCTTTGCCCACAGGTGGGGGTGTGGGGACACGCTTGCCCGGTCGCGATAACTGGACTGGAATATCTATACACGAATCGAATGCGAAGTTGGATTTTGTGACACGGTGTGAGTTTTGCTGTTTTATTTATCTTCTTTGTAGTCAGTGGTCTTTTAAGAGGGATTTCTTTTATCTAGAATTCAATCTAGAGGTGATGCAAGCATGAAGCATGGATTCGAATCCACCGATGACGTGTGTTGCTATTTGTGGAAATTTGGTTTGGTTTGTCGCCCTACAATTATTTTGTGCACATTTTAGGCTAATTAAACCGGAACCTACAGTTTAATGTGGATTTGGAACCATTCGCAAGCATCCATGCCACCTCCAGTATTTGAACCTGAAGCCTGTGGTACCAAAGGACAGAGAGCCAGCCAATTGGCCATCAGGCCACTGTGGACACTTGAAGACACAAGGACGACAAAACAAAATATATCAATTTACATATTAAAATAATCATTATTTAAAGTAAATGCCGATATATACTGCAACAAATATTATAAACAAAGAAAGGTTTGTTTTGTAACACAGTGATAATGAATGTAATTAGCTTGCAAGAGGGCTGAAATCCGAATCAGCTGGCGGTTTCTAATGCAGTCACTAATTTCAGAAATAAGAAAAAAATTTAAATTAAAAAAAAAAATCTCGATGATGATAATAACAACGGGTTGTAAAGCATCTTGAATCGATAATTAGTTTTCCCTGTAGTGTGTCCCATATGATATATAAATGCAGCTCAATTGCCCTTAAAGGTTCTCCCAGAATTCAATGTCCTCTCCTCATGGCTCGTCCGTGGTATACAAGTAAAGTCGGTGTTCACTTAAAAAAAACTTTCAACTCATAGCTTTTCTAAAAATATGGCATTTCTGATATTATTTAATTCAGATAAATATTATTTAGGAGATTAATTTATAAACACATTTTTTTAAATAATGAAGAAATATTTTGTGTATTTTAATATGCAGTTTATAGTTATTAATTTTTTTTAATCTTCAGAAAATTAGATTGTTTCAAGATGTTTTTGATGTTCAACAACAAGAAAAAAAAAATCACAAATTAAATAAACAGAACTTTAAATTTTGGTACCACTATTTGTTTAATTTGTCACGTCAAAACCTGATGAAATTAATCACATTTTATTGATGTTATTTTATTTCATCTGTACGCAACGCAATACATTTATCATAAAAATAATACAGTACAGTATAGCTTGTCTAAAAAAAAAAAAGCATTTATGTGTGATAAAGAAAATTGTTTCGAGATATATTTGCCAAATTATGGCATGAAAAAAATCCATAAAAAAAATAAAAAAATAAAAATTGTAGTATTTGTTAGAAATGTTGCTAGCTAATGTTGCTATGAAAAATATTTGAAGACGTAAATTTTTTACTCTATCATCCAATACCATCTCAAGCAATTTGAGTGTAATTCAGTAGTAAAAATATTTAAACAATCAGATTTTAATATTGTAACCGTACATCGGCCTACGTACTGCAAGAGCGCAACCTGTGGCGTTCGGGAGAAATGGTCAGCAGGCATCGATATTCTCATCCGAAAGGAAATACGGCGCAACTGGCGTTACCTAAGAGACGTTGTTGTTGTGACTAATCCTCAATATCCTGCAGTGCGGGACGGACATCCCATGAGTTATCTACTCATGGATGGAGGGAAAGGGGCAGCTTCTGTTGTGAGGGAGCACCTGTAGGTAGAAGTCTGACTTTTGCTCCGTGACGCTCTTACAGTCATAGGAGACCGGGACCTACGGCTTAAAGTGGATTCCGAACCACTACAAACATCCATGGCACCGCCGGGACTCGAACCGAAATCTGTGGTACCGAGCCCCAGAGCGCTAGCCACTCAACCATTCAGGCCCGCCTAAGAGACGTTCAGTTTACAATCTCTCATCCCGAGAGGAAATATCTTTATTTTCGGCTTAGAAGTGGAATCCTTCCCCGAATCTTTAATTAGATGTCTTTAAATATGTTAATTATTGTTTGTGTATGTGGTGTTTGTGAGCATGCCAATAAACTGTATGTTCAAAAACCTGTGTCTCAAGTCTCAACTCAACACCACCCAGATCTAGCGCCAAATCCCACGAAAATGGTATTAAATTCACAAATTTGTGCAAGGTTTTCCTTCTATCGCTCATCAGTGGGTTGTACAGCGTATATACATAAATAGAAAAAAGGCCAATCGATGTTAAAAAAAATTACATCTATTTTTTTTATTAAAATAATCATTATTTGAGGTAATTTGTGGCACCTCATTATTTGAGGTAATGTGGCATTTTTTGCTACTTTTTTTCCCCTCCTTTACACAAAATTGCGTTTTCCATTTATTCCAGCTTATCCCAGCTTGTCAATTTTTGCCCAGCTTTGGTTTGGTTTGTCGCTCTACGGTTATCTTGTGCACAGAGGGCAAAACAGACCGGGACCTACAGTTTAAAGTGGATTAGCTATTTGGCGATCAGACCGCATACGGCAATTTAGAAGTCATATTTATCAAAATACTCATATGGCATGAGTTCGTCTTCGAGATCAAAGAATGTTAAAAGGAATGTTCATATCTAGTTTTCATCTTTGCAGACACGTTCTCTCTTTCCATTCAAAGCAAAATAATTTTAAAAAATAATTTACTAAATTATATAATTAAAAATAATAATAATAATTTAAAATTAAATTAAATAATAATAATAATAATAGTAAATTAATTTATTTAATTTAATTTATATTATCAAAAATAATTTAATACTAATTTAAATGCTATCACTGATTAAAAATTTTTATAAATATAAATAATAATAATAATGATTTTCAAAAATTAATCTTAATATCGCTTTAAAATTCTCTATCACTAAAAGAAGATAACCAGAATAGCTCCCTAATCACCGCTATCATCATTCAACGGATATTTGATATTGTTAGTCTTTGAACTAGCTTATCGTGTTATTTGCTAAGATGCCCACCATTACGAAATATACTAACCACTTTTTGTAACAATATATTTTTTAAATATTTTTCTGTTTTTAAATGTTTTTCTTTTTTTTTAAATTCTTTTTTTAAATTTTTATTAAATATCTACAAAAATAGACTAAATACTTTTCACTGCATACCAATACTATCAATATCATCATCAGTGGTGCAATAGCTCCATGGTAAGGACAAGGCTGTCTGCCTACTGGCAGATTTCTAGTTAGGAGATTTTAGTCTTTTCCCTAGGGTTGGTTTCACAGGGTAGGGTCATCAGTTCGACACCCAATACTCTACAGTAATGCTAGGGCGGGGCCGAGTGATTGACGCTCGATACCACATGTCTCGGGTTCGAATCCCGGCGGTGCTATGAATATTGCAATGGTTCGGAATCCACTTTAAGCCGTATATCTCGATCTCATATGATCGTAGAGCGTCACAGAGCCCAATCAGGCTTTTTTTCACCCACATCATTCCCAAACTGTAAAGGGACAACTCAGCTCTAGGCACAGCGATGGGGTGTAGTGTAGTAATAATATTGGACCGGGACCTGTACGGTTTAAAGTGAATTTCGAACCAATACAAACCAAACTCGATCCCGAAACCTGTGGAACCAAGCGCCAGTCACTCGGTCATAAGGCTCCATACCAATACCAATACTAAATTATCTTCAATTTTATAAATGAAAATCATGATAGTTGGCGACAAAAGTGAATTGAACGGCGCAGTTTTATAACTAAAATTAAATTTTAAAAAAGATTTAGATTTATGTGCTAAAAATCAATAATCAATTGTTCATGTAAAAAAATTTATCAATGCATGTAAAATCATCAATAGCATTAAAAACTCTGTTATTGACCTAAAATAAAAAAGATGGTTAAACTTTCACGGAATAATGACAAATTATAAGCAAAATTGGCCCGATGTATCTTACCAGATTATTACTAGTCAAGACATGTTCCATTATAAAAACTTTCATTAGTTGACTTAATGATGTGGCAGACCATCTAATCACCCCTGAAATTTTTTGAACTTTCAAAACTGGTTTTTCACCAATGATTAAATACTTGAAAACTACAGGACATTCACTTTTTTTCATCTTTATGATGTTTCAAGTCACCAGTCGGAACCTTATGAAGACACGCACATTTAAAAAAAAAAGAAGAAGAAGAAAAAGCCAAGATCTACTGAACCATGACCCCATTACCCAGATAGCATTTCCGATAACAACAAGCGAATTTCCAAAATCCGACTCTGCTTTTCTGCCAGAAACGACAACCCCTTTTGCATGCTGATGACACACACAACAAACAAACAACCCGAAGATCTCACCTACGATCCCATTGTTTCTCAGGCAGGCAGGGGGGTGGGGAGTTGTTTCCATTTTTAATGGTGGAAAATGCACCAGAGTGTGCAAAAGAAGCACCCGCACTTTCACGTGGGAATTCGCCCTCGCCAATTTTCCATGTTCAGTGGCCAGGTTAAGACCCTGGCAAATGGGAGGCAGTTAACTCTTTGGGTGAGGTCAATGCGCCTCTACGAAAAGGCACCCCCTCCTTCGTTAGAGGAGGCAGCCAAGGATTTAAAAGCACCACTTGCGAATCGCGGCGATGACGCCATGTTGTCTTCAGGAGGTTGAGCAGATGCGATCGCAAGGATGATTAGCCCCGCACATTCATGGAAAAGCGTCATGAGGTTTATGAATCTATGGTGGGCCTTTTAATCCCCTCGGTGACATTTGTGGCTACTTTACGCATTCTTTCGAGTCAAAAGGGTTTAAGGTGTTGCCTTATATACTATTTTCCGTAAATGGTAGTTCTGAATCGTAAAAAAGTAAGCTCGTTATGTTGCACTTGTCAAGAGACAGAAAAAGTACGATAAAACCGAAAACTTTATCTAGATTCTATTTTTATTTAAACTTTTTAACTCTAGTAACACGGAAATACAAAATGGGGTTTGAAATAAGGGATACAGTTTTAATTAGCAATAATACAAATAGAAAATTGCACTTTAAATAAGTGCAATTTTCTATATTTTTGTTAGACATTTTGAAATTTTTTTACATAATTCAAAACAACGTTTAGATTTATTACCCTGAAAAAAGAATGTAATGTTGCTGTTTTCATTTTTCTTAACATCCAATTAAAGCTATGAAGTATACTAATTTCATTTCATTTGTATAATTCGAATTCAATTATCAGTGTGTGATGCAGATTTTCACCACTTAAATTGCATCTTTTATACTTAAGAATGTTTCGATGCCAAGAACCTTTCTTTCATCTGAAAATAGGTGCTTCTAAATATTCGAATGCACACCATAACAAGGAGGATATACATAAAATTATTTATTCTTTATCATAAATTTAATACTTTAATATTTAACTCAAAATTTAATGCAACACAACTTTAATTTCCAGATTATTTAAACAATTTCAGAAGATGTGCCTTCGGAATTTTAAAATACTAAGACTTTTTTCACTTTGAGAATCAATCATTGTGTTACTATCAGAGGATTATGAATTGTATCACCGTAGAAATTTCAACATTGATTATAACAATAATTTAGTCATCTCAAAATGAAATCACATAACAATGAAAATGACAACTTAAATTACTATTTCTTTCATCTGTCATACTCAATAATTTTTATTATAAACTTCAATGAACGAATTCCCGGTTAACACACAAAATATTCTTAACAATTCTATGGAATATTAGTGATAAAAAATAGATATTGCCTGTGCTATTATATTCTAGATATTTGCTAGTATATAGATATACCATGCTATATGTTAGATATTCCCTGTTAATCATTGTCTGTGCAAACAGCGTAGAATTTGAAGTCCAAAAACTATCACAAAATTTTCAAACTAATTTTTAGAGGGAGTCGGAGTTGGAAGTCGAGTATTTTGAAAGAGTCTGTATCTATTATTTCATCATCATCATCATCATTATGAATAGCAGACAACCCAGAGTGGGCCCAAGGTTTCCATTTGAAGAGACTTCTATGCATTCCTTTGAGTGACAATGGTCCTAAAATTCTTAGCTCCAAGTACAACAAAATCCTTTTCAACTGCGTCTATTCATCGCAACCTGTGTCGTCCTCTTCCTCTTTGTCCCTATGGCTTTTCCAAAACGAGCCATTTTACAGGGTTTAAATCCTTCATTCTAAACACATGAGCAGCCCATTTTAATCTCTTGATCTTAATCCTTTTTATAATATCTGGCTCTTTATAACATTTATAAATTTCTGCGTTGTACCATCTTCTCCAACAATCTCTCTCCCCAACACCCCCAAGAATAGCCCTTAAAATCTTAAGCTCAAATATAGCCAAATGGGCCTCATCAGATCTTGCCAAAGCCCAAGTTTCAGTGCCATGGACCAAAATAGGCCTAATAAGGGTTTTATATCACAAGAATTTAGTTTTTCCGCATATGAACTCTATAATACTTTGGTATCTGTTAATTTGGTACTGCTTTTTTTATAGGATATATGTATTTTTATAAACAAATTTTGAATACAAGAATGTCTTTTAAGTGAATATAAACACTACAACTTTAAAGTTGTAAAAAACTGCTTTTATTGGTATATGAGTTTAATAAAAGTCATTGAATTTATTTCACAAATTCTTCTAAATCCATTGGTAATCATCATCTTTATATATATAATTCTTCTACACGTATGTTTGTCACTGAACTCCTCCTAAACGGATTGGCCGATTTTGATGAAATTTTTTATGTGTATTTGACAAAACATGGAGAATGTTTTTATGCTATCTCTTTTATTGTAAGTCGCCACCAGAAGGTGCTGCAGTCTATCCACTTCTATTCCGTTCAACCCATCACTATTAAAATCGCTAATAATGTGTATTCGAGTATGGAAAATAGGTTCGCGCTATCCACTTCATTGTTATTTGGCACCAGAGGGTGCTGCAGCATTTCATCTTATATACCGTTCAGACGATATCCATGAAAATTAGTACGCACATATAGTGGAACGTGGAGAATATATTCGCCATATGCAATTTTCTACAATGCATTTTTTTGGCCGGACAACGTATGCCGAGTTCTGCTATTACAGTTTTCAATAAACGAAATTTTGGTTAACAGATAAAATATTCTTAACAATCCTAAGGAATATTAGTGACAAACAATAGATGAATTAATTATTATTTTAGCAAGCAGCAATGGAATTTGAAGTCCAAAAACTAACAAAAAATTTTCAAACTCATTTTCAAAGGTGGGGTTCGGTTTGATTTGTCACTCTTCGGTCATTTTTTGTACTCATTGGGCTAATTAGACTGGGACCTACAGTTTAACGTAGATTCCAAACCACCAACAAATATAACCGTTCAATATATAGGGTGACTCTAGTAATTAATATAAAATGGACATAGCCATATTCTTTAAAATAAATTTAAGAAATTATTTAATTGTAACCTATATTAAATTGAACTATTAATTTTTACTATATATGTATATGCAATGATTATGATGAAATCTGGTAGTTGAATAATTAATATATACTGGTAGCAATGGTACCTTCAACCAATTTTTTTTTTGGCAGGACAACGTACGCAACGTCAGCTAATAGTAAATAAAATTTGGGAAAAGAGTCAGGAGTCGGTATAAAAAAACCGACACAGAAGTCAGAAATCTTTTTGAGAGACTCCCTGCTCTTACTCATGTTATTATTAACTATAATATTAGATAAGCAGTACTTGACAATGAATTGCTAACTTATAGAGCAATAGTTTCTAACATTCTTAATTAGTTACGATCCAATGAACCCTTTGAAACAGTAAACTGATGGACTTCCTAAAACAGCATTTAAGAACCAATTAATCAATCACTTAAAATAACTGAATAATATATTTCTAAATGCTTCATTAATGAATAATTAATGAACCATTAAAATAGTAAAATGATACACTTCTTAATTCTACAATAATAGACATGTACTTCGTAATAAGCCACTTAATGACCGATTAATGAATTACATAAATAATAGACTGATGCACTTCTTAAAGTAGTATTTCATTACCAATTAATGAAGCACTTAAAATTGTAGACGTTTGCATGCAATAACATTAACATGCTTAGCCATCAGTTGGAATTGCTGCATGTATGTTCTCCCTTTTCCATTACGTGCACATGCAAAAATGTTGTTCAACTTTAAATTTCTTTTATGAAGGCATAAGTCTTGAATCTGCATAAAAGTTTATGAATGACCAGCATTTTCCCTTACAAAACTGGTATTTCTTTCCCGAATGATAAGTTCAAGTTCTTAGATCCACTCTTTTGAATTTCAGTATACGAAATTTTTATAAATTTGAAAAGCTGAGAATTTCAAAAAATAAAAAAGTAAAAAATGAAATTTAAAATATACCGTACTGTACAATACTGTTCAAACATTTTCTTTCTAATGCAGCTGGCAAACACAGACAGCTGGGTCTTTGGATGCCTTAAGGCAAGGGCTGCACAGACATACTCACTTTGCATTACCCAGGGGGGGGCGTGTCACTTGAAGGTAAGCCACGGACGCGGAGTAAGAATGCCCCCGCAGCGCTCCTATTAGACCGGGACCTACTTTTTAAAGTGGATTCCGAACCACTACAAACAACCATGGCACCGCCGGGACTCGAACCCGAAACCTGTGGTACCGAGCGCCAGAGCGCTAGCCACTCAGCCATTCAGGCCCTACTGTTCAAACATTAATCACGTGAATATAACTTACTGAAATTTTTTTTATATACAAATGCGTAAAAGTTAAAAAAAATATTGCAAATATATATATATTTATATATATATATATATATTCACTATACATAATTTAATGCATATATATATGTATGTACGTATACATGTATACAGTCAAAAGTTTTATTTTGCAGTCGATGTTATTCTCAAATGTCATGGTAAAAAGCTAGATCTGGAATTTTATATAAATTGGAAGAAAAAAAATTTTTTTAATGTTTCTTAATTAAATTATATTAAAAAATATTATTATATAATTAAAAAAATTGTATTAAATTATATTAAATTTATTAAATTATTTAATTATATTCTTATATATATTTTAATTATTTTAAATATTTAATATATTTTATGTAGAAATTATTTTTTTTTAAAATTGAAAAAATTAATCCTTTTAAATAATATAATGAAAATCGTGAAAAATTATTTAAAATCATTCTAAAAAATAGTCATTTAATTTTATGAGTAAAACAAAATGAAGGACAAAATAGCAAAAAATGGATTTAAGAATTTATTGGATTTTTATTGTATTAAAATTTTTAGTAGCTATGAAAAAGATCTAAATTGTTAGAATAATAATAATAATAATAAAAACACGTTTATTCCTTTTTCTGGCAAATATTTTAAATATCTTCATTTTATGAAATAATAATTTGTCCTTTTAAGCTAATATTATCTTTTATATAAATTTATAAAATATTTAAAAAAAAGAATTATTTGATATATGTTAAGGCTAATGATATAATACGGCTACTTTCAATATCAATAAAATTAAAATGGCTATAACTCATAAAAAATTCTTTTTTTTTTAATGATTAAATTGTTAAACAATATGTATTGATAAACTATCTTTTTACATACAATTTTGGGAAATCTTTTAGGAATACTTTTTTTTTTCTTGTTCTTTTGTTTCACATCTTTAAAAATATTCTCTAGCTTCTAAACTATGCAGCCTTCTAAAAATGTAATATTTTTTATACAAGAATAAAAGTTAGAAAATTTAATTAAAGAATTTCATAACATTGTCAGTTATTTCTATTAAAAACAAATATCTATTTTTGATGAAATAAAATCTAAATTATATGTTATTGCGATAGATGCTTACTCGATAATTATACTAAGTGTTGAAAAGATTAAATAGATTTAAATATTCATAAACAATTATCTGATTCCAGCCTGAATGCAAAACTTCCTTATTCTAAAAAAAGAAGAAAAAAAACTTATCCCAAGAATTCACTAACAAAAAATGGCGATCGAAACATAGCATTAACCTAAAAATCTTACATTTGAATACTTTGTCTTCTTCTTGTTATAAGGTGAATATTTAATTTTTCTTAAGTTTCGATTTTGTATTCAAGTCATGTACTTCACATGTTACTTAACGGATATATTAGACTATGAAATTGTTTTGGCAGGTGTTTTTAGAAATAGTCACAGAAAAGGTTACACATCGTGTTTACTTTAGTGGCACCATAATTTATTAAACAATTTGCACCTGGTCTCAAAAATGTGCTAATAGACCTTGTAAATGACCTTCATCTTCAAAGATCATGAAGCTGGCCGTGATTTCATAGTTTTATTTTATTTAAATAACTAATAATAAATTTTAAACAAGCATTAGATTCAGAATAATTAATTGATGAATTCTTGTAATAATCAAATACTAAATTCTGAGTAATATGAAATAACAAAAGTAAGAAAAAAATATAAAAAAACTGAAAACTGCGATTTTAATTTATTATGTGTGAACATACTTTTCTGGATGAATACACATGGAAATATATCAATCTTGAATAACCCAACAAATTTATGAAGCAATTGGTCAGAATACTACAAGAACGGAAGTTCTGCATTTTAGAGTTCCACTTATTTATTTGGCGATTTTTTCCCTTGCTAGTTTCGCCAACTTTTCTTCTATACAAAAAAAAAAAAAATAGCCGCTGCTGTTACAAAATATTATGATTTTGGCTATTTCATTTGGCGTGATAAGAGACTTGGCGAAATAGAAGCCCTACATGATAGAATCCCCTAAGTGCAGAATCGTAAAATGAAAAACTATCAAATTCAATAGCGACAGAAATATAACAAAATTTAATAAATCTAGAACTTGATGAAGAAGCAATTGTTCAAATATTACCAGAAGCACTACCCGATTCAGACAAAGAAGTTAGTTTAAGTAATTGGTTAACGGTTAAATTAACATAAACAGACACTATTTTGAGGATACTGAAACACTAATCTGTCTATATTTTGAAAGCCAGACAATTCAAAATGAAATACAAGAGCACGTGACTTGACATTCGACATTCTTGACTCGCTATATTTAGCAGCACGTATTTCATACCAGTTTTAAAACGCACATCAATAAAAATCCAGTGAAAATCAACACTTTATTTTAAATAAAAATTTTCGAAATGAAAGTTTCTCGACTTGCGTGAGGAGATTAATTTGCTTTAAATAATAACTTATACTCTTGCTTATTTTTTATTTTATAGCTTCCCTTTTTTGGAGACGTCACAGACCCCTGACCAGGACAGCGTGTTCTCGCATGACAATAATATTTTTTTTCTCAGAAATATACCATTTGCATATGCAATGTTATTGATAAGGGGTAATTTCAAACTTACACGATATTAACAGGGTTTCAAAGAATTTTTAAGACGGTTTTTATAAAATTAAATAAAAATAAATAATTATATTTTGGGGGAGGGGGGGGGTTGGATTTTTTTCCTAGGCTTCAATACATTTGTTACACCGTCGTAATAACAACTTAATGTCTGTCCGAGTTCACTTTGGGGGACTGCCTCCAAAGCTCACATTGAAGCTGCTTGTAATTGTCCCAATGTCACCAAAATAACACTCTTTTAGCTTCATTTTAAGTTTTGGGAATAAAAAGGAATCGAAGGGTGCTAAATGAGGTGAATATAGGGTATTTAACATGCAGTCGTTATTTTTCTCCATAAATCGAGATATGACTGGCTGTATTATTCACGAAGGTAATGCCTGGACTTATTGACTAAATATCACTCTCATTAACTATACAGGATAATTATTAAATAATAGCACAAACATTCAGTAATAATAGATTACAAAAACAAAATTTGTAGAACAATGCAGGACTTTAAATGTCATGTTTAGCCACAAACATAAGAATAGCACAGAATATGAAACCAATTATTTATTATTTTACACTCAAGAGCCAAAACATTATGACCACCTGCCAATAACGAGTTGGCCCACCTTTGGCGCGCAACACACAGCTTCAACCCGCCTTGGCATGGATTAATACCACCACTTAAATACCACTTCCACCTGATCACGTGCCTTCCACGTCATCGAGGCGAGTTCATTGCAAAATGTAGGGGTGGTCATAATGTTTTGGCTCTTGAGTGTATTTTATGTAATCATTAACTGTGGAAGACTTTTTTACAACAATTTTTGGAAGTTTTACTATACATAACTCCATACAAAATCCTTGCTCTAGAATATTGGTGCAATTATTGACCCATTTCAAATTGTCAAACATTTCTATAAATAATTGTACTAAATTGAAGCCATAGCCCTCAACAGACCCACAAGAATCTTGTAAAGTGACTTCAAATATCCCATTAGAAGAAATAAACATTGAATTTTGTAAACGAAAGACTTCAAATGACTTTTTAAAATGAAGGTGATATTGGATAAAACAGACCATCATGATAACTGACTTACTGGACTAGTATCAGGTGACAGTTCTTACCTGGTACTAGTATGACAGTGATATTAATTCCGGTTGACCTAATCCCTCTCGTCCTAAAGAGTGGTACTCAGATAATTGTGCACATTAGCACAAAACAGCCAATATAAAGAATTCGTAATATCATAATTCGAATTCGTTCCTGCTATTAGCTCTTGAAGTAAATTTATAAGAGCTGTTTCATAAAATGATACACAATTAGAAAGTAGAGGCTTTTGTCCCCATAAAAAAATATTTACAAATTCACAATATCAAAGAAAAGAAATGAGAGTAAATTAACATTTCATATGCACGCCTTGACTTTTACATTCCTTTTATTAAATTATATCTAATCTTAAAGCTTGCACCATGAATTAAGAATTCTATATATTGGCTCTTTACGATTGTCCTGCTTTGGATTGTAATTCATTTATTCCGTGGAGTAAAAATCTTTGGGGATCGCAAAATGCACCCATAAATGCAATCTACCAAAAAGGTTCCTCCACCGTCATTGTTACCAGCCGTGCTTTCCTGTTGGCATTTTAAAATTATCTCCCAGCCCCAGCTCATTTCCTTGCGTTGACACCGCGAACGAAACGATCCATAAGCCTTTCCTGGTCATCTTCATGCCACCAAGACACGACACACCACAAACCAAAAATAAAAGAGCCAATCATTATCATCGGAATCTTGCCACCCGTCCAATCAGGGCCTGCACGTCAGACTTTTCGGACACATTCCAGATCCCCGCCGAGGAACTAATCCCGGTAATTAGGCGGGCCGGGTCCTTAAAAGCCGCACTCCACTTTGAACTCTTCTTCGAGCGATCGCACGTCGATCGCTAATCTGGGCAACAGAAAAGACACATTAAAAGGTTTGCAAAGTGCGCCTCTTGCGGTGATCTCGTTACGCAAAATGACCGCTCTCCCGTAATGGACCGAAAGCTGTTAATGGAATATTCAGCCCCGCTTTTAGAACAGCGATGCCGCAGAGCTTGGGTTTGGTAAGATTAGCGCGGATGACCGGTTCCTAAAGGTATCGATTCGTTCGGGTTTTTATTTCACGAATGAAGCGTATGATGTTCACTTACGATGAACTGTGACTCTTTTTATAATACTCTTAAAGCTTTCCTACTACTGATGACAAATCCCTTTTGAAGTGAAGATTACCTACTTTAAATTTAAATCTTCGTACACCGGTGAAAGGTAGCTTCTTTGAGAGATTGAAGGCTTTGTGACCATTAATTACCATTTCCCTCAATACAATTTCAATGCAGTATTCCAATACAGCTATTTTGACTGTTCCTAATTACCCAGATTATATCTTGTTTAATTTTTAAATTTGCATATATTTATAAAAGTTCTAACAAACAGAGCTTCATGATTGCCATTTATTTTATTGTTACTTCTCATCCAGTTTTATTTTCCTTTTCCTTTATGTATCAATGGAATATCTCTTTTGAGTGAATGAAGCTTTTAATTACCAATAATTATGGTTATTTTCACTGAGGATTATTTTCCCATTTTAATTTACAATGTTCCAATATTTATTTAATATAGCTAGACTGTTTTTAATTATATAGATTATATCTTGTTTGAATTTTAAATTTGTATAGATTTGTTAAAGTGCCAACAATTCAAATTTCATGGCTGCCATTTATTTTGTTATTACTTCTCTTCCTGTTTCATTTTCATTTTCCTTCATATATGAATAAAATATCTCTTTTGAGTGGATGAAGGCTACATTACCATTAATTACCATTTTCTTCAATACAGTTTCATTATCATATTCCAATATTTACTTAGGTTGAAAGAATAGAGCTATTTTGACTGTTCCGAATTACACTAATATATTGTTTAGATTTTAAATTTGACTATATTTGTAAAAGTTTCAACAATTCAAAATTCACGATTACCATTTATTTTATTGTTAATTCTCCTCCTGTTTCATTTTAATTTCCCTTCATATATCAATAAAATATCTCTTTTGAGAAAGTGAAGGCTTTATTACCGTTAATTACCTTTTCCATCAATAGAATTTCAATACAGTCTTCCAATATTTACTTAATACCACTGTTGTGACAGTTCTTAATTACATTGATTATATCTTGTCTTTAAATTTGTATTTTTATTTTTGTATATCTTGTAAAAATTTCTACAATTTAAGCTTCATAGTTTCCATTTATTTTATTGTTACTTTTTATTCTGTTTTGTTTTCATTTTGCTTCATATATCAATTGAATATCTCTTTTGTGAGGTTGAAGGATCACTACCGTTAATTACCATTTCCTTCAATACAATTTCATTAGAATGCTCCAATATTTACTTAGGTTGACAGAATATAGTTATTTTGTATTACGTAGTTATACAGTTGTTTTGTATTATATTATTTTGTTGACAGAATACAGTTGTTTTGTATTTTATTTATATCGTATTGTTCCTAATTACGCAGATTATATATTATTAGATTTTAAATTTGTATATTTTTGTAAGCAATCCAATATTTTAAGCTTCATGATTGCCACTTATTTTATTGTTACTTCACATCCTGTTTCATTTTCATTATCCTTTATATATCAATAGAATATCTCTTTTGAGAGATTGAAGGCTTTAATTACCACTAATTATCGTTTCTTTCACTGCTAGTTATTTTCTAATTTTTATTTATGGTGATGGCTTTTGTATGATACAATATTTTTTTTTATTTATCAACATTCTTTTATCACTTTATTTATCACATCTTATTATCTTCTTCAATGGCGCAACGGCCCCATGATGGGCTAAGGCCATCTAACTAATGGCAGATTCCGAAGCATAAGATGTTTTCTTTTTACAGGGTTTTCAGCCCTACGCCTAATGCCGTCAGTCATATTAGACCGGGACCTACCGTTTAAAGAAGATTCCAAACCGCTACAAACAACCATGGCACCGCTGGAATTCAAACCCGAAATCTGTGGCACCGAGCGCCATCAGTCCATAACTATTATTGCATGTAATTTATTTTTTAATTTAATATTTTGTTAATTAGTATATTACTTACTATGAACTATTAGTATTATACAATTATAATTAATAATATTATTATTAATATATTTATATTATTAGTATTTTTTATTAACATGTATGATCAATGTTTTTTTTTTTTTTTTTTTTTTTTTATTTCTTGTGAATCCAGTCTTTTGAAGCTTAATGTTCGAGCACACCTCTGCTCTAGATGAAGATAAAATCACATGTTCAACGTCTCCCGATTTTCGGAAAATTAAATATACAATAAATAATGGATATATTCATATTTTTCCTCTTTCTAAAAAGCAGCCCTGAAACTCATAACCTCCAATAAGTATGCTAAGTGCATCTTTACAAAACAAGCAGATAAAAAGGATTCGGAGTCTAAAAGCACGTGAAGGGAAAGAAAGAAAAAAAGAAAAGGATAATGAAATAAAAGAAATGGTCGACACCTCTTTCCCCGATATGTTGAGGGAAAACTTTTCAAAAAGCCATTTCTTTTAATTCATCACCGACGATCCGAAAATCGACTGGTTCAGCGAGCGAGAAACCTACCCTTCATACCTCGCCACCTCCTTCTAAATATACCATTAACAGAGACACATTTTCAGTGGCATCAGAGTGAATTTTCTCTCTCGAAATTTAAGAGGCTTGGGTCCAAGTGTGCGGTAAATATGCCGGGCAGGGATGGCAAAGGGGGTGGATGCGGGGGTGTACTAAAGTACCTTGCAGCGGGGACTATAATGGCGAAATAATGAGTGGAAAACCATTAGACGGGGGTGGGGGGAGGGATGCGCATGCTTTGCCTCGTATTTTACCACCCTTCTCTCCTTCCGTGTCGTTTGCAAAGACCAATATGGACGATATTTGCCCGTTGCCATTTCGAGTTCGCGTTACGAGTGCTGGAAATTCCAGACGATTTTTAGGGAAGCAAAAGTTTTCCTGGGTAAGGAACTTCCGATCGGGAATCGGAAAAGGGTAGTTAAAAAGGTTGTTTGGTGCGGAGTTGCAGCCCTGTTTAATTGGCGCCATTTTTTGGAAAAAGGAGTCATTTTATTGTTGGTGAGGGGTGTTTTGGACCCAATATGTGAGTAGAAAACAGTTTGGGAGATGACAGAGGACTTTAGGATTGGGTGGGATATAAATAGATTTGGGTTTGTCGTTATTTAGCCATTTAGGTACTCAGGAGAGGAGAGTTTTCCAGGTATACGTTTAATTTTGTTAGTTTGTTAAACTTGGGAAATAAGGAAAAAGTCGATGTGATGATGGTTCATTAGAACATGCAAGGAAATTAACATACAGTGGGGACGTTTGGGTTAGTTAATCAATGAATTGAATGTGAATTCAGATTACAAACAGATCAGGACATATATAAGCGTTTTAGTTTATCGCTCTACGTTCATTTTATGCACTTTTTAGGTTAATTAGACCGGGACCTACAGTTTAACGAGGATTCCGAACTACTCACAAACATCCATAATCCGAACCTGAAGCCTGGGATACCAAAGGCCAGAGCGCTAGCCAATTGGCCATCAGGCCACCATATATAAGCGAGAATCAACTGAAAAAGGAGGCTAAAACATGATCCTGTCTATGAGTGATTGCAGCGTAAATAAAAACGTTTCCAATATTTAGTATTTCATTGTACATTAAACCGCTCAACTCGGATAATTAGATTCAAATTAAAAAAGCAATATAGTCATTACGCAGCAAGCTTGTCACTCGTGAGGTTATTTATGTAAGATCGCTTGAGTAATTATTCGTAATGCAAAATTGATAAGTACAAAATGCAATAAAATTGATGCAAATCCTGACAATGTAAATTGATGCAAATTCTGACAATGCAAATTGACGCATATACTTTAGTGTGCCTCAGAATTTGCATCATTCCCACAATACGGCGGTTGTAACAAAACACTCAATTAACAAAAAAACGTCTTCTTTCTGAGTTCTAGGATTCAAACATTCTTCAAACAAACCAGCAGATTAAAAGTTAATGCGTAATTAAACTAATTAAATTCGTAAATAATAAAATGGTTTCCATAAAATTTCGCGCATCAAATATAATGATAGATCATCAGTTTTCAAAAGATACTACTCAGTCAAGAAAAGCTTTTACCTTTGAATCGTTTTTATACATTATAATTAGATGCATACTTTTATAATTTTCTACATCAAGCTAATTTATTCATGTCGAAAATGAAGTTTTCTTTTAGAAAGATAGAATTTATCTTAAGTTTGGCTCTTAAGGTTATTTTTTATTGCGTAATATGACCTCTAAAATAGAAAAAAAAATATTCTTTTATATTTGACCACTTAATAGTATCAATATAACTCAACGAGTAAATAAAAATATCATAACGAGTAAAATATATTTTTATCCTTTTTTGCCAAATCCCTTTTTGCCTTTTTGCCATATATTGTGGAATCCTTTTTGCCACGAAAAAGGATTCCACAATATTGAATGACCTTTGATAAAATTAAAACGTAAATAGATTAGTCATTATATAATAAGGAATGCCAATTTAATATATATTTGTCAACAAGAATCATCGATTAACTATCTTCAAATAAAACAACCAACAATCATTGTAAAAAACAAAAAATGCTATCAATAATTTTATCATATAAAAGTTAAAGTGCCTTACTAATAAACAATCAGTGCAAAACGTGATCTCCATACGTGATCTATTAAGTTTGGCCAGTTGATTCAATGAAAAATGAAGAAAGTTTTTCATTTGCATAAACATCAAGCAACCAAAAAAGCCTGCGTGATGTCTGACTTCCACAAAATGTGAACTGCTCTCTTTAATGGCATATTATATTAAAGTAAATGAATTTGAGATCATCGTTATATTTTAATGCACCAACTAACTTCTCCAAAGTTGTAATTAAAATCCATACCCATATCATCTAATATGCTACTACTTTTACCGTTCAATAAACACTTCGGAATGAAAATGAGTCGCGGTAAATGTCCCTTTTGAAAGACAAGTCTTTAATTTTTTAAACCTATCTCTTAATAAAGTTGAAATTTATTTTTCATATGTGATCCAAAAAGTATGTTCAATGATTTCAATCAAGAATTCAACAGAAAGTTTTTTTCTTTTTTTAATTTTATAGATCCGATAAAAGAAGGTCTGCAAGATGTCTAGCTATCAAATTCTATAAACTATTTTCTTTAATGACTAAGCGAGATTAGATAAAGTTCAATAAATCAAATTATAATCAATAAACAAAATAAATGGACTTAGCATCTTTATTTTACTTTTGGTTCGAAAACTTTGAGATAATTATTTTACTCAAAGTTGTTAATAAAACCCATGCCCATTTATTTTAACGAATTGATGTTTTGTCATTTTCAGTATACTGTTTTTGAAACGAAAATGATTCTTCCTAAAATTTGTTTTTTACGGATACACATATGTTCATTTTCCAAGCTTCTTCCTGTTGATCTCTGTAATAATTTGTTTTCAGATGAAGAGCAGATTATTCTTCAGAATTAGTCAACCAAGAATTTATTCATTAACAATTTTATCTTACTTATATCCGATTATTGCAATGTTTTAAAGGTATAATTATTAAATAACTTTAAACTCGTAAGTAATTGTCAAATTAACTACTATTATTGCATATCACGTAGGACACATTGAAAACCTCTTTTTAATAAAGAGGATATCCAGCGTGATATATAAATTATATAAATATATGTATGTGAGGGATATCGGATGGATATATGAATCGAGATACTATATGGTGTGTATGTCTATCAACGGCCGTACCATGGCCGTAACGGTCCAACGGCTGTACCATGCTGAATATACCGGTTCTCGTTAGATCACCGAAGTCAAGCATCATTGGGCGCGGTCAGTACTTGGGTGGGTGACCACCTGGGAACACCGCGTGCCGTTGGCAAATTTGGGACCTGAATGGCCGAGTGTCTAGCGCTCTGGCGCTCGGTGCCACAGGTTTCGGGTTCGAATCCCGGCGGTGCCATGGATGTTTGTAGTGGTTCGGAATCCACTTTAAGCCGTAGGTCCCGGTCTAATATGACTGTAAGAGCGTCACGGAGCAAAAGTCAGACTTCTACCTACGGGTGCTCCATCACAACAGAAGCTGCTTCCTTCCCCTTCAATCATGAGCACGTATGGGCTCGTGGGCTTGGCCAGCCAAGTGGGATTAGAAACAACAACAACAACATGTCTATCATAAATCTATTACAATAAACTGCAACTTTGTTGCTGTTGTTGTTGTTAAACACCGCTTGTTAGATTCTATTTTACGATGCAACGCGACATTACAAA
>BPLQ01006336.1:406577-427768 GCA_021605075.1 Caerostris darwini
AAAAAAAAAAAAAAAAAAAAAAAACCCCCCGCCTCACAAACAAAATTTCAGCTACATTTTAATACGGCGCTATGGCACGCACTGCAGCACCTAGTCTGGAACATAATGTAACTCTCTGTGGGGAATACTGATAACGATGTTATATTGTTATTATTACAATAATATTTTGTTATTAAATCATATTAATTTATATTAAAACAGTTTATCATAAAAACGTTGCATTTCATTTTTAATTTTATAGTAATTAATTTTCACTTCATACTTCATACTTATTTGGGGCCTAATGGCCCAGTGACTAGCGCTCTATGCCTCAGATTTCAGAAGAAGGCAGAAGTCCCTGCGGGGCCATAGATGTTTGTAGTGATTCGGAATCCACTGTAAACCGTAGGTTCCGTTCTAATATGACTGTTAGGCATAGGGCTGTAAACCCTACCCCGTAAATCTGTTTCGAAATCTGCAGACCGCCATGGGCCAACATGGTTTGTAGTGCCAGGTAGTTGGTTAGTTAATACTTATTAAAACCAATATTATGCTTTATTCGTAATATGGAATTTCTCGTGTTTCGGAGTATCACTGAAAAGACATTAGCCATTTAAAAATATTTGTTTAATTTTATATATTTTTTGTCCTAATACTTTAATTTCACTTTTATGGAAGAAAGAATAAATTATTTTTGTCTGCAACTTTTTGTTTTTCTCTTCCATTTTACAGTTGAATGGCCTTATAGTTTACAAAGTAAATTCAAATCCATGGATTTCCTTTCTTTATTTTTATTTTAAAGGAAAATCAATTGCAAAATGGAATAAGAATTCAGTTTCTCTGAAAACCAAAAGTCGATGCAATTCTCTTAAATTGAGTTCTTAAAAGGATTTTCCCAGCAATAATAACGCATCTGACTGAGATGCGAAGGTGATAATGATACCTTTGGGTGGATAATTTCGTTTAATTGAAGGGTACATCTCCAAGAAGGAGGAACCAGCGATGAAAACATCCTATTTATAACACAACAAAGTGTGAAGAAATCCACTTCCTCAAAACGTTAATTCGATGTGTTTCGCACAAAGCGTGCAGAAATATGTGCAAAGGTCAGTAACGTCTGTCTTCTTAAAAGTAAAAGATGATGGATGCTAAGGGATAAGAAAAGATTCTTATAGTTTTGTTCTTTTGAATGCGTTAACAATATAACGCCTTCACATTCTAAGAAGCTTCAGTCATAGTGTTGAGTCAATGCGTTAGCAATGTTTTGAAATGGTTAAAATCTGTAAAATTGAATTCTAGTTGTTGTTTTCGGGCACTGAGATCATTCGCCATTAGAATGACTGGTAAGCAGCAGATTTAGTATTACTCTGTAGTACAACATGGAAGGTTAATAACAACATAATAGAAGTAACATAATTCGCATTAGAACCAGTGGTTTGTAATACTCTGTAGTACAACATGGAAGGTTAATAACAACATAATAATTGCAACATAATTCGCCATTAGAATGACTGGTATGCAGTAGATTTAGTACTACTCAGTGCAAAACAACATCGACGGTTAATAACAACATAATAACAGCAACATAATTCGCCATTAGAACGATTGGTAACCAGTATATTTCGCATTACTCAGTGCAGTACAGCACGGATGGTTAATAGCAAAATAATTCGTTATTAGAACAACTGGTATGCAGTAGATTTGGCATTACTCTGCAGTACAACATGGAGTTCTAATAACAACATAATAATAGCAAAGCTAATGACAACATAATTCTCCATTAGAACAATTCGTATGCAGTAGATTTAGCATTACTCAGTGTAGTACAGCATGGGCGGGCCTATTACAGAGCATCCATATTTTGAAACACACTCAGGGATGTCCTCTGAGGGGTTTACACCCTTCTTCTCTCCTCCGTATTTTCAATTTCGACACAACATTTTAAGCCACATCCAAACGTGAATACGAGACGTTCTTAATAACCAATGATAAGCCCGTTTGTCTCAGTGCGGACAGAACCTTCGGAGTGAGTCAATTGTCTCGATCCTGCTCCGATCAGAGTCGGTTTTTTCAGCACATCAAAGGGACGTCATTTCGACTAGCTGTCACTAGCCATCGCTAGCTATTTTTCTTTATTTTAGATTTTTACACTCGGATTGAAATAGGGTTTTATCAATCTGGTGGATAACACGTTTTGCTTGACATTAAGGAGACTGCGTTTGTAACCCGACTAGTGAACAGAAGTGAAAGTTTCTTCATCTACGCCGGGAATGTGCACGATTAAAGTCGTGTCCAGATGAGAGTTAAAGATAAGCGAGTAATTCTCATACGGAGTGTCTAAGTGACCACGAGAAATAATTCACATTATCTGTGATAATGTAGCTAACTGCGAGAGATAAAGAACGTGAAAGCTTTGCCGTGAGAAAGCTTGAGAGGATATTCGGAGAGCCTGCAGAGCTTTCATGTGTCGTTTTGGAAGTAACTCGAAAAACTCCAAACATTCAATTCGACTTGAAAGTGAGATTATACGTTTACAAATCTACTCGTTTTACAGAGCAGCAACTGCACCACATGTCACTAATGGAATCGTACTCACGTTCTCTTGCAAGCTAGTTATTTGGTTCCTTTTTCTTTCCAGGGTTAAAGACTTAATGGGGCTTGCTTAATGGAGGAAATCCAGAAAACTTACTCTAGTCAATCTAGCTGTCATACGATGCACCCTTATATTATGATATATTCTAGTTCTTAAATGTCTGAGAGTTGACAGAAAATCTCGATGTGGCGAATTCAAACCATTGATCTCCCCATTAATGTGTGAATGACACTGGACGTTGAGTCGGACCAGATGGCCAGTTGGCTTGCCCTCTGGCCTTTGGTGTCACAGGCTTCAGGTTCGAGTCCTGGCAACTGGCTCAAAACTGGCTCCAAGCGAAGCGACGTTTCATCCACACCGATTAGCGAGATAGGAAATAATATGATTTTCGAGCTCCATCCAGATTAGAGCGAATCGCTCAGCTGAGAACGAGTCCCATTCGGAAACCCATTAATAACCAGTTGATTGAAAACCTACCAAAAAATAATGTGTCTCGACATCGCTCCGGCAAGAATCGGTTTTTTCCCACACATCAAAAGGGCCCCATTGACGACCAGCGGCTTAACGGCCAATTGGGCTATCTCTCTGGCCTTTGGTACCACAGGCTTCAGGTTAGAATCCTAGAGGTGACATGGATGTTTATGAGTGGTTCGGAATCAACGTTAAACTGTAGGTCCCGATGTAATTAACCAAAAGTGTGCACAAAATGACCGTAGAGCGACAAACCAAACCAAACCTTGAGTCGGATCTTTAAGCCTATTTAAGTGTTAAATATAAAGTAATAAATAGGGGAATTAAATTAAATGAAAATCGATATGCTTACCTGCAACTCTTTGAAAGGTTGTCCTATAAACATCGTTAATAACTCCGTTCGAGGCTTTCATCGCAAAAGCCCCCCGGACAGTAGCCTTTATACTAGGCTCAAAATAAAAGGGTGCAGAGTGTGATGTTAATTTCCCCGCGGCTGCGCTTTGTTTTTCGGGGTTGACAGTCGGAAATGGGGCGGCCCTCTGTCAGGAAATACCGATGGTTATCGGCAGCAAAACCTATTTTCACTTTCTGAACCCAGGTAAACTGATTTCGGTTCGGGTTTCCCTGCTGGTTTTGCAGAATAGATCCATAAGGTAATATGAAGACATGGTGAATTGTTGAGTTTTAAGGCGACATATTTAAGAGCATTTTTTTAAAAATTTATAAGCTATAATATTGTATGCGCTTTATTGAAATATATATAAAGTATCTGATACAGAAAGACAAAAATAATTTCTTTAATTAAATTATTTTTTAAAATGTTCAAAAATTTAAAAGCCTAAAATTTCTATTAATTTTACAAATTTTAATGTTCTATATAAAAAACAAGTAATATAAAAAAAAAAAAAATTTAAAGACAATTCCTACTTTTTTCTCACTATAACGAAGAAAGTCCTCTATAAACAATTTTCATTCATTTTTTGAAGTTTATCTGGCCCCTCTATTGGTAAATATATGCAACTTATATCTAAAAAACAATATAATTAATGAATTAAATTTAATTACTGAATTAATATTTGAAAAAAACTGTATTAACATCCAGTGTCATCTACTACAAGTTAAAAAAAAAATGTATTTGATCTTGAGCGGATGAATAAAAAGTATTTTATGAACGATTGAAAATTTGAACAAGATATATATAGGGAGAATGCGAGCTAATAGAAGGAATTGAAAAATCTAAATTATTCTAGGAAAAGTTTTTCTCAATTTTACGCACGCAGCTGAATGTATTATGATTATGTTGTTGTTCTAATGCAGCTAGCAATAGAGAGACAGTTAATCTTTTTGCCATAAGCAAGGGCTACACCGCTGTTACTCATTTAGCACTACCCAGGGAGTACGTATAGCTTGAAGATAGGCTACGGACGCGAGTATCCCCCCACAACGCTCTACGATCCTATTAGACCGGGATCTGCGGTTTAAAGTGGATCACTACAAACCACTACAAACATCCATTTGCATCGCCGGTACTCGAGCCCAAAATCTGTGGTACCAAAAGGCAGAGCGGCACTGACTCAATTATGATTATTTATTGTTAAAAATTATTTCTCTCATGCACTATGAAAATCAATAAAACAAAAAAAAAATAGCTAAACTGATTTTGTATTTTTTTATTTTTTTTTATTAATTATTTATTTTAACTTTTATTCCAAACGCAGAATTAAGAAACACATTATAAAAAAAAAAATTCAATTAACCATAGCAATTACTAAAAAAAAAAGACATTTATATTAAACATTCATCATCATCAGCCCCATAATGGTTTAATGCTGTCTGCCTATTAGCAGATTTGGAGACAGGGGATGTTTTCTTTTTTACAGGCGCACGCTCAAAGCTTTACAGCTATATTAGACCGGGACCTACGGCTTAAAGTGGATTCCGAACCACTACAAGCATCCATGGTACCGTCGCATCGAACCCGAAACCTGTGTCACTGAGCGCTAGTCACTAGGCCATCAGGCCCCATATTAAACAATTTTTTGTTCTAATGCAGCTGGCAAAATAAAAAATAGTTGTCTTTGATGTCTTAAGGCAAGCGCCGCACCTACGTTACTCACTTAGCACTACCCATTAGGTGCGTGTAGCTTGAAAATAAGGTGGAGAAAGACGCGGTGTAACACTACCCCCGCAACGCTCTACGATCCTGTTAGATCGGGACCTACGGCTTAAAGGGGATTGCGAACCACTACGAGCAACCATGGTACCACCAGGACTCGAACTCGAAACCTATGGCACCGAGAACTAGTCACTCAGCCATCATGCCCCATATTAAACATTGCAACATTTATATTACTTTTCCATCATGAAAATAAAATAATATGCAATTCAAATTGTTTAATATTTTGGTTCATTGTGATTAATGTTTTGAAACTGAGCCAATATGACTCTCATAATGTTAATACAATAAACTGGTATATAGTAGTATATGGTAGTAACTTGGCAATTTTTAAAAAAAAATATTTAACAATTATGGGACAATTTCTCCATTTATTAGTTAAGTATTATTCAAAGCTCACAAAAGCAAAAAGCATAAAATTATTAATAACAAAATGAAAAATAAATAAATATAATAAATTGCAATCAGCCTGTCTGATATGTAGGTTAAGCATAAAATTCAGAATTTAATGTAAAAACCAAACGCATAACAGCACTCTTAATAAATAAATAAATAAATTACAGAATTGCAAACGATTTTCGTTTCTCGAAAAACCTCATATTCGCTTTGAAATAAAATCGACTTCGCTTTCACCAGATGATCTTTTAGAACAATTTTAATTATTTAATTATATAATTATTAGCTCCAGAAAAAAGTAAAAGGTATAAAATCATTAAACAAAAAATGAAAAATAAATAAATATTAATAAATTGCAATCTGCTTGACCGCTATACAGGTTACCTATAAAATTTAGTATTTAATGTGTTGTTGTTGTTGTTGTTTCTTATCCCACTTGGCTGGCCAAGCCCACGAGCCCATACGTACTCATGATTGAAGGGGAAGGAAGCAGCTTCTGTTGTGATTGGAGCACCCGTAGGTGCTCCAATCACCCGTGACGTTCTTACCCGTGCACCCGGAGCACCCGTGACGCTCTTACAGTCATAGAAGACCGGGACCTACAGCTTAAAGTGGATTCCGAACCACTACAAACATCCATGGCACCGCCGGGATTCGAACCCGAAACCTATGGCACCGAGCGCCAGAGCGCTAGACACTCGGCCATTCAGGTCCCAAATTTGCCAACGGCACGCAGTGTTCCCAGGTGGTCACCCACCCAAGTACTGACCGCGCCCAATGATGCTTGACTTCGGTGATCTAACGAGAACCGGTATATTCAGCATGGTACGGCCGTTGGCGTATTTAATGTAAGAACAAAAAACATAACAGCAATCTTAAAAAAAATAAAAAATAAAACCATAGATTTCGAAACTAACCAATTCCCTTTTTTAAAAAATTGTATTTTCAATTAGAAATAAAATCGCCTTTGTTTTCACCAGACGATTTTTTAAAAAAAGTTTTACATTATTTAATTATATAATTATTGTAAATGTAAAAGAATAAAATCATTAAACATAAAATGAAAAATAAATAAATAATAATAAATTGAAATCTGCTATGCCGATATACATGCTATGCATAAAATTTAGAATTTCATAATTTTAATTTAAGAATAAAACGCCAAAAGCGGCATTGTTAAAAAATAAAAAAATGAAAACTACAAAATTTCAAACGATTTTCTTTTGTTGAAAAATCTCATTTTCACTATGAAATAAAATTATCTTTGCTTTCACCAGACAATTTTATAGAACCACTTTAAGTTCATTTTTCCTACTAAATTATTTAATAATTACTCAATTATTATGTTAATAAATATTAACAGGTGGGTTGAAAAGTTTGTAGGCTGACACTTAGATGGCGCTACTAGTATTAAATCCATTTAATTTTTAGTTAGCCCTAACCTTCAAAAGACACGTGCATAAATTTGACAGCTGTCGCACTATTAGTATGCGAGTTATAGCATTTTTAGTGAAGCAACTTTTGTTAGTTTGAAAAAATGGATAAAAAGGAATTTCGTATGCTAATAAAGCATTGCTTTTTGGCGAAAAAAAATACTGTTGAAGCCAAGGCTTGGCTTGATAAACATTATTCGGACTTTGCACCAGGAAAATCAACCGTAGAGAAGTGGTTTGCAAAATTTAAAGAGCTGAAATGAGCACCGAGGACGATGCACGCAGCGGACGACCGACGAAAACATCTAAAAAGTCCACAAAATAATTTCTGATAACCGTAAAGAGAAGTTGATTGAGATAGCTGAGATCCTAAAGATATCACAGGAACGTGTTGGACATAACGTGAATGAATATTTGGATATGCGAACGCTCTGTTCAAAGTGGGTGCCGCGCGAGCTCACAATCGACCCAAAACAACAACGAATGGATGATTCTAAGCAGTGTTTGAAGCTATTCAATCTTAATAAACCCGAATTTTTGAGTCGATATGTGACAATGGATGAATCATGGCTCCATCATTTCACACCGGAGTCCAATCGACAGTCAGCCGAGTGGACTGCACGTGATGAGCACTAAAAATGCTATAACTCACATATTAATAGTGCAACAGCTGTCAAATTATACACGTGTCTTTTGAAGGTTAGAGCTAACTAAAAATCATATGGATTTAATACTAGTAGCGTCATCTATGTGTCAGCCTATGAACTTTTCAGCCCCACCTGTTATGCCATAAACAAATCACCAATTGGTGATAAAATGGGGACATCGTCTTTCAGAGATAACTATCCCCTATTTATGTGTCTTATAGAAGGAAACGATGAAAAATTCTCTCTGGATAGTTTCACAATCGATGTCAGAAGCTTGCATATACTATCAAATCCCCTCGAGTCTGAAAACAGTGATTGCAATGAAAGCTGCTAATGGATTCGAAACGAACCTCTTGCATGATAGCTACACACACATCATCATAAATCGGACTTGTGATTAGTTTGGCAATGAATCTGTGATAGAATTATGGATAATAATCACATGATGTGAGACACTTTTCTGCGTCGAAGTTTTGTGTTGTTGGCTTAGCCTTTTTGTGCTCATAATGCTTTGCTGGAAGAAATACGATCTGCTTCAAAAATATACATGCAAGTATGTTTGATAATAGCGTATTTTTTATGCAATATAGTCGGGTTCATAACAAAAACCTATTATTTTTTAATATAGTTGATTATAATGTTTTATTTATTTATTTTTTTATTTTATGTAATATGATTCAGTGAAGCAAATTAAAGTGAAAATGAAGAATCACAACAGAAACTTATTATTTTTTAATAGGATTGATAATAACGTATTTTTTTTAAGTAATACAGATCCAGTGAAGCAAATTAAAGTAAAAAATGAAAAATCATAACAAAATCTTATTATTTTTTGTTGTGATTATCAACCATATTAAAAAATATTTTTTAAGAATAATTTTAAATAATTTTTTTTAATTTTGAAAATGAAGAATCACAATAAAAACTTATGTTTTTCTTGTGATAATCAACCTTATTAAAAAATAATTTTTAATATGGTTAATAATAACGTATTTTTATTTTTTTTTTAAGTAATACTGATTCAGTGAATCAAATCAAAGTGAAAATGAAGAATCACAACAAAAAATTATTATTTTTAACACATTTCATTCCGTTTGACGTTGCATAGCTCAACGCTGATGGTTCCTTTCTTCGTTTCTGCGAGGGTTGGTTGGAAGCATGGCAACAAGGCCACAGCGAAGGGCCATATTTCATGAAAATGGCCCCATATAATCGCTATCGAGTTCACTTCTTCTTTCGGAGGCAAGGGTTGTCCCCGGGCTAAAAGGGTGGAAAACTCGGCGACCGATTCGTCGCCCCGATAAAATTCTGCTGCGATTTGTCACCCTGCTCTCCGTGCCTTCTCAGATAAATTATGGCTCGATTACTCCCATAATGGCCGCCAGATGGAGCTTCTCGGTACGATTTATGGACTGCGAATCGGCTTGCTTGGTTTCCTGCTCCAGAGGTGACACAAGCACTATTAGCGGCCCCCCTCGATAATGGATCCCAAGGACAAAAGGGGTATTTTGATGGTAAAGGATGTCGACTTTAGGTAAAAGAGGCAGTCTTTGGCATAAAGTGTCATTTATAGCCTTATTTATCCCTTTATCATGGGGCATCATAAGCACAAATAAGGTTTAATGAAATCTGAGATTGAATTCGGTTTTTTCCTTGCTTCAAGCAGTGCATTCAAAGTTTGGACTGTCGTAGTTTTTGATCATGAATAGAAATTTTAAAATTAAAATGATAAGCAAAAAAATAAAGACTTAGCACTTGTTTTTGGAACCGAAAGAGGTCAGTTTGAAATTCAACAAGTGGAAGTTCCAGTGTCTATGCCGGGAATGTACACTATAAATCTGTACGCTAAAAAGTCCTTTCATTTTAAGGAAAAGAAGGTGATCACCACAGATACCTCTTCTGAGGAAGATTCTAAGTTACAATGGCACAGTGTAGCAAGTCCTCTCACAATACCTTCTGTATAAACCGACATGTAGAATGACAGGTAATCTGCCGCATACCTGTCATTCTAGTGGGGAGTATACCTCAGATAAAAAAGCAGACCAATTGGCAAGATTGGTTTGGTTTGCCGCTCTACTGTCATTTTTGTGCACACTTTGGGCTGATTAGACCGGGATCTACTGCTTAACGCGGATTCCGAACCACTACCATTACACCACACCATACCACATCACTGTGCCTAGAACTGAATTGCGCCTATACAGTTTGGGAATGATGTGGGTGACAAGAAATCCGATTAGGCTCTGTGATGCTCTACGGTCATAGGAGACCAGGACCTACGACTTAAAGTGGATACCGAATCACTACAAACATCCATGCCCCAGCCAGGATTCGCACCTGAAGCCTGTGGTATCAGAGGCCAGAGCGCTGGCCAATTGGCCATAAGGCCGCAACCAATTGGCGAAGAGGGGTACATATTATTAGGATACAATATTATGTTACTATTACTACTATACCACACCACATCACTGTGCCTAGAGCTCAGTTGCCCCTATACAGTTTGGGAATGATGTGGGTGAGAAGCCTGACTGGGCTCTGTGACGCTCTACGGTCATATCAGACCGGGATATTCAGCTTAAAGTAGATTTCGATCCACTACATAATATTATGGTGCCATACAACGCAGAATTATCAATTAAATCAAGGGATAAACTCTGGGTGAATGATTGGAAAGAGTTCAGTGGTAAACTACGTAAAGAAGCAGTGGCTAATTTCAGACTGAGAACAGGACACGACTGATTGGCCGAACACCTCATCAGAATAGGCATATTGACTAATAGCCTATGCCCTCTCTGTGAAACAAACTCTTTGATTAAGCAGCTCTTACTCGTCTGTCGGGGCCTTGACCCTGCATTACAACATAGAGGAGATGTTTGCCTGTTTAATTGGATGGCTAGGGATCTCATGTACCGAGCACACATTTATTTCTTCTTTTAGACTTCTATGCATCTTTAATTTTTGGACTTTTACTTGTGTAATTTTAAAATGTTTTTAATGTTTTGAAATTGTCAAGTTTTAATTCTAATGATGATGTGTCCTTAATATTTTGGCAGTATGTAATTCTGAATTAATTTTTGTATTATTCTTTGGCGAGTGGCCTGATGTAAACGGATTGAGTTCCAATTTTGCCGTGTGAAACATCAATAACAATACCTCAATTTAAAGGATTCGGTATCTATAAATAACAAGCAACACTACAGTGAGATATCAAATGTATTATATCGTAAACTTTTTCAAATGGCAAAAAAAAAATTTCAGTAAACAAGTCTGTTATAGCATTATTTGCTCCTTGTTTACAGAAATATTACACACACACAACAGTTAGTCTTGTAATTTTAATAATGAGAGTGTTATAATTTATTAAGAAACTGCTTAATAAAGAGGGCCTGTATAACTTCTGACAATGAAAAGAAATTTAAAAAAAGAATATAACAAAAATATAAATAATGGAGGACAGAAATAAAGATATTCCCTCATAGATATTTTTAATGACAGGATGAGTCTAGGTAGAAGAGATAATTTTTGTCTCAAAGTACATCATCTGTATATTTGCTTACGTCTTTTACATAAAAAAATCATCTGCCCATAATTTACATTTTAAAATCTAATTGGATTTCTTATGCTCATAAATGTGTATGTATGTATGTATGTATGTGTATGTATATATATATATATATATATATATTTTTTTTTTTTTTTTTTTTTTTTTTTTTTTTTTTTTTTTTAAATTATTTCCCTCCTATTAACTGTTTGCTTTAAATTTTTTAATTCATGCTAATTCTGTGATACTTTGTTTTTATTATATTTGAATTCTGAGCAGATGTGCACTACGTGCACAGGTACTCGACTCTCCTATCCAATCTAGTATGCTCATGATCAATTTAAAATTATGGATAGGTATATAGGAACCATCTTAATAAAATACTGCAGTACTGGGCAATGCAACGCAAGGGAGGCCTTACATACTGTTAAGTTTAGATTATTAATTATCTTATTACATTATTATTAAAACATTACAACCAAGGGATCTTATATTTCAAAAATCTGCTTGTCAGTACAAAATAAATGATTTGAAATTTATGGGAAAATTAAAGAAAACTAATGACTTATATGGAGCCTGATGGCCGAGGGACTAGTGCTCTGGCGCTCGGTTCCACAGGGTTCGAATCCAAGCGATGTCATGGATGTTGTTGTTTAGAATCTGCCATGGATATTATTCTTCTGGATCCTATTTAAACCGTAGGTTAATATCTAACGAGACTGTAGAGCATAAGGTTGCCAACCCTACCCCGTAGTCATGCTCGACAAACCCCCATCATGAAGCCGAAAGGAAGAGTCAAAACGTTTTTAAAGGATTAAGGTAAATATTATACAACTATGGATTAAAAATTCAAACTATGAAGATGCTGAATGCAAATAAACGAGTTATGATCTAGATACACGTGCCTCGTTAATTTTATTCAGTTTTTATTAATTATATATATTGCATTTAATATTAAACATGCCAGTCTTCTAAACGAACAGGAATGTTTACAATTCGTGTTCGAGCAGTTTCTCAAGGGAAAATCTCGGTGAATTAATACCGACTGAAGTTCCATACATCTTGGCGAATCCTTAAGATTACTGATGTTGCACATGAGAACAAATGCTGCTGAAGAATACTTAATCGCCGAGATGCTTTCGTTCGACTCAACAAGATGTTTCCAACAATCTGTATCAGCGCTGCCTAGCAAACCGTAAAACCCCATTTTTCATGTAGACATAAAGCTGTCAGTGCACGTATTCAGAAAGAGCCTAGGACTTGACCCAAATGTGTTATTCATCTTTCACGTTTTCTCCTTTGTCGCATAATGGATTTAGAAATGGCTGCGCTAAAGGATAATTCACCTCTTAAGTCATGAAAATAAATATAAGTTCCTCATATCAGCTCATGAAAGATTAAACAAAAAAAGTCATGTTGGTATAATCAGCATGACTTAGAAATCATGTTTTAATTCAGCTATAATTTATAAATTTCTTAAATGTAAAAATCACTGAAAGAAAAATCGCTAAAAGTTCTTTTTTCTTGACTGTGTTAAAATATCAAAAGAATAGCAGCAAAAATCGCAATATATATACATTAATTGGAGAAACCATAATATACCAATATGTATACAGTAAATTAATACCATAATGGATGTATAATTACATGGCTTGAGCTTAGGTATAAGCATCAAAACCTGGATATTTGATATACTTACTATTGCAATTTCAAAGTGATATTCATAATTGAATAAATATGATGCTTATCAATATGACAAGCATTATATGATGATAAGCTCTGGGAAGAAAATGGGTTCGCTAATAATATGAATTTTTTTACATCGAGATTTTCTTGCAGTTCTTTTGCCTGCTTTCGACTTAATTTGGTAATTATGTTCCTTGATTCTCAATGAAAAACACCACTATGTCCAAAAACGAAAAATATTGCAATTGCAAAGTGATATTTATAACTGAATGAATATAATGCTTACCTCTATAACAGAACCACACTGTGCCAAAATGAAAAAAAAAATATTGGTGCAAAATGATATTCATAATTGAATAAATATAGTACTTATCAAATCTCTTTGCGAAGGAAATGAGCCATTTTAACCATTTGAATTTTTTTCCATCGAAGTTTACTTGCACTTTTGTTGTCTGCTTTCGACTTAATTCGGTGATTATGATCCATGATTCTCAATAAAAAAAACAACACTGCGTCCAAAACGAAAAATTTAATCAGAAATAATATTAAAGACTAAACTATTATTTGTGACAACATTTGTTTATTGCTTAATTCCTCTTTCCTCTTATTAAATTTCTTCAGGGCCAATTCTTTGACATCAAAGTTTTCTTGAACCTTTATCATTTGTAAACTTTTTAAATATTTGGAGATGATATTCTATAAATCACTATAAAAAACAGTGTCCAAAACGGAAAAGTTATCACCAATAATATAGTGGGCTATCATACCTCACCAATCTATAATTCGCAATTATATTTGTTATCTTTCTGTCTCTTAATACGTTTCTTTGGGAAACAAATGAGTGGATTAATAATTGAATTCTTTTACATCAAAATTTTCTTGGTCTTTTATTATTTGTTTACTGTTTAAATATCTGGAGTTGATGATCCATGACTCTCAATAAAAAAAAATAATAAATAAATAAAAAATAAAACTGTGTGAGAAACGGAAAATATTATCACCAACCTCGTGAATAATCGCACTTTACCATTCTAACATTGTCTACAATATCTGTTAGTAACTTAGTTCCTCTTCTTTCGCTAGTGAAAGAGATCTGACAGTTTATTTTGGAACAACCTCTGATGACACTTGTCAGTGCGGTCTGCGGTCCTCCTGATCTCCAGTGCATCAAAAAGAAATTTTTCACCCCAAATCTCCCCGGGACAACCTGAGTACAAGCCACAAAGCTTGAACCACCCTCCCCCCCAGAAAGACTTAATGAAATTCGATACTCATCCATTCCGGCAGGGGGGGGGGGAGAAGAACCCCTATCATTTCGTGGAAAGATAACCCACTGGGGGGATGGCAGGCAGTGTCTAGGAGGGGTGTTGCGAAGTCCCATGCAAAAAAATCTTCTCTCTTTTGCAAATATGTAACTGGAGCCGCGATCTTTTGACGAGTCCCTCTTTACCAGGCTTGTACACCCACTGATGTCGCTTCCCAACCCACTTTGTGCAGAATCCCTGAAGGCCCCAAATCGCGGTAACCCGCAGTCAGTCCTGAGACCACAGGGGCCCCAATAACAGTGGATAAAAAGAAATATTTAGATCCATTCCGTGGTATAATTTTATTTATGTAATCTCTAATGTGACATTTCAACAGTATATTAGATAATTTTCCATTGTACCATGTATTACTTTTGTTTTACTATATTTAAATTTTCCAATGAACTCCAATCATCGTTAAAGTAAAGAATTGCTCAGTATTATATTCAACTATGTAAATTCCATTTGTTGATAGTGCGCATGTGCGCCTTCTTCTGTTTTGTATATAAGGCGAAGTAAGCCGAAATCTATGTTCTTATTTTTCAATTGCTTGTAAATGAACAATTTACAATAAAGTGGATGTGGATTCAGCGAGTATTTTCTGATTCCATCTATCGACACCCTGCAAGTCTGGTACACCAATATTTATTTTTTGATAACAAGGAAAAAATGTAACAACTGCATTATATTTATTTGTGCACATTACTGAATAAGACTCAATGTTACATTCTAATATTAAAAAAAAAAAAGCATAACATTTTCTTTTGCAAAAACTACCACAATTTTTCTCGAAATCGATAGAGTTTTTTAATTGCATTATAGAGTAATAGCAAAAAAATCATTTAAAAAAAAATTTCGTAGAACTATTAGATTTTTTTTTTCGTAGACTTTAATATTCAAAATTATTACTTTTAATGGAAACAACGTAGCAGTTTGCATATCTGTATATGCAACTGTAAAACGGTTGATATTTATATAATAACTATTCCATTATATAGATGTTACAGAAATAAATATATATGTCTCATTTTCGAGCAAACACAATAATAAATTCAATATAAAATAACTATATTTTTTTTTAATTTCTTAAAACCAACTGAGGAAAATATGAGTCATGCTAATACATATTTCAGAAAATAAAATATATATATATATATATATATATTAAGGAAAGTTGGTAGGTATTTTAATGACCAAATAATATCAGTTACACATTAGTCATAACATTCAATTATATATTAATCATATAGTTATTATATATGAGTCACATATATACCCCATTCAAAATAACAACAAAAGATCAAATTGTAGAATTTCCAAAATAAAAATTCTTGAAATAATGTTTATTTGTTAACAAAAACTTACACATATATTGATGCATAACATTATACAGCCTATAATTGATATTATGAAATAGAAATAAATATTAAGAAGACAATTAACTAGAAAGAAAATTACGAAACTTTTTTTACGATTGGCTTCTTAAGGATTTTATGGCTTTATAAATATAACTACTCCTATTTCACTATTACATAATCTTAGCAATAAAAGCGCTTGTACAAGTATTTAGATTATTTTATAGATGCTTTTAAGTATATGTAGTATGCAATAGTTATGTATGTGTATGTTTGGTTAGTTTTTTTTTCTAATGCAGCTGGCAATACAGAGACAGTTATCTTTATGCCATAAGCAAGGGCTGCACCGACTTTACTCATTTAGCACTACCCAGGAGTCACGTGCCGCTTAAAAATATGGTATGGAGTAACACTACCCCCACAATGCTCTACGATCCTATTAGACTGGGATCTATGATTTAAAGTGGATTCCGAAGCACTGCAAACACCCATGACAACGCCGGGACGTGAACCCGAAAACTGTGATACCGAGCACCAGAGAGCTAGCCACTCGACCATCAGGCCCTGAAGTAGCTTATATAATTATTTAGATTATTTCATATATGTTTTTATGTAAATGTAGTATTATGTATGTGTACAACAGTTATATATGTATAATGTAATATATACTAGTTCATGTCTTTCACTCTTAATTGATTATTCAGGGCGAAGGTGATCCAAATTAATTGAATTAAATTATGTGCAATGTTGTCTTAAATATTTATCCAACTCCAATCAACAATACCTGGTCCCAAATTAACCTTCAATCGATTTCTAATCATGAATCGATCTCTTGATCCCATATCTACCATTTCCGACCAAAGCTGTTTAAGACTTACAAGAACGAACCAAAAAATTAGAATTGAAATAAATTTTTTTTAAATAAAGGGAGATTATATCTAAATGGTACAGATTATAACTCATTATTCTACCTTTTTTCTTCTTTCAAAATCATATTAAAAAAATATCAAAATGAAAAATTTGAGATGCTTTTGAAAAAAAAACAAATTCATGATGTATCCATTCATGTCTGTTACTATGATGCTCACTTCAACAAGTGTCTTTCAAGATTTATCAAGGAGCTGTCACAATTTTGTTACTGTAGCAAGTTTCTTAATGCATGGTCTTTTTAGCATTCATTGTGTTCACGAGGGGGTGGTCTGCAGGACGGGTCTTAAATTAATGACAGACTTCTCTAAGAAAATCGTCTTGACTCGAGCCATGAGCCATGCTCGGAATTGCAACACTCCTGGATGAACGATTGACCTCTCTTTCAAAATGAGATTCACATGCTGAATAATTTATTAGTGTGATTTAACTCGGTCATTTCTGACATGGTACGGTTGCTCGGATTGGAGTTTGAAGTTGAGTGCTGCAAGGCATTTTGAAAAACTTCAGCGGTTAAACTTCACTACACTTCGAATAATCGCATAAAACAAAGCTCTCCAATATAAATCGTAATTTTTGTTTTAAAAAAAATAATGACATTTGTTTGAGCATTTATTCAACTTGTTGAAATTCTAAGCACATGAAAAGCATGCATTATGTAGATATTTTATTAAATATTAATTCGCATTTCAAAATTATTATAATTTCTTGACCAGCTCAATGTTATATATATATATATATACATCTGCATGGAAAGTAATCAAGCACTATTTAACTACGTCGTGTTTCTTTATTTGTCATGATCTACATCTTATATTTAGAGGCGTTTTGCATAACAAGTATTCTTTTCTCCTGTAGCCTTTTTCTCACTGGGAAAATTGTAACAATTCTTTCCCAGGAGAGAGGAATGTATATTCTTTAACAAGTACATAATAACAACCCATCACTCAAATTTGACGACTAGAAGTGTTGTGGGTAGTTATATTATATGCAATTAATGTTTTGTACTAACGAGAACAACCTGCCACTCAAATCTGATAGCAGATAATCTGTTTCTTGGATAATGAGACCTCATGAAATTAGTGATTGTGCGACTTTCCCGGATCGAAACAATTACAGATGGAATATGGACTACACTATGCATCATGAATGGTGATAGACCATTGGCTGAAAAAATGTCTACTTCAATGAGAACCCTCTACTCCCCCTCTTGACGGATTTTTTAAAGTGAGGTTTCTCAAGACAAAAAACAAACGAATAAATAAAATAAAATACCTTTTAGGATATTCTTATTATAAGAGCCAAAATTAATTTTAATGAACTTAAAAAAACTAAATACTCACTAACCTTTTTCCAGTAAATACCATGAAATGCCTAATTAATATTTCATTCCAAATAAAATGAAATCTTTATTATTTATTTATTTATTCCAAACCGAAGTAAGCGAAGACAGTCTGCCATATGTTACAGACAGTTTACAAAATTACATTTACTTTCAATGGTGCATTCGATTTAAAAGTGATTTATTTATTTAGTTCTTCTACTTCCCAAAAAAGAATGGAACAAGCGCAATTGTTAACCGTGCCCTCTTGTGTAACACATGTGTGCGGAGTGTCGATTTCCATGCCGACACCGGGGACCTTTGTGACAAAGAATGTGCCCTCCCCCTTTGTCACCTTTGCCGCAGCTAAAAAAGAATTCAAAACACAGGAGAGGGAACTCTGTGTTAAGCCTCTGAAGTGTCCATTAACTCGGAATCCTTCCGAATTCGAAGCTCTTTTGTTAAATAGTATTTTCATTATTAGTTCTTTTCCCTCCTCTCTCTCTTATTTTTATTCTAATGTAGTAAGTTTCTAATTTAATCCCTGTTTTTTTTTCCTTCTATTTATGAGATACGTCATTCTCATAGAGAGTATATTTTATTGTTTATTATTATTATTATACATCTGAACGAGATAGAAATTAGAAAAACGATTATTAATAGAAGATAATAAGCAATAACCGCAATTCATTCTTTTAGAATTAATAAAAGTTAACATTGATAAAAATATTAAAAAAAATAATACTAAAAAAAAAAAAAAATTTAAGTCAATTCCCACTTTTTTTTCACTCTATTGCAGAAAGTCCTTTATAAATAATTCTCATTCATTTTTTTAAGTTTATCTGGCGCCATCTATTAGTAGATACGTGCAACTTAAATATAAAAAAAATAAAATAAATTAATTAAGTTTAATTAATGAATTAATATTCGAAAAAACTGTATTAACATCCAGTGTCCTCCACTACAAGTTCAAAAAAATGTATTTGAACTTGAGTGGATGAATAAAAAGTATTTTATGAACGATTGGAAATTTGAACAAGATATATATAGGGAGAGTGTGAGCTAATAGAAGGAATTGAAAAAGATTGAAAATATTGCTAAATACAAGTAAAAACGTATTGTAAATATATAATACACTTCGTATTCACACACACAAGGAATATTATTTGAGTGTTAAGCGTCGTTTGCATGAAGCTATTCGCAAAAAGAGACCACATTTATGGAAAGACAACTCTTGCTTTTTACATCACGATCATGCGCCAGCTCACACTGCATTGATTCTTCGTGACTTTTTCGCCAAAAATGAAACCCATATCGTTCCACAACCACCGTATTCACACAGTGCGACTTCTGGCTATTCCCTAAACCCAAAAGACCACTCCGGGAACACCGTTTTGGGTCGATTGAAGAGACTAAACGTGAATCGCCGCGCGCTTTGAAGGCCATCCCTGTCGATGACATTTTAGCATGCATTGAGAATTGGAAGTAAACGTTGGCACAAGTGCATTGTGTCCGGAGGGGATTACTTTGAAGGCGATGAAATAAATTTGGATGTATAAACAACAATCAAAACAACAGTCACTTCTTTAGAATAGTCACTGCAAAACTTTTAGTCACTGCAAAACAACAATCACCTCTTTAGAAGCTATATGATCAAGAGTTCTTCTGCAGGAGTCAGTTATTTTGGATTCAGAGACATTATGTGCTGCGATGGCTTGGATGACTGGCAGGAAGTCTGAAAAAATCATTGTTTTTGAGCTGGACTGTTCTAACACTAATTTGTTTTGTTGCAACTCTAATTGCCTCTAGTTCTAGGAATTATTATATTCTTAAAATTTTAAGAATTCGCTTTTTTAATTATGTGTCATTAAAAAAATTATCTTGCCTTATATTTTCAATGTATAAAGTAGAGTTATCCGAGTCAATTACTTATCCGAGTCAATTTTAGAGACCAATTGCTGCTTTAAATGAGTTACTGAAGAAAAAGGAGATATCCATGAACCTCTTTCCCATTCTGACTATAAATTTTTTACAATTTCTCTTTCATCTTTCATTTCAGCACTAAGAACATGCTCGTATGGAAAAGGGAATAGCAAAAAAAGGAAGTTATTTCTTTATCTTTTCCATCCTTGAAGGGGAGCATTCTTCCAAGAAATAGATTCTTGTTACTTCTTGCTAATTCCGGACCGTATCGGGCAGTCAGCCCACATATTTCCAGGGTTGGCAAAGTAACACAGGTATTGGGCGATACTTTGCCGGAATTCCTTCTGGAATATATGCGCTCGCTGTTCTATTTCATTCGAGACCACAGGACGGTACTTGTCGCACTGACAGTCGACCATTCACATTTAATTTGGATTCGTTTTCCTACAGTGCAGAAAGTGTTTTTAATAGATAAATTCTATTAAAACGAGTACGAAAGATAAAATACGAAAAAAGAATTGTCTTTTTCTATGGAAATAAAAATATTTATATTAAAGCGATTGGATTAAAGGCAATCTATAAAAAGTGTTGCATTAGATCTAGTTGTGAGAAGTAACATTTGGAGACTGAAAATGTTTTGTATGGAAAATTGTAGGAATATTAGAAAGACAGGGAATTTAACATTACTGCAGAACTATTAAGTGTCTCTCTCTCTCTTTATAATCAAATGTTACGGATGCACTGCACTTGATAACATGTAAATTAACTAATTTAATTGGAGCAATAAAAATCTTAAAAAAAACAAAAAAACAAAAAACATTCAAACCTTAATTGAACCGTGCTCTATTTCTGAACAATATTTCGTTGTTATTGTAATAATAGCTCTAGTCAAATTATTGCAAATATAATTATATATAGGTGGATTATCATTAACATAAATTCATTGCTAATAAATTAAATGCATTTTAGTGATAAACTCTTAGGATGGGCTTAAACATTTCCTGAGCTTGGCGAGAAAGACGGTCTCAAATGACTCATGGAGTCCATTAAATGGCCACATATTTCACCCCCTGCGCGGTGACATTTCTGCTCACCACTTCCTTTGTGACAGCGGAAACAACTTCACAGTGAAAGGAAGGACTGTTCGTGAAAAAATGTATCATCACATTCCTTGTCCACCCTGCTCAATGGAAACGTTTCCTTTCACTTGAAAGGAGAACTTCTCGCCACCTTTAATTGTTTTCCTTTTCAAATGAGAAGATTCCTGAAATAAGCTAGGATGAACCTTCGATAAATTGGGATTTCTTTATCAAAACTAAATGTATAAGTGCAATTGTTATTATCAAATGGTTTTTTTATGTAGAGAATTGGTTGCTATGTAAAAAGTGGTTTTTCTAGTATAGTATAGTAGTAACGTGGTATAGTAGCAACATGGATAT
>BPLQ01006336.1:427778-441193 GCA_021605075.1 Caerostris darwini
GTATAGTATAGTAGTAACGTGGTATAGTAGCAACATGGATATAATAAACCTTGAAACATGGTTTGAATTGGTTGTTATGAGAATTGTTGGCTATGTAAAAAAATGGTTCTTCTAATATAGTATAGCAGTAACATGGTATAGTAGCAACATGGTATAAGTATAAGTAACATGGATATAATAATCTTTGAAGCATAGTAGTAACATGGATATAATAATCCTTGAGACTAAATATACAAGCATATGTATAAAAAATATTAATGAGATGTATAAAAAATTACAACTAATAAGGAATAGATAACGGTGATATCAAGAAACGGGTAATTCCGTCTCCATAGTCATTATAAGAGAGCACAAAAAAAATTTCAATATGTTAATGTTGCTGTTAGTTACGAATGCCGGTCATTTTGATTTGAAATCATTCACTACTAAATTATCAGATATCTAGCAGATTCAATATTATTCAAAGCGCACCATGAAGAGTTGGCTACACTGTTCCCACATTTTTCAACCACAGCTTGAAAAGAACACTATCTAATGGATATCTGGGATTTTCATTCTCTCACCATTTCCTGTAGCCCAACAGAAGAACATTCGAACATTCGAAGAATAGTCGTACTGTCGTACCCACTGTCAGCATAAGCAGGAAAGTTTTCTGTTAAGTTAATTTGTTCATTTGTTGTAAATGTTCATTTGCTGTAAAAGTTCATTAAACTTTAAACTCGGTTTCCCTAGTGGAGAAATTAAAAAGTGTTCTCCATCAAGTTGATTTGCCTTTACGTATCACTAGCGTTTCTTTAAAATGACCATGGGCAATAATTTCACACGTTTTCTGTCACCATACGCTGTCTTTCGATAGATTTAGCTACTAAACTTTGCTCAAAGTGCAGGAAATAAACACAATCCACCATATCTATGATGTGTTCTTTACCATGTAGAATAATAATTTGCTATGTAGAGAATTGGTTTGCTATGTAGAGAATTGATTGCTACGTAGAAAGTTGGTTGCTATGTTGAGAAATGGTTTGTTATGTAAAGAATTGGTTAATATGTTCAAAAAGGGTTTACAGTGTTTAGAAATGGTTTGCTATGTAGAGAATTAGTTGCAATGTTGAGAAATGATTTACTGTGTAGAGATTTGGTTTGCTATGTAGAGAAATAGTTTGCTATTTAGAGAAATGGTTTACTATATAGAGAATCGGTTTGTTATGTAGAGAATTGGTTGCTATGTAGAGAAATGGTTTACTGTGTAGAGAATTGATTTGCTATGTAGAGAAATAGTTTGCTATTTAGAGAAATGGTTTGCTATGTAGAGAATTTGTCGCTATGTAGAAAGTTGGTTGCTATGTACAGAAATGGTTCTTCTAGTCGAAAAGTGAACACAAATTGAGATCTTATCTAAACTTCTACAACTTCAGGTATTTTTTCTCTCTCATATTACTATGTTTCTGACAATACAGTTTTATTTTGATTTTACGTAGCATAAATGGTAACTGCATGCAAGACATCGCATTTACTGGCACATATGCTTTGCTATTTTATTTCATCTGTTAAAAATAAATTAACTGATTGTAACCCTGTAAGTTATTTATACTATTATCGAAAAAAAACTTTCTTAATTTAGAATTTCATAAAAAGATAAGCATTATTTTCGAAAAGTATTTTTAATAAAATCTCATAAGCAATACGATTTTGTACAGCCCTCAGAAAAAATCTGAGGGTTGTGATTCGAAAGCTTTTCAAGAAAAAATTCTGAAATTCCCAACATGAAGCCTGCCGTAATATTCATCTTTATTATCAGAAAATATATCACTACGGTAGATTTTTTTCATTACTCTTTTGTTATCACGGTGAAAATCTTCCAATGATATATCTTCCAACAGCTTATACGAAACGATTAAAAAAACCAGCCCAATTTCAATGAAGAAACAGATCTACGCTCACTGAAAAGAGCCTGGAAATATTGTCACAATAACTTTTCTTCTGTACCTTTTGATTAGGTTTTCCCGGTTTGGGATCAGACCGCAGCAATATCTTCTAAATCGACAACCACTGTTTACATCCGCGGATTGGAAGGAAATCAAACATCCATTCCTTTCCGAAGATAAAAAAAAAAAAAAAAATCTTTTTCATTCCTTCTTCCAGGCAAGAACACAATACCCTCCCTCTTCACAAGTCAATTCATCGCCCATCCAACGATACGTTCCGGCTACACAACCCATTACCTCATTGAAAAGCTTTCCACCAAAAACTCAAACATATCCCATCCACATTGCTGCTTCTTCCCGATAAAGTGTCAGGGGACATATCCCAACCACCATCAAGCAATTTCTTTGAGGAAACTCTGAGAGAATGCGTCGTTAAGATTCTTTTCCACCAAAAACTGGATCATCGCAAACTGCATTCAAGTAAAAGACGATGAAGGGAAGAAAGAAAAAAAAACATATATATATAATAATAACTATAAAAAGGAAAAGATATTTTGGCGGCAAGTCACAGAATGCGAAAGTAATTTCGGTTTCACCAGCACCAAGTATGTGGCACAGGCCCCTGTGTCATCACAAGGCCCTTCGGGATTTTGGGGGGGATGTCCTGAAAAGAAGAACCGTGACATTTTTTTCTGTCTGCCCTCTCTCCCCCTTTTCCTAATAACAATGGAATGAGATCTCCAGGGGGGAACAGTGGAGCGCAATTTTTCCCGTTCCCTGTCAGATTATCAACTGTTTTGTCGTGGTGGGGAGAGGTAAGGAGAGAAGCATTCTTTTACTCGAGTTGACAAAACGGAGGTGGTTGGAGAGCTTTCTCGGGATAATTCGAGTCGGCGGTTCAAGGGTATGAAGCTGATGGGAGAGTTATCTGTTCTTGTTTTTGTACCCCAAAAGTTTAGAGCCCGAAAGTGCCTTTGTAAGAAGTAACCCAATGTCAACTTGTGGATGTCATCATGTTAAGATTTGTTGAAACAACCTGCAGTAATAGTTAGGATTATAGACCTTTTAATGGTGATTAATTTTCGAACCCATAGTGCTCTTGATATTGCATATTTTTTTGATATTGCATATTAAGGTTACACAAAATACATATATATTTTATATGTTTGTATTTTGTGTAACCTTAACTGATCATTGAGTGGTGAACATGTAGACAGATATATTACTAAACGATGAATATAATGGGAAGCAAGAATACCAAAGAACATTTCGCAACCTCAAACATTTTTTTCAATAAACCAGCATTTGATTTATAAGGTTTACAAATAGCAGTGAAACTGTACACTCAATGTTTTCTTGCTACAATTATTTTTTCCTATCTCCTGATACGTTCAAGTTTATTTGCTGTCTTTATTCTTTGAAAATAATTATTTATTAGCAAGCTGGCTTTTGTTAGCGTTTTGATAAATTGAATCGCAATAACTGATACTGAATATTACTTTGATAAATATTAAGAAAATTTTACTCCTGTGAAAAATGAAGGAAAATATTTAAAACATTTCCTATGATGATTTTTGGTTTTTCAAGACCTACATGAGATGGATTTATCTCTAGACGCAATATTGAGCTGAACTGAACTGATGCAATATGTAAACATGGCTCTCATATAGTCCATGAAGTTCAATATTATGTAAAATAATCTTAATTTTTTGCCTTGTGTTTTACTTTTCGAAACTCATTTTGTATTTATCTAATGTAGGAATATCTATGTTTTCCAAATTGTTAAATCATTAAGATCTGTCATGAACTTGGATCATGGTTGGCAGAATGTTTGGATGTATCCAAGATTGTTTGGATTCTTTGCAAATAACTATGACGTGTTTTTTCCCCCTTCATTCATTCATAAAAATGTTGGGTTTTTTTATATTCCATTTATTTATTTATTTTTTAAAAGGTTTAAGTAGAACTATTGGGTTGGATGATATGATAGCTACGAGAAACAAAAACATTTTTTGGGGGGAATATTATTAATGGTTGTTCATACTTATATGTGATGTACTTCCAAGCGTTCATCAATATTAATGTATACGAATACTAATTTTATGTATGAAAATTTTTGTCTTGAGAAAAATAACTATATTGAAACAAAGCAATTTATTGCCTATTCTTTAAACGCTAAAGTAAAGAAAATTATTAAAATAAGACTGGAATAATCATGCCTTCTTTAAATGAATTACCAGTGGTATTACTTGTAAATTTAGATTATTTTTTGGGGTCATTTGTAATTTATTTTTAAGGAATACAGTATTCTAGGTATTAAATACTTTAATCATTGCTTATGAATGCAATGTAATATATTTCATAAGCTCTTTTCTGATATTGTAGTTTTTAATTGAATAAGCAAAAATTGTACAATGTGATCAAATTGATAAATCAATAGATAAACAATTAAATAATTAATGATAATTTAATAACATAAAATAATTAAAGGTACAAAATACTTAAGAATAGTATTAAGAACTTAAGTATACAGGAAGATTAAGAAGTATACAATACTTAAGTACAGGAACCTACAAAAAAATTGTGTTCTCTAAGAGATCTTTATGCGACTCTAGAAGATTCTACAGAATAGAAGACTCTGTAGACGATAGAAGACTTTACAGAAAAATACAAAATACCAATTTGATGCATTATGATAAGGAAATACTACACAAAAATATTGAACAAAATCTAGATTTTAAAAATGAAACGAACGAGTTATCCAAAAAGTGTACATATATATAGCATCAAAATACTCGCTGTAGAATGTCTTCTAATAATTACAATTCGAAAGGTTTTCAATGCAGAATATTTACCTATCTATAAAGTGCATAAAAGATATGGCATAAATAGTTGAATTGGATTCAAGTCCGGTGAGTATGCTGGCCAATCCATACGGGTGATATCCTCCAATTGAAGGCATTCGTCTACAATGTTTGCACGGTGAGGACAGGCGTTTGTCATCCATAATCAGAAATTCAGCATCCATGGCGCCCCGAAACAAACGTTATGTTGTTCCAGAATGACATCCCGATAGATGTCATCATCGTCTGTCATCGTTACACTCTGAACATGCAGGTAAGTTCTGAAACCAAGAATAATTCCTCCCCAAACGGGCCATCCTGCACCACCGTAACGTGTCGTTCAATAGTGTTCTCTTGGTGGTAACGGGTACCTGGCGCTCTCCATATGAAAGTCCGGCGAGAATCAGACTGCAAACTAAACCTGGACTCGTCGGAAAACATCACACCAGACCACTGTTGCGGTGTCCACAATGCATGCTCTCTACTCCAGGTTAATCGCAGGTGACAGTGAGTTGCGGTAAGTGAAACACATCTGACAAGCCTACGAGCATATAGACCAATGTGCCCTAAGCGTCTGTACAAGGTCTGCCTTGAAACTGTCGTACCGGTAGCTGAAGAGAGCTGACGAGACAGGTCTGATGCTGTGCTCCGTCTGTTTCTTTTAGCAGTAACTGCTAAATACCGGTCCTCATTCGGCGTTGTAACTCGGGAGCGACCTGTGCTGTAACATCTACTCACATTACCATCATCTTGGAATCGTTGCCAAAGCCTGGAGATGACACTCTGGGCGATTCCATGTTCCTCGGATACTTCCAGCTGGGTACGTCCACATTCCAGTCGTCCGATAATTCTACCATTCTTCATCCAAATGCTTCCTTTGTGCCATAACTATGCGGTTATTGCACTGAAAGGCTTTTAAAGCGCTTGTGAACAATTATACTTCTTTGCCACCATTCCTTATATACCCCTCTCTTACACTCTCGTCATTGTGACATACTATCCGCGCCATCTGGTGGTTTCCTGTAATTTGCATATTCTTCTTCAAGATGTGTGTGATAATTCTACAGGTGAAATTTTTATTTTAGAGTTCAATTTCTGTGGGATTCTGAATTATCCTTAATTTATGGACATGAATGTATTTATGATGCATAATCATTATCTTACATAATGTATAAGTAGCAAAGCACTTTCTGTAGAATGCTTTTTAATAATTACAATTAGAAAAGGTTTTCAGTTCATAATCTTTTAACTTTTTGCAAAGCAAACAGCATCAATTTGGTATTTTCATATTAATAACTTATTTAGAAAATAAAATAATTTTTAAGTAAATAAAGTTACGTGAGTAAGGTATATGATATTTAAGCCTAATTGCAGAAACTAGTGCTTCAATTTCAAAGTTTGCATTCAAAGAAAAATTTCAGTTACGAACTCAACTTCAAAGTTTGCTTTTAAAGAAAAATTTCAGTTATGAACTCAATTTCAAAGTTTGCATTTAAAGAAAAATTTTCAGTTATAAACTGAACTTAATTAAACAATTGAATGTCTTCTCAAACTACCAAAAACTTTAATCTAAAACAAAACTGATTTAGAACTCCAACATTATTCCACAAAACCAAACACTGTCGAAACTCAGAAGAATCCGTCAACCCACTGACCCTTCCACGGATACAAGACACTTCCACCCGTCAATTTCATAAACGAAATATCCGGCCAAATGTGTCCGCCAGGTGTGGTCCGGCTGGTAATCAGGGAGGGACCGACCCCACGAGCCGAAAGTTGTAATAACTTGCAAATCAGGCAACCCCCAGAGATGAACCAAGGAGAGAAAGAGAGAAGAAGAACCTTTTTGATCAGAACGCCAAACGATATTGCTTTCGCGGTAGAAGTTGAAGTAATTAAAAGTGGTGGAGGTGAGATGTCTGCTTTCGCTTTAAATTAGGCAGCGGGGCTTGAATGAGTCTCGAATGTGGAGGGATTCTTAATTTGAATTTTTGTGCAGCGGTGCACTCGAGCGTCATTTTGTCTTTTCATTTGGAGTAAAATAGATTTGCTGCACCCCAGGTACGGTCTTGTTGAATCCATACAAATGATTCAGAAAGGGAATTCCTGTTATATGAACATGTCTTATTTCTTTTCCATATTCATAATAATTGAAGAGTTTGTACTTTTGCCAATAATTGAATCTATTGCATGCGCAGTAACTCATTACTTAGAAGTAAAATGAATAATAATAGTTCGAATAATATTTATACTTTTGATGTTTGTCATATAGTTTATTACCGAAATTGATTAACTATTTTAATGTGGTTTGAATTTTGCTGTTCGTGTAAAAATCATATTCTACTTAAAATGTTTTAATTCCATTTTTAAGATTTTAATCATTTTATTTTAATAGTAATGGGGTGCAATGTAGACCTCTCTATGCGATCTTTCACCAGCATAATAATATTGCTTTCTTGCTATGTACTCTCTTGCCAATGCAATAATATTGCTTTACCAATACATGGACTCTCACCAATGCAATAAGATTGCTTTTCTAACATGTAGTCTCCCACCCATACAAAATTACTGCTTTACCACTATGCAATCTCTCACCATCGTAATAATTTTGCTTTATTGCTATGCAATAATGTTGCTTTACCAATATATGGACTCTCACCAATGCAATAAGATTGCATTTTTACTACGTATTCGCCCATCTATACTACATAGTCCACCTTCAATACTACATAGTCTCCCACCAATACAATAATGCTGCTTTATTACTGCGTAGTCTATCACCATCATAATAATATTGCTTTATGGCTACGTATTCTAACAGTGAAGCATTAATATTGTTCTTCTATTATGTAGTCTCTCATCTTTGCCATACATATATACTTATAAAAAATGTTTGAAAAATCTTTAAAAACATTTCCAGTGAATAAGAATAGAAAAATGTAGCCTTAAAAAGTTATGTCCATCGCTTAAAGAGATCCCGATCTTTCAAATATCCATTTCTTGGAGAACAAAAACACCTTTTTACACCAAATATCGTGTTCTTAGTTCTCTATCTGAATATGGTAGGACATAACATGAAGTGCTTGCTCCATATTTGTGCCAACAAACAACTTTTGTCTCACTTTTTCTGAAAATACCAAAAGCTGGCCTAAAAAAAAAAAATATCCAGATGACAAAAAAAAAAAAAAAATCAATTACAGTACTTAATTTTTAAACGGTAAATTTTTTATTGCAAATTATTACAGTGTTTATTTTGTTAAAGGGATAAAAAATTTTAAAGAGTTAACATTTTAAAATTTAATGACTATAGTTTTTTTATTTTTGTTGTTGTTTTTTTTATTTATATATGTTCTTTTTTTCAGTTTATTGTTAATCAGTCTTAATTCAAAATCAACAGATTATTCATAATTGTTGATTATGAAGTAATTTTAATTCATTTAAAATTTTACTAAAAATTTAAACCATACTTTAAGTCTATTTAAGAAATATACTGTAGAAAGAATAAATAATATTCAGAAGAATATTTATTGTCACCTATATTAATAATAAATGCTTGATTTATGTATTTTACTGAATCGATGAAACAGAATAGAGTTCCGATTATAAATATTTATGGGAAATTTTCCTTAAAAGTCAAATAAGCTTTCATCGAGCAGAAATGAAAATAATTGAAATTGTAAGCGTGTTTCCTCCTACTCAATGCAAGAGTGACCTCTGTGGTGTTCAGGAGAAATGGTCAGTAAGCCTCGAGACTCTTACCTAAGGGAAAGTATTACGCAACCAGATTATTTTTAATCTCACATTCCGAAAGAAACATATTAAACGCAACCTTGCGTGACAGTTGGTCTACAGACTCTCATCTGGAGAGGAAGTACATTTCGCGCATTCCGCGAGTACCTGAGTATCGGGTTTTCGGCTTAGAATGGAATACTCCCACGAATCTATAATTATAAGTCTTTAAATGTGTTAAATATTTTCTGTAGTTAATTGTACGTGTGTGGTGTTTGTGCATGTGAAAATAAAGCTGTGAATTCTTCAACCTGTGTCTATCCAACCACAAGTCTCAATCCACTGTCAAGTCTCAATGCAACCACATCCAGTTACAATCCAGCTGCACAACCTACACATTACAAAATTTAAATTGGATGGAGAGTTATTATTATAAAAAATAATAATTTAAAACAAGTAATGTTTATTAGACAAAAAAAGAAAAAGAAAATTTATGGAATTGGTTGTTGTGGTTGATATAGTTACATTAACTGTATATATAGCAACCATTTGATTTAAGATTCAATTTTTCAAATTGATTTCCTATCAAGCATACTAGTTTTTCTAAAAAGTAAGACCAATTTTGAATTTAAAATTCATAAGACTTACGGACTTACAATTTTTTTTTTTCGGTTGCTGGCACTTATTAGTTTTTGAGTTACACTTGGCTTTGTGAGACGCTAAAACTGATGAAATGTCTGAATTCATTGAGCAAAGAACTTGCATTAAATTTTATTTGCGGAAATGTATAGAATGTTGCAGAAGGCATTCGATGAGCATTCCTATATCGGAAAGAAATGTTTAGAAATGGTATAAATAATTCAAAGAACACAGGGAACGCGTTGAAGACGAAGAGCCCTCTGGTCGATCATCAATCTCAACCGATGAAGCTCACGTCCAAAAAATTAAAGATTTGGTGCTTGTAAACAGTCAAAATTACAATTAGAGACCTTGCTGAGGGTGTTGGAATTTCAAACAGATCGGCCAATTCCATTTTGACCCTCAAACGCGTTAAATCTCGATTGGTACCGAAAACAGTGCGCCAGCTCACACTGCATTGATTCTTCGTGATTTTTTCGCCAAAAATGAAACCCATATCGATCCACTACCACCATATTCCCACCGTACGACTTCTGGCTATTCACTAAAATCAAGACTACTCCGCGGACACCGTTTTGAGTCGATCGAAGAGATTCAACGTGAATCGCAGCGCGCTTTAAAGGCCATCCCAGCCGATGACTTTGTAGCATGCATCGAGGATAGGCCAAAAAAGGTTGGGGTAAGTGCATTGTATCTGGAGGGGATTACTTTGAAGGCGATGATATAAATTTGGAAGAATAAATAAAGAGTTTTTGGAAAGAAAAAAAAATTGGTCTTACTTTTTGGGCACAGTAGTATTACATGTTAAAAATTTTACAAATACATACGATACGGGATGCATACGAACCAATTTGAATTTTCCAGTTAAATTTCAAAACATTACAGCACCTGCGTATTAAACCAGCTATTACTCCTCCAATCAGCTGCCATACTTGACGAAGGGAAAAGCAAACCCAAAGCAAAGATTATAAAGCTCAACAACGAAATGTCAAGCGTAAATTTTTACGCCATTGAATAAAAGAACACAAAGAGCTCGACGATCTTACAGTCTATTCCTTATCTCCGCACCCCTTAGATAAAGTGACATTTTCGAAAAAGATGGTTAGGAAAAAAAAAAAAAGAATCGTAAGAATCTTTTGAGATCGGGAATTGGGGGAAAGTGGCATTTTGAGATTCAGTGAACCGATCTGTTGTGGGGGAGGCGGTCTTTGGCCTTCATGTGTCCCCCGGTGGACTTAAAAAGAAGAGGAGCCCCCCCTCTTCGAACATCTTTTAAGGAATACGAAGAGATAAGACGGCGAAGAATTTCTCTGTGAGGCACATCGCAGGTCGTGAGGAAACAGAAGTTTATTTTTCTCTTTTAAAAATAAATGCAGCATTCGAAAGAGATTGAGTTGTGGAGGAATTGGTTAAGGAAGTGATTCTGAAACTTTTTACCTCCACGGACCCCTTTAACTGGAGAATATTCTTTCACCCCCCTCCCTTCTACTCTATGCCATATTGAACGCCATAACAGTTGTGAAGTTTTATTTAGTTTATTATTAACAATGTAAACACCCGGGAAAGTAATTACTTTTTTTTTTCTAATGCAGCTGGCAATACAGAGACTAATCTTTATGCCATAAACAAGGGTTTCACTACAGTTATTCATTTAACATTACCCAGGAGGCACGTGTAACTCGAAGATATGCTACGGACGCGAGTAACACTACCCCCACAACGTTCTACGATCCTATTAGACCGGGACCTACGGTTTAAAGTGGATTCTGAACCACTATAAACACACATGGCACCGTCGGGACTCAACCCGAAACATGTGGTACCAAACACCAGAGCGCTAGCCACTCGGCCATCAGGTTTATGGGAAAAGTATTACGAAATCAGCATTTACAGCGTACTTACACTTTAATAGCAGGTGTTTGCTGCCCATCGTGCGTATGCGAACACAAAAAAGGTGAAATTCATAGCGGGATGAAATTTTAGATTACTATTCATCATTCATTCGTTAAGTTAGAAGCAGGTGACAAATGATACATCACCAACTGGCAGAAAGAGATTGCAACGAGACCACCAAGTAGCAAAGTTTGGTAACTTGTGGTGTCTTTTTGTACTTGTGTGAGTCAGTTTCTAAAGCAAATACAGAGCATAAATACTAGTTTTTAGACGAAACAAACAAAATACCGAAGATGTACTGGCAGACGAAAGTTGATACAGTCTTCAAACGATCGTCAGCATGTAAGGCGTACGGTACCGTAAACAGCTTCCAAACCAGGGCATTATTGGAACAGGTGAAATACTCGAATCAGACCCGTCTTTATCAGAGACTCCTACGTTGAAAGCTGCGTGGCACATCTTCTATTCACCAGGCCAAAAGCAAACACAGCAGCTGCATGACATTGTCGGCTATAAGGCTGTAGATATTGAGGCATTCTTGCCAACCATATCTACTGTAAGTAGAGTGTGTAAGCAATGGCACAATGCTAACAAATGAACATATGAATATACATGTGAACAACAACGGAAAAAACAATACCCACACATCAATGCAGGCTTAAAGACAAAACTAAAGATTCTCTTAAGGACATCGTTGATATGGGAGGCACGTGGCTTTGCTAATTGCTTCTAAAGTTGAAACGAACTGCATCGCTCAGAATTATTCAGTTATATAGCTGAATAATAGTATATCTAGCTATATAGTTGAATTCATCATAGCTATATAGCCCCTGTTGCGAGGCAGTTATTAGCTATATAAACTGGTGGTGATATTGGCTCACAACAGTCCTAAAATGGAAAACATTTAAATAGGCTAAAACACACCAATATTAGATTGTCTTATATACTATAATATACTATATGATGTTTGATATACTATATATGTCTGATATACTATACTATATAATACGTTTGTCTGACTAAACTTTTCCAATTACCCACGTTTCTGTGCCATTTAGAAGGATCGTACTATATCCAGAGTTTGATCGATTGATTTTGGTTTGTCGCTCTACGATCATCTTATGCGCACGAGGGCTAAACAGTTTAAAGTGACCTACAGTTTAAAGTGGATTCCGAACCACTCACAACCATACATGGCACCGCTGGGACTCGAACCCGATACCTGTGATACCGAGCTCCAGAGCGTTCATTCAGGCCCCAGAGTTTGATTGAAGATGGCGGTTTGATCTTTAGAAGGTGGATTGAGGTGGAGTCACTCCAATCGTGGTGAAATCGTCCTTTATATGGACTTTCAGCTAAGAGAAAGCTTTTTCATCGAACTTTCTTGTACTGTGTATCTTGCAGGTACTGTCCAGCACTCGCAGTACTGTGTACCTCGCAGGTACTTGCAGGCAGGTTTTCAGACCGTCTACTGATTTCTCACACCTGCTAGTCGTTTCTATTGACCTTAACGTTACCGAATAAAATGAAACTCTTTAAAATTTGGTATAAAGAGGAATGTTTTACATATACAGTCATATTTTACAATGACAGTCAATGTTTACAATCATAATCAATGTTTTACATTGACAGCTTGCTATAAAAGATCCAAACTATGAGCTAAAGAATGATGTCTTACGACAGCATTTTATGCCGAATTTCTTTCTTACACTTTTCAACATTTCTCATATACTATGAGCATGTTACTATTAGCAACGGACAAAAGTATAAATAAACGCAATAGGGTTTTTTATTTCTGTGCATACTTACTTATTTATCAAATAAACCTTATATGAAATAGTAGCTTTAGCCCAAAATTAAATTTATACTAAACATAATATAAATATTAAAGTCCAACATAAACTGATTTATAACTTTTAATAAATCATTACCCATATTAAAAGCAGTATAATTAATTTAAAACTCCTTTTGCAAAAATAATCTCACCTTAAATTTGATGAGTTGCTGCTGAGTAATTTTTTCACATCAGGCATATGTTGCTTCTGTCCTTGAAATCATTATCTCTGTTTGTTTTCAAATAATGTTGTTTATATCATGTACTTTTCTAGGAAGCTATAATTTTATTATAAACTTCTGAATTATCATAAATTCACACATCTAAGGTGTATCTCTCTATGTATAAGGGCAATCTCAAACGCTAATCAAGAAATAAATGTCTTATCTAAATAATATCGTGATTTAACTTATTGGCACGATCAGAGAATACTGCTCGTTAACTCTTTTAAAAGGAGATCCTCAAACAATCAATAAAAATTCAAGATTTATTCGCCATAAAAAATAAAAATATTATTTTTATATATATATATATATATATATATATATAAAT